>JAMPIV010019183.1:0-156597 GCA_024509875.1 Oreohelix idahoensis | reverse complement strand
CAATAATAATTATATATAATAAATACTAAAAACAATAATAACTTTATTAATTTTTAATTTATTATATTTTATTTTTATAATTTAACATTCACCATTCTATAAATATATTTATAAAAAAAGAAAAATGTATTTAAAAAAAAAATAAAAAAATTCCTAAAAAAAATAAAAAAAAATGAGATAAAAAAAAAAAAAAAAATTTTTACAATATTAAACTATAGATATATTTTAGAGATATGACATAGAGTTATAATGTGTGTGTTAAAAATGTGTGTGTGTGTGTATATAAGTCAATATTCTTTATTTTGTGATTAGTTAATATATAATATTCGCTAAACATCTGCTACAGGCTCATATACAGCGAAATTTATTAGACCAGATTGCATTTTTATATAGACGTAAGTGTATCTCTCTCACTATTCTGTTCACATTTTTTTTTGTTTTTAGTAAGAGAGAGATGAGTGTTAGTTACATACTATGTTTGCATTAATGTATTTTGCTTGGTTAGAGCGCTAGAGACTCGTGGATGTATATGTCAGTGCCGCATACGCACATGCGTGTCCTCTCCTGGGAGCGACGTCAACAGCTCGACGAGGGATCAGTGAGCAATTAATATTAAACCATGTTATTAACATAACAAATCCAGAGCATCATGAGCTATGTATGTTTTATTTTTATATTGAGGCACTGGCTCGGTAGTTATTGTGGTTTGCTAGATATATTGTATATACGCCCCACCCCACACCCCCCACGCCCCCCCCCCCCTCCCCCTCCCGAAACCCCCCCCCCCATCATGGCGTATATAGATATGATATATATATTACTGCTCGCTCGCCCTGTCAGACTTCTCGCTGGCTTTTTTTTTGTGATCGGTTCGGTTTATAGTGTGTTTTAAACAGCTTTTCATTGTCGTCAACAGATTCATGTGTGAAGTTTGGAACTGTTGTACAGTTCAAAGGGAAGGGAATAAAGTGTAGTAAGATTTGATATGTTGAATGTGGTAGAATGAGCGAGCATCCTCCCCCTCTGTCCTAATGACAGAGGTGAACGATAAATCTGGGGAATCACGTTTTTACTCAGCCACTCTGCAGTCCAGAAAGGCCTCTGAGTTAGTGTGGCAGATGGCACGTACGCTTAGGAGCCATGTTGAGAAGGCAGTATTCAGATAGTCCCCTAAGGTATGAATATTTCATGGAGAAGAAGTAGTTGGGGTAATGATTAACCCCGAATTATTGACCAGTGAGAATTCTTGTTCAGAAGGATGAAACTATTAGCGTGTGACGATTAGTTTCGTTATTCGGAAAGGGAATGGGTACGTTGAGAGTGATAATGTTGATACATATAGACAGTAGTCATGTTTCCTCAGTGATTCGCAAAGCCTGAAAACAAAATTCCCCGGAGAGGGCCCGGTCTACCCAATGAGATAACCTGAACACTGTAGATGATTGTGTAACAATGAGGACATAAGAAATTATAGTGGAAGAAAGAACTGAAAAACTAGTACACCTGTGATGATCACTGATGGTTAAAGGTCAGAAAGTGTTGAGCGATTCGATACCTGAGGGAGCGAGAGAGTGAGGGGGGAAAGAAAGTAACTTTATTATTATATTCTATGATGGACCAATATGTGGAGGTCAGAGCAGACAGCAATGATCCAACTCCAATTATGTAAATAAACACTATTCAAATTACTATGGCGTTATTCGCATCACGTGCTGTGTGTGTGTGGGGTGATCTGTGTGGTATACAGCATATCATAGTAACCACTGGTGGGTAAGCGAAACCTGGACAGTTATTGCCATAGATGATTCATGAATACAGCGACCACAGGCTTGTCACATCTGGTATAGAATTCTGGTGCCGAAACCAACCTCTAGCAGCAGCACACACACAATTGTTTATAAACAGGAGTTCAGAAACTATGGCTTTATGCTGTCATCTCTCCTCGCTTCAGGCTGAAGACATAGCGACGATTTGGACGCGTGTAAACAAGATTTCAACAACCACGAAGGACAGATAGCCATGATAATACCTACAGAATAACAACAGACAGAAGGACACCATAAATACATTTTCGTATCTGTGTGCAGACCTCACCAACTACAGGACGGCAGAGTACAACGAAGAAAAAATTTCATATTTAAGTTTCGATAACATAAAAAAAACAAATAAAAACAGATTTATCAAACAGTGTAAGTTGGTAAACATAGAACAAAGTGAACAGTAATCGGAATCACCAGCCAATCAAAAAAACGCCACCCCGAAAAACCCAAGTACAGAATTTTCTTCTTCTTTCAAATCGACCAACACGAGAATAAGTTGCCACAACAAGGCAAAGTACACTTACACATTATACAATTCAAGAGCCGAGACCAACCTCAGCCAGCATTGAAATCAGTCATTTCCACTCAAGACAAAGTACAACACACGTACTGGTTTGATGACAGACTTCAAGAACCACGGACGAAAAAAAGAACAAACGCAGATAGAAGGCAGAATTGCAGTTTCACTCACAATATACGAACAAAACGCGTACAGTACAAAGTGTAAACAGAAAGCTGACAGTATCGGAACCAGGTCAACCAGAAAAACACCAGCTCAGAAATCAAGTCAAGATTTTTTTTCTTCCTGCACGAGAGGGGTTCGCAGAAACACAGTCGGGTACAAATTATTCACTGTCCGGGTAACAGCCAGTCCTCAGAAATCAAACACGGGACACCTCATCACAGCAGACGGAAAGGTCGACGATGCTTCAGCGCAAGTAAGTCTTTAAGACAGGTTCATAGAGTGCAGGTACAGTAACCGATTCACGGATAGAAGCCTTTGTGTGTGTAGCAAAAACAGTGTGTTAGTCCGGATGGTATTAAAAATATAACCATAGTCTGTTCTAAGTCCGGTCACGCCGGAGCAATATCGCGACAAAAAGAGTACTCCAAACGAAGACGGTCTTTAATTAAGTAGTTTAATTTAGACATTGTTTTAATTATTATTCTTGTCATTATTTAATTAAGATATTATTGTTTTTTTGTAATATTATTATTAATATTATGCTGTATGTTTTAATTACTTTTCTTTCATTATTATTGTATTGTAGTCTCACTAAATATTGAATTTGTACAGTGTTATGCATAAAAAAATTTTTTGTATAACGATAACAGGGTTTTTTTAATATTTCAGGAAACCCAGATAATTAGAACAAAATTATCCATTCATTTTAAGGTTGCAATCTGTTAGAATTAAAAAATGTAGAAATAAGTAAGGGTATTTTTCACCGTTTGTTTGATGGCACAATGCCGAAAGACACAAGTGTAACATGCAAGACATTCATACTTTGGCCCTCATAAAGACGATTACCGACACATTTAACCAATGGGTCAGACACAACAGTTAGCTTTGTTACCAAATAAAAAAGGTAGTGTCGACTTATTTTCAGGTGACCCACTTGCATGCCGTAAGGGGCTTACAGACATTGACAAATATGCAATGTCAATAATAGCAGATGAATTGGAGAAAGTTTAAAATTGCGGGATTTTTTCATCTGTTGATAATTGATCACAGACTCTATCAGAAGGGTGATTCAGGACACATTACTTAATTGAAGAGATCAGTTCAAGCAGATAATTCTAAATCTCATACGATACGAAAGGGAAAGGACATTGTCAAACTTGTGATGGGAGAGATAAACAAGGGTGACAAAATTCAAATTTCCCAGAAGAAACAGCGGAATTTTTTGGTAACGTTTGCACACTGGGACACATCTTTTGATAATAAAAGATGAATAGACTAGAATGGGTTTTGTCAGGAACTTTTTGTGTCTGAAATATGTTAGAACAAAGGGAAAACCCCCCATAGAAATAAATATACGTCCACAGTAGGTAAACCAACAGAAGTGTTGAGATATAAGAACACAGAACGGTTGGGAAATTGAAGGTAGAATTGCTAGAGTTGTGGAGTAAACATAATAGGATCTGGTCTAGCAAAATAGTACCAAAAAGGAAGAAGGTAATAGGAATAAGACCATGAGACAAGTCAAGTTATAGGACACAATCAGTCGCATAAACAGGAAAAACATACAGATGAGACAGGGTCAGGTTGGTACCAATGAACCAAGAAATAACATGAAACACAGATGATTAGTCTGTTAAACACAAACTGAGATTGATATTGATGTAGCGTCATTTTTTTTACTTGAGGAGCACCTAGCAACACATTGATGTAGTAAGACGTCATGAGAGAGAAAGTTGAACATTGATGTCATCAGGTATTAGGACATACGAGAATTCTATGATCCCACTAGTGTAAAAGGATGACTTTCCTTACAAACTGCTATTGGTAGTCATATGGTTCACAGCATAGGGATAGCATCGATTTTAAGAAAAGTGATAATGAAGGATGAAAACCGATGCAGTTCGACCAGAAAAAGTTAGGACAGATCAGTTAATATGAATGCAAATATAGCAGTAGTTTTCTGACTCAGATTCTTTTAGTATCCTGACGAGAGTGACGGTAAATCAAAGACACAAAATTTTTTGTTACTTATAGAAGAGTGAGAGAATAGTAGGGAAAAAGTAAGGAATTTAAGTGAGCAAATGTGGAGGGAAAATTAGTAGAGAATAGGCGAGTATTGACAGTTACAATCTGGAGAGAATTTAGTATGACAATGCAGGAAATTTGATGCGACATTAAGTTTTTGAGGTGGGATCACGCAGACTGATGGAGTTTAGGCGGATAAACGACAATTGAAAAGACTCGGAGAAGATAAATTAGATTTAACAATAAGTATAGATGAATTAGCAGTGTGATTCAGTGTGTTACTAGGATTATAGGACATAAAACTTAGTTGGTTGTTAGAATATGAGGGTGGGATTTTGATTATATTTGTTTTTTTATTATCCATATTAAATTCTACCGGATTATTTAAGTATTGTAGAGATTGAGGAATAATAACTATATTGGAATTTCGTAGAACTGTCAAGCCAGGACCCTCGTTTGGGGGGTTTGCATTCATTATCGGTTTGAACAATTTTTGGATTAATGTTCTTTTCTGGGTGTTATTAAAATTAAGCAGAAGTGGGAGGGTCTATAGTCCTGGGGGAACTTAAGGAGGGCAAAGCGAACATGTATAGGCCCAAAAAGCATGTTTATTTATTAATGTAGCCAAGCCTGATCGGACGGAACGAGTGGAATAAAGGTACCCCGAATATTGGAGTAATTTTGGCTTTATTATCCAAATTCAAGTATAAGTGGGTTAATACGGTTCCGATCCCATTGTAAAACTGCTTAGCTAATTATTTTATTGGTAAAATGAAAAATTGAGGGCGTGATGTGGCATTATGTTATTTTTACTGGGTGACGATTGAAGGTGGAAGTCAGGGAGACGATTGAAAGTCTAGTGAAGGGTGTGCCCTAATTAAATATATATTAAAGTAAAGTAAAAGTCGCCATTCCCCAGCCAGTGGCCCACGTATGAAAGTTTGTGCCAGTTTCAAACGTATGGCTGGGTTTTTTCATTGAATTAGATTGGAAGTACCGATATTATTATATTTTATTTTGTAATTGAGGATGTGAGAATAGGATTGCCATATGACAATTTAACGAGCTGTTTTACATTTGAGGAGAATAGTGTCCCTAGGCCCGACTTAATACAGGGCCTAGAGGTTGGTTCAATAACAAGCTGACAAGAGTTGTAACTATTAATTTTATAGGTTGTCATAAATGATCATCGCACCTAGATTTGCTTTAGAATAGTAAAAGATACTTTAGAGGTTTATGGCAGTGGGGGAATTGCATATGAAATATGTTACTACCTTTTTGTTTCAATCAAGTTTTGTTTAGTATGTGCTGGGTTGTCAGAGAGAGCTGACCCATTCTTTTTATTTTATAAGAAAAAAAAATAAAGGGTAGTATATATTATAATATTGTTAATGTTATTGTGTTGTTAAAATTGGTGGATTATACGTATTATGTATTAAGACAGAGACATTATTTTCACGTACAGGGTTAGTTATCTGGCACTAGAGGCCAGTAGTTCCTGATTTTCTGAGTGAAGAATCTTAAGAAGACTGTGTATTCCAGTAGTGATAGGTGTACACGCTTGTCTACCCTATTACTTTTGGACAAGTACAACAGTGGCCGTTGTCCGGAAAGACAACTATCTTCTGAGAAACTTCAAGGGCCAGATAAGGTGTACATAACAAACCTGGCCTCCGAGAAAAATTCATCATGGGGGGGTACCACCAGATAATAACTGAATTGTATTGTAGTGTGGTCGTAAAGACTTTTCTTCAGGACCATGGATCAACTGTGTAATAAAGAGAAAAGAAACTTTAGGAAGTCAGACCGGTATGATGTGAACACCCCGAACCCGCCAGCCAGTGTCAAATTAAGAATTAATATTAGAGTTTTGGAACATCATTATTCGATTTGGTAAAGTATGTGCTTTGGACAGTTTTTCCTTTTTGTTTGATGAATTGAACAATATATATATATATATATATATATATATATATTATATATATATATATATATATATAGTATATATATATTATATATATATATATTAATATATACGTATATTTTTATATATTTTTATAATTTTATAATAAATTGATTTCATTTGATTTGACAGTCCTGACCAACAGAATATTAGGTTCTGGACTAATAAAATTGTAAAAAGATTTTCTAATTACCATAACTTAAAACACAGTGTTAGTCGAGTTGATCATAGAACTTAATATTTGTGAGTGTCTTGAGTATTGTGTTACCATCACACCACCAATTCATTACCAACTTGACCCCCCCCCCCTCATTAGTCGTAGCTATCAGACATACTAGTCTAAAATAAGTCTGAGTGAGATATTAGGGTGGTAGCAGAAAGGTACCTGAGAACACACCTCATCACTTGTCATACTCAGGGGCCTTCACAGCTTGAACTCACTCAGGTACACTATTAAATATTACACCAACATTCGAAAACATCTAAAACCACCACAAACTTTACAAAAACAACGTTCTAGCAGTAAACCAAATAATCCTGACCACCTGAAAATCGGCAAGAAATATAAAACTAAAAATGGCATTCACATATTCCCAACACCACTGCTGACAAAGGGACAACGTCAGCACGGGACGGTAAAACATCTCTTGGAATGCCTTCCCACCAAAAGTTTCATATCCTCTTCCGTTCTGGCCCAACTGACCAAACGGGTTTTAAATTAGTATCAGGGTCGACACTCTACAGCGTGACCAGCTTAATATTTTATAATATTTATTTACTGTGACCGGTAGCCAGTGTAACACACCCTGTCCACAATCTGCGACTGCCAACAAAAGTAGAATTTGAAACAGAATTGTCATTGAAAGTGGCAAAGGATATAAGTGTTCTCTTCTTTTAACTTGCACATCAAACTCAATATTATTTAAAGTATATTTTTTCATTCTAAAAACATGGTAAACACTCGTTTTTTAACAAATTAACAAATGTACTAATAAAAATAAAAGACTCTTCTGTGCTTCACATAAATTTGTACAATGAATTGATAAAAAGTAAATAAAACATGACAATCTGTAATTTGTTTGATATGTTATTAATAGTCAAGTTGTTTCCCTTCGGTGGTAAATTGGATTCCTTCCCCTAACTTCTTTATCTGTGCTGATCACATGGTTGAGTTCTTTTTTTTTTTTCACTTATTTCCGAGATTATACATGACGTCAAAACCTTACAAGAGATGTGATCTCTCGGTTATAAATCGAGGTATGTTGTGTACATTGTTATATCATTTGGACCGCTGGTCAGTTATCTATGTCCTTTTCTTTTTAAATTTAGCGGGGGGGGGGGGGACTTTTATTAGCCATGAAAAGGTTTATCTTTGTGAAGGACTGCTAGCTGGATGTTTGGCCGTCACGTCGTAAGTTTATTCAGTTGTTGCTGCTTGTTCAATCCATATACTTATTTATTTATTTTCTCTAAGTGTAATTGATGCGTGATGCCATATGATGATGGATGGTATCCGCATGTCTGGTTTTTGTGTAGTGTGCAGATGTGTTCAGTCAAACAATGTTCATACAAAATAACAGGGCAATCCACATAGGACGTCAGTAAACTCACGACGTATAAAGTCAATGATGCTTGTAACAGCTAGACGTTTTTCTGTATCATTTATTGTGGACGCCACAGTGACAAAATGTATACGCGAATATGTAGGTACATCAGACAGTCATTATCACAGCAACAATGTCAGTATAGCAATGGACGGTAGACAGCATCATGATAAAGGTGATTCACAGACATGTCAATACATTATAAGGCTGTAATGTAGTCGGGAAAATTCTCCATCCCTTTCTATCTTAGCCAGAAGGTAACCAGATGTATGAGATCAATTCACTCTCCTTAATCTGACTTCAGCAAGACAAACACGTCTGCCGAAGTATAAATAATGTCCTCAAAAATATCCTCTAGTTAACAAAGGTTTTCCAAGCCTAGTTCATTTAACAAAGTAGCAAGTAATGGTCCTTGGGACATGCATCAACCGATGCAGTACAATACAGCGACATGTGAGCTGGGAAAACATCTCGTGACGACGACTTTCGAAGACAGGCTATGAATCGAAATCGCTCACGACCAAAAAAATCGATAGAGTTAATGGAAAGTCAATTTACCTTGCCTTCAGGAAATACACAGAAATATTATGCCTCCCGGCATGTGCAAATACACTAGAGGTATTATCTCGAATAAACGAAATATCCATAAGAGGACTTTCACATTCCTGACAGAACAAAAAATAGCGGAGATCCTCTTTCAGCGAGGCATCTTTCTCGCCATTCAAATCGCTCACTCCACTGGTGGGCGGAAATCGATCGACCAAGAAGCAAGACCAGTCATGCGCAGTCCAGCGCAAAATGACCACAGCTCAAAACTTAACTGCATTCAATACCAACGCGAGAAGACAAATGCTTACCGAGAAAAGTGACTATAAATTTCAAGCAGTTGTTGCCCTTGCGTTATAAAATAGATATTGTAATAAAACGATGTTGCGAGAATTTCTCACGCAACATATCACCACCTCCTCCCGATAAAAAAAATGTGGAACATATTTTTTTTTTTAATATCAAAGAGCATGCGATAAGCGGCTCAAAACGCACGAATTATGCGCTGATAATTAATTAAATTGCCTAACATGAGGCTAAATATAGAGTGTCTGGTGAGGATATACCTCAACAGAAAAATAAATATGTCTCAAAAAATATTCAGATCGGGGAGGTGTCACCAACACACATCACGTTAGCATGTAAACACAATATACGTATGCAAGTTACCATAATCATCATTAAACAGCATACTCTAATATTGTCTTTAAAAATGGATGTACAAATCTGATAGGAAAATTTAATTAGTACATTATTTGGCATGTAATGACATAAGTACATAGTAAAGTTAAACTACATGACGATCCAGGACATATGCTCTGGCATTCCGAGGGTAAGTACACAATCTAGAACTCGTCATGCTTGATACTAGTAAGGTAAGTCCTCAGCTCATCAATGACATTCTGAGAAAGTACAAGCATCATAATGCTAATTAATAACTAATATGCTTCATAAGGTACAATACATTATTAATAATTGTGGCTGTTTAGTAAACTAACGGCCCTTATATTAACCACTCAGTCCTCCTCTATCATCTTAAAAAACGAACAGAAGAAGATGATAACAAAGCACGATAGTGTGTACATATAAAGTGAGTACAGATGTGCTAATTTATTGTAGTAATATAGGTGTGTTATGACTCTGTAATATATAGGAATATAGGACAGAAGTATTAGTTGGAGTCATGTGGGCATCTAGACAAAATGTCAGCCATCACATTATCCGCACCACGGATAGCTCGTACCGTGAAGTGAAAAGGTTGAAGAGCTATAGCATATCGAGTGGATCTCGAACTCTTCAAATTCTTAGTCTGAATAGCTGTAAGAGCTTTCTGATCAGTCTCTAGAATGAAATGTGCGCCCAGGAGGAATCTTTGTAGTTTTAGAATTGACCAAACCATCGCTAACAACTCACGGTCTAAAACCGAGTAGTTCCTCTCTGCCGCATTTAGTTTTCTAGAAATGTACATAACAGGATGCAGAGTATTTGCATATTCTTGCATCAGTGCTGCTCCAATCCCAGTGGATGAAGCATCACTCCGAAGAACAAAAGTCCTATCAAGAGTAAGTAATCTTAAGATGGGAGGAGAAGAAAATATATTCTTGATTTGGTCTAGTGAAGATTGGCATTCTTCAGACCAACGGACCAGATTAGGCGAACCTTTCTTCAACAATGTTGAGAGAGGTGCCATGATCGAAGATAAATTTGGAATAAATCTCCCATAAAATTGAATTAAACCTAAGAGACTCCTAACTTGTTTCTTCGTTTTAGGAACAGAGATGTTCAGTATTTTGGAAGTATTGTGGTCTTCTGTCTTCAAGAGACCATGACCAACACGATGACCCAGGAAAGAGATTTCACCAAAACCAACAAAAGCTTTAGAAGGTTTTGCTGTCAAATTATTCTCACGTAGAGTGGACAGTAAGTCATATAACCCTAAATAGTGATCTGCCCAGGTATCACTGAAGAGACAGATGTCATCTAAGTATGCGATGACATCCGAACGATGTGACAGAATTCGACGCATCATGCGAACGAAAGTGGCAGGGGCGTTCATGAGACCAAAAGGCATAACATTCCATTGAAATAGACCCCTAGGTGTAGAAAAAGCAGTAAGAGGTTTGGCATGCTCTGCTAAAGGCACTTGCCAATAACCTTTAGACAAGTCAAGTTTAGTGAAGAATCTAGAATTAGAAAGTCTAATCAGTAGATCTTCTAACAAAGGCATCGGTTCAGCATCGAACTTTGTGACCTGATTCAATTTGCGATAATCAACGCAAATTCGTATGTTCTTATCCTTCTTCCGGACAATAACCATGGAAGAAGAATATGGTGAAGTCGATGGTTCAATTATATTTAATTGAATCATTTCATCCAATTCCTTTTCCACCTGCGACTGAAAGTGTATAGGAATAGGATACGGCCTAACCCTAATTGGATTATTGTCGGTAAGAATTATGTCATGTTCTATGACATCTGTGTGTCCAGGAATGTCAGTGAGAACATCCTGAAATGTTTGTAACATCGACAAGTCTCGTCGATGTTCGTCACCAGAAAGATTAGGAGAAACAGAAACGTTTTTCCAAGATTCCGTGGAATGTAATGGAACCACTGGAAGGGGAAGGTTGACATCAGAGAAGGTAGCTTCGTCATCCTGTATGACAGACAGGGATGAATAATGACCGTGAGGTGCAGGAGCATCATCCGTTGCCTGGAAAATAGGCAGCAAATAGTCCGGACGTTCGTGAAATTCCGAAAGCATGTTTATGTGGAAAGTTTTATGCTTTCCATCAATATCGACCACATAGTCAACATCGGAAACCCGAGAGACTATTGCATACGGACCTTTCCATGCAATAAGAAGTCTATTTTCCCTACTGGGGAGTAGGACGAATGCTTTGTCACCTGGACAAAGTTGTCGTAGACATCTATTCTTGTTAGCAAACTGCCTTGCCTTCTCTTTAGCAATTTCTGATGAAGCAGTTGCTAGCTTACATGCCTCAATGATCTTTTGTCTAAGAGCAATGACATACTCATATGAGGATTGAGTTTCATCGCTAATATCATCGGCAGTGATGAGATCGTGTAATAAAGACATAGGGCCGCGTGGACGCGCGCCAAAGACAAGTTCGAAGGGAGAAAATCCTGTGTGTTCATTAGGGACTTCTCTATAGGCAAAGAGAGCCGCGGGTAAAACCCTGTCCCAATCTTGAGGATGATCTTCAGTTATCTTATCAAGCAAAGTCTTGAGCGTTCTATTCAGACGCTCAACTAACCCATTAGACATAGGATGGTAGATACTACTGAGAGATCGTTCAATATGTAAGGTAGACATTACCTGTGACATAGTGTCAGATATGAGTTGAGTGCCATGGTCTGACAATATTTCTCTGGGGAACCCCAAGCGAGAAAATATCAACCAAAGAGCATCTGCGATATCTGTAGTAGATATGCTCTTAAGAGGAATAGCCTCTGGCCAACGTGTGCACATATCGACACATGTAAGGATAAACTGATGTCCTCTGGCCGACTTGACCTTAAAAGGGCCAATAATATCTATGGCCATTTTCTGGAACGGCCGAATAGGAATGTCAGCAGCCTGGATAGGCGCAGCATGTCGTGGTCCTCTAGATTTGACCTCCTGACATACCTTGCATGATCGGCAGTAAATACGAATGTCCTTATTGACAAAAGGCCAAAAGAAAGCCGCAAGGACTCTCGACTTCGTACGGGCAAAACCCATATGTCCAGCACATTGCGAGTCATGAGCATGTTGCAATATTTGCACTCTCATGCTCTTGGGAACAAGAATTTGCGAATGTGCCGACGTAGTCGAATCTTGTACCATACGTACAAGTACGCCGTTTCTCATTGCAATCCAAGATTTTCTATTTGTATCCTGATTCGGATCACCTTTCTTCGCAAGAATGAAGAATTTTTTTAAAGAAGGATCTTCTTCTTGCAATTTTATGAAAGTGTCACGAGTAATCACTAAGTGACTATCTTGGCTATCAACTCCATTATCACTATTCAGTGAAGTTTCGGGTGTTTGTAGAGCTTGTGCTCTTGTAACCACTGCATTTGTAGCTTGCATGTTATTATCTTCCCAAGCAGCAATCTGCTGTGGGGTACACTCCCTAACTCCGTGAATACGACCAATAATAAGGTCCGCAATAGGATTAGGTAAGAGACAAGCATGCACATCTCCAGTAAAGAAAGGAGTGGCAATGCGAATTACAGCAGTAGGATATTTTTCTAGAGTGCCGCCAAATGTGACACATTTAATAACCCTTCCTGTAGCACAAGATGGATCTACAAGCGATTGTCTAACACCAATAGTGGTGCATCCGGAATCGAAAAGTAGTGAGACCGGAGTATCATTAACAAGACCCTTATGTAGGATTAAAGAACCCCTCCCGTCATGCGCAACAGCAGCAGGAAGAGCGGGAAGTGGGTGACCACAACTCAAAGTAGTTATGGTACCCGGTTCGAATAAAGTACTGCATTGGGGGCATTTGTTTGCTCTCTCAAAGTCAAAAGCAGAACTAGTGACAGCGTCAAAGTTTTTATTATCAACAACATGATTACAGGCTCCCTCAGTTTCCTGTTGTACAGAATTAGCCTGCTGATATCTCTTTTTTTTGTGTTGAGATCTACCCCGACTATTATTACCTCTGAAGTTATCAGAGTTATTATTATCTCTGCAGTTATTATTGTCTCTATTGTAATTGTTATCATGATTCGAATTCCAGTTTCCACGATTACTATCATGTTCACATTGATGCGAACATCTATTTGTTTGGTTTTGAGGTCTTCGGCAGGAATAACCTCTATTACCATATCCTCTTTTGAAATGCCTATAATTATTAGGGTGATAGTAACGACCACTATCAGGTTGTCTCCAATTCTTCGAAGAAGAATCACCATGAAATTGGTTTCCATGATTTTGACAGAAATTACCGCTACTCTTTCTATCAAAATTTTGTTGGGATCTACGAGCAAAGTTTTGGCCATACGGAGCTGCCGAAGCAACTGGTAAACCTTCTTTCACCTTAGAGTTACCCATGGTTATGTGTGGGTGCGCAGTTACGTATTGGCAACAGAAATCTTCCATTTCTTTTATTGTTTTAGGTTTACGTTCATGAAGGAAAGCAAGGAAAGACTCATTGACAGACGACATGACTTTGTCTCTAAGTATTAAGTCCATAAGTCCTTCATAAGTTTTTTCCGTCTTAGATAGTTCAACCCATCGTGAGAAAGTAATGCGTATTCTTGCAATAAACTCGGAGAATTCCACTCCATTTTCAGGTAACATGTTTTTAAATTGTAGACGATAGCCGTCTTCGTTAAGCTGATATTTCTTTAACAGAGCGGCCCTGACAACCTCATAATTGTTCTTGTCAGGTTCATCCACCATATTTAATATACTTAGAGCTTTACCTGTCAGTATCCCTGATAACTGATAAACATATTTTGCTTTGTCTATGTTATGAGCTGTACATGCTTGTTCAAATCTGTCCAGATAGAACATTATGTCATCACTGGAAGGACTAAAAGTTGGCAACTTAATCTTAAAAGTATCATTATTAGCCTTACCAGAAGATGAACCCTTGTTTGAATCATTACCATTACTCATGTTCATCAATTTCAATTTTTCCAACTCTAAAGCTAAGACCTTTTCTTCATGTTCCATTTTTGCTTTCTCTTTCCTCTCATCAGACTCTCTCTGTAATCTTCTCTCCTCAGCCTGAGCCTCTATTTGAAGTCTTTCAGCTTCTTTCTCAAGTCTTTTATTCTCAGCTTCTTTTTCAAGTCTTTTATTCTCAGCTTCTTTTTCAAGTCTTTTATTCTCAGCTTCTTTTTCAAGTCTTTTATTCTCAGCCTCTTTTTGAAATCTTTCAGCTTCTAGCTGGAGTTTTCTTTCCTCAGCTTCTGATTCCCTTTTTTGTTTTTCCATTTCCATTTGGAATCTTTTTTCATCCACCTGCATCTGCAGTTTCTTTTGTTCAGCTTCCATTGCTTTATCATATCGAGCAGTTGCAAATTCTTCTAACTTATCACCAGTCTTCCCAAGCAATTTACCCTGCTCAATAAAGTGCTCAAATGTAGACATGTTGTCTAACATATGAGTCCAAAACCTGAAATAATTAACTAATTTATTTCAAACCTAAGTGTAACAAGTCTTAATTAAGCACTTGTATATTCACATCACCTTATATTATCCCAGTCTCTGTGGGAAACAAGTCTCCAATCAAAGAACTTGTATATGAAATATCAACAATCAATTCTTGATCATAAGTGCACTTCTCATTCAATAGTGCACGACACTATTCATCATTCATTTATCATCAGTGTAGTAGTAACAGTGCATTAGCATAGCCCATTAACTAATTACTATAACTGTAAACAATGACTATGTAAACACATGCAGAATGTAAACATTGAAAATGTAAACAATGCAAACAATGTAAACAATAACAATGTAAACAATAACAAAGATCAGCAACAATACAAAAACGTTCGCAGAAATCAACTAAAAATAAAGCAGAAATTAATGAAATATCACAAAAAATGTGACGATATCTGCGATATAATTAAACAAAATACATGACACCACAGTGTATAAACAAAAATGTAGTATGAAACTAAACTGTAGTCAAGAGTAGGCTAACAAATACAAACAAATCAAAACAAAACTAAAGAATGCGAAATAATAACGAAAACAATATTAAAACATGTCATCACAGCTAACATAAATAGCAACAGAAGTCGCTTAGCAAATTCCAGTATCGGAAATTTGCTCACCCTACAGAAAACGCTCACAATAGACGACCTCTATGACGTGGCATAATCTAAGGGAGACACCACCCAACCGAGAACCCGCTGAAATATAAACATATAAATATACGAATAACATATAAACATATAACATATAGAATGAGATGATACACAGAAGACTCAGCGGAAGTATAAGGGCACAGTTTACATACAAACAGGCCACTTAACTTATAGGCTTCCAATCGTAGAACAGCAGAAAAAACGGATGTCAATCAACGTCCTAAAGAGCGAAGCTCCAACGATGATGGCACATCTGAACTGCTTCCACTGCTAACACGATGGTACTTGAGCTTCTGACATACTGTATGTTGAGTTGTTTCGGCACTTGACCTTCTAATCCAAAAGTAAGTTGATGGAAATCGGTACTTGGCCTTCTTCAGAAAACAACCCGTTTCAACCGGCACTTGACCTTCACAAAAAACGACAGCACTGGAACCTTGACAGCAGCAACTTGCTTGACTTGCGTAAAAGATAACAGCAGTCCGAGTTATCCGGCAACATGTAACAACGCCGGGTACTGTCAAATTCTTGTTTCCGTCAAAAAGTTGAAATTTTGACTTTTACCGGGCAACGCCGAGTACTTTGAAAATTTTGAAGATGTTGACTGTCTTGAAGAATGTTAATTTCTTGAAGGATGCTGATGAATTCTTGTTGAAAATGAAGTGGGTAAGGGACCCCGTGTTTGCTGGTACCAGAATCAAACCAGCTTATGGCCACCAAATGATGCGTGATGCCATATGATGATGGATGGTATCCGCATGTCTGGTTTTGTGTAGTGTGCAGATGTGTTCAGTCAAACAATGTTCATACAAAATAACAGGGCAATCCACATAGGACGTCAGTAAACTCACGACGTATAAAGTCAATGATGCTTGTAACAGCTAGACGTTTTTCTGTATCATTTATTGTGGACGCCACAGTGACAAAATGTATACGCGAATATGTAGGTACATCAGACAGTCATTATCACAGCAACAATGTCAGTATAGCAATGGACGGTAGACAGCATCATGATAAAGGTGATTCACAGACATGTCAATACATTATAAGGCTGTAATGTAGTCAGGAAAATTCTCCATCCCTTTCTATCTTAGCCAGAAGGTAACCAGATGTATGAGATCAGTTCACTCTCCTTAATCTGACTTCAGCAAGACAAACACGTCTGCCGAAGTATAAATAATGTCCTCAAAAATATCCTCTAGTTAACAAAGGTTTTCCAAGCCTAGTTCATTTAATAAAGTAGCAAGTAATGGTCCTTGGGACATGCATCAACCGATGCAGTACAATACAGCGACATGTGAGCTGGGAAAACATCTCGTGACGACGACTTTCGAAGACAGGCTATGAATCGAAATCGCTCACGACCAAAAATCGATAGAGTTAATGGAAAGTCAATTTACCTTGCCTTCAGGAAATACACAGAAATATTATGCCTCCCGGAATGTGCAAATACACTAGAGGTATTATCTCGAATAAACGAAATATCCATAAGAGGACTTTCACATTCCTGACAGAACAAAAAATAGCGGAGATCCTCTTTCAGCGAGGCATCTTTCTCGCCATTCAAATCGCTCACTCCACTGGTGGGCGGAAATCGATCGACCAAGAAGCAAGACCAGTCATGCGCAGTCCAGCGCAAAATGACCACAGCTCAAAACTTAACTGCATTCAATACCAACGCGAGAAGACAAATGCTTACCGAGAAAAGTGACTATAAATTTCAAGCAGTTGTTGCCCTTGCGTTATAAAATAGATATTGTAATAAAACGATGTTGCGAGAATTTCTCACGCAACAGTAATGATTTTTCCTCTATATCTATTATTGATAGTGTGCCGAGGTGTCTTTAAAAGTACTACTAGCTGAAAAGAAGATCCATCTGTGTTTTTTATTTCCTCTTGTGTCTACCAATAGTCTGGTCTTCCATAACTCCAGCTGATTTATGACTTTATCAATGATGATTTGACGTATGGTGTCTAAAACTGCAATAAGTAATTCTGTCTTTGTATTGTGTATTGTTTCGATGTGTTGTTTTGTTTGATATGTCAGTGATAAACTGTCTCTCTTATTCTATGGTTGTGGTTCGTTTTTGGGGGACTGCTTTATTTTTCTATCCGTAGTTATATAACTGTAATCTCTGTAGTCAGTTGTTGGAGTTGGGATTTGATGTGTAGTTTTTGCTTACTTGACAGCGTATTTTTTGTCAAACTATTTATTGTTTTAGGTAATGGTTTCAACAATCCTTCTCGTACCACTATGACACATATTAATAATTTCACAAATCATATCTGAAAGCGTTGCAATTCTTTACCAGTCAGACCATCAGTAGTTCTGTATTACTAATCTATCCCAGTTAGATCGTATGTAGCTCTCTCAACATTACAGATCTGTCCCAGTTATCTCAGCCCATCTGTAGTTCTGTCAACACTTCAAATCTGTCCCGGCTGATCATCTGTAGTTCTGTAAACATTAGAAAATGTGTCCCAGTAATCTGATCCCATCTGTACTTCTCTCAATGTGACGTATAATGGAAATATAGCCTACAGTATCAGACAGCCCTGAAATCCCGTTAACGGTCTATGATTCGCTAGCAAAGCCAAACATTTTTCTGCCTGCATTACTCAACTTTAATTCACGCCCCTTTGCCTTGAGACGTAAATAAACAGAAATTTTACCAACTTCCGCGATCTGCCAGTCATAACAAGGAGCGAAATCTGGTTTGTTTACCTGAGTGTCTCACTAGAGCTGATCTGTCAATCGTCAGATATCAGACAGATGCGCGTGGAAAAACACAGAACCTCTTTGAAGTGAGACGATCGGCAAAATATTTTCCCGAGGGACCATGTGATGTTCGTACATACAGGGGGAGACACATCCTTGATCTCAATAAAACCGAGAAAATCTCGGAAGGAAACCCGTTACACGGTAAGCGTCTGTTGTCGATTAGCAACGGCCGACAGATCAGAGAGACAATAATGTATATAAACTGCGTCGTCTCAAATCAGTTATCAGTTGTCGCTCAGAATTTTTCGGAGTCTAAACACGTCGTCTAGAATCCTTTTGTGGAAGGTGTGTTAATAGCCTTCGTTGGGATTTCATTAGGATTTTCTGGTAATAGAAATTTGTGCTTAAGTGTTAAAATGTGTTAAGTTGTACCATTATAATTCACTGTGATTTCCAAGCGTTAAAACTAGTGAAATAAAATAACGCTTAGCTATTTTCTTGCCAGTCGTTCAGTTTAATGTAATTTCCATCACCCGCTTTATTACACAAGAAGATGCAGTTTAGCTGACTGAATAAAATGCTAGGCGTGACTGATCGTGGACCATATAATTCACGTTATATTTCATGCGCAATTATAAAAGTGACTAGTGTTTAAGATCATGCGACTAAACAAACAGACGCCGACAATCTAATAGCTATTAATGACAGGCGATATTTGTTCAGTGCGCGCAGGGAAAATTAAATAAAAATTGATATTGTGCGCTGATCGCTGACCGGAGCAGGAGGGGAAAGGCTGCATGCCTCAATCAAACTTGAATCCGCGATAAGCTAGGCTAGAGACACCGTGTGCCTTTTAACTTTATTCAGGAATGACGGAGAGGATAAGACATCGTCTCGTCCCATTCCGTGTATATATATATATATATATATATATATATATATATATATATATATATATATATATATATACATATATATATACATATATATAGATATATATATATATATATATATATATATATAATAGTACGGTTGCATTTTTTCATAATGTTTCTCTATTCTTAAGCAGACCTGATCAAACTGCGACCAGCGGTCTACTTTGGTATATTTTGGTCCTTTTTCTTCATCTACTGATTTATTAATGTTGTCTTTGTCGTGGTTTATGTGTCCCCAAACTCATTTGTGAACAGGATTGGCCAAAGATACAAAGTAACATTTCAAATAGTAAATTTAACTGGACTTATAAATACCCAGATATTTTTATTTATTTTATCAGCTGGGAGAACAGGTCCTGGAGCAGGTTGACCACTTTAAATACCTCGGCGCTATTATAGACCAAAAGGGAGGCATCAGAGAAGAGTTGGCCACTCAAAACGCAGTAGCTGGAAGACTTTTTCAGGCCATAAATCTAGGATTCCTCAGCAAGAGAGAAGTTGGTAAGAAAACGAAGATGGCTGTATACCTCTCCACCTATGTCCCAGTCTTGACATATAGATGTGAGTCATGGGCAATGACCACAACCCACAAAAGCCAGATCCAAACCTCAGAAATAAGGTATCTGAAAAAGGTTGAAGTAACAAGAAGAGACATGGTCCGAAACCAGACGATACAACAAGGCCTAAAATCCCACCCCCTGCAGACCCAAATAGAACAGTCCCAACTAAGATGGTTTGGCCATGTCTGCAGAATGGGAGTAGATCGGCTACCACGACAAGCATGGGAAACAAAGAGCCAGGGATCCAGACCCCCAGGGATCCAGATTGGGAGGACAACTTTAGACAATCTTTGTAGGACAGGGGACTAGAATGGAACCAGGCCAGGAGGAAGACAGCCGATAGGATAGTCTGGCGCTCTCTCTCTCTTCCAAACCTCTACACCTCACGGTAGAAGGGGAACGACTAAAAACGTAAGTAAGTAAGTTGACTTAACAAAACTAGCAAACGTTATAATAAACCCATTGCGCTCTCAAATACTAAATAGCTTAACATCATAGGGCGTATAGCACGTGATAACTAAAAATGTTATTACGCTCACATGCGTCATCTTTATGCACATTTAACACGTGGCCCTGGCTGCCATCTTGGCACAAGCAGATATTATCTACATTTCAGTTCCTGATATCATCTCCGTCCAGCTCCATGTATGAAATAGGTTCCTACTATATTTGCCTTTCTGCCCGGTCTCATGAATGAAATAGGTTCCTACTATATCCTTACAGCCGCAATCTGGACATAACACTAGTAAAATCTATCCACACATATTTTCACTCATCTGTAACTTTAAAACTAATTCTAATGTCCTGGAAGAAATTTGGAAACACACCTATCTATTTTCTCAAACATCAGAACAGACTCACGCTGAACATAATTCTAAAGCTACAGGGATATAATGGTAATTTTCACTTGGAAGTGTGTATGTTCATACTTTGTTTAACATCATATTAAAAATTTCGGTTTTTAATACGGGAATTTAAAAAAATGAAGAAAATGTTTATTTATATTATAATAGTCAGCACCTAAAAGACATATATATGATAAAGAGTCAATTGCAAAAAAATTGCTTACAGAAATATCTTCGTATACACGTGATTAGAGATGTATAAATACCCACACTTAATGTCTACTGACGTTTACTGAGAGTCATTTTGTGCATCAAGACTAAGGAGCCTTAGATCTAAATAGAGGAATCATAACAACACATCCGGGTGAGCTAAAGATCTATTATAGTTCCGATCAAATAGTATCTGAAGATCCCAGTGATGTGAAGTATACAGCCGAGTTTCTTCATTTGCAAACTCCATCCGTTATGTCTCTTCATGCATTGTCATCAAAGAAGGGGGTCATCGTTTTGCTGATAAACAATTTGAATACGAAATAGGGATTGTGCAATGGAACTTGATTTATCATTCCACAATGTCATCGCAGTCTTCTTACTGCGGAAGTTTTATCAGAATCAAATAAAAGAGATTTGCCCCTTGCGATGTGAATTTGCCATTCATCCTGAAGCGGCGCTAATTTCCAATAATTCCAGCTTTAGCGAAAACCATCACCAAATCTCACCGGCAAACTTGTGAACATGTTGGAATTTTCTTGATTGAGTCAGTTTTCTCTCACGGACTTTGCCTTGTCTTGATCAAGAAATAAAAAAAAGCCATTAAAGCATAAATTAAAACAACAGACAATCAAGGTACTCTTCTGATGGACAATCCGATGTTAACACCTAACATAATTTGTCCACAAGTATTTGAAAAAATAATTTGCCGTTAATTAAGTATTGTTGCTTTTGAGTTTAAGAAGAGAGAAAGAGAGAGAATTTGCGCATGCGCGTACAACTTGTGTTGTATCATTTTATAATTAACACAGTGATGAACGTGTCGTTTCTTGCTTATGTCTGATTTGTAAAACTGTGTAAAAACATTTAGTGTATTCGATTTGCCGTTTTAAAACTTTATTAAAAGTAGGTACCCAAACTGAAATGGATAGATTTATTACAAGAAAACATATCAAAGAAAATAGTAACAATGACAGCGTGGCTAATGTTTGTAGTAATGAAAACATCAGTTTGGACGAGGTTAAGCCAACACCGAGTAAGAATTCTCAATCTGAAGTTCGTAGACAGTACATGGACAGCTATTTAATTCTAAGATTTTTTTCGTCTAGAAAGAAAGATTGTCCTCAGCCATTATGTGTTGTGTGCAGTGACAAACTTTCGAACGAAGCCATGGCTCCTAGCAAAGTGAAAAGACATTTGACCACTAAACATGCACATCTCGGGAATAAAGATTTGAATTAAACAACAAATAAAACAAGTATGCTATTTTGAACAAAGAGTTAAAGTATCTGATGAAGCTCAAACAACTTCTTATCATGTAGCCAAAATCATATCACACATAATGAAATCATATACTACATCTAAATTACTTATTTTCGGTTGATTAGAACAAGTTGTAAGAAACCTGTCAAAATTGATGGGTTTTTAGTTATAGCGTGCTCTTTCTGTTACATGTGCTAAAGACGGTACTATTTCTGCTTTGGTCATTTTATTACAGGTCACTGTCATCACATCTTTGTAGTAAAAAAAAATATATGGACGTCTCAAGATGACAGTAAGGGGCGGGTATCGCTTGGCTCTAACGTGAGCTTTTCCTACTTGTTTACTAATTGTCCATGACCCACTGTCGTGTGTGAGGAAGGATGAACTCTCTGTCGTACTTCCACTGACAACAAATTGTTGCATAAAATACTTTCACTTTTATAGATCGTTGCTTTCATTTTATAGAATACAAATGACTTATAAGAAATGAAGGTCATTGAAAACAAAATATATACCAATTATAACCCATCAGAGGTTTAATGTGATATTTCTCACCATCAAATCAAACAAACTAAAAATATTCTACGCTACACTATTGAGATGCATCATCTGCGCAATGTTATTAATATACCCAGATATTTGAATCTATTGACTTCTTTTAAAACTGTTTCACTTACGTTGGTTGTTCATACTGAAGAATATTAGCAAGAAAAGCGCGCAATCTCAGGGGTCATGCAAAATTTAGTACAATGGTCATAAGCGCACCACTTTTACCTAATTTTCCCACTGCAACTTTGGTCGGAAAAAAGTTAATGATAGCATTTTTCAAGGACGTAATTTATGTTTCTATCAAAGAGAAACAATTCAGCGACAAATTAGAAATAATAAAAATAAAATGTATTGTACATTTTAGACATTTTACTACGTGTTTTCTATTTATTATTTAAAATTCAACAGCAACTTGTGGGGGGGGGGGGGGGGGGGGGGGGGGGGGGGGGGAGTGGGAAGGGGGGAATCTGCATGCTATATTAGCGTCGTGCAGTTTGTGCAAAGGCTAAAAGCACGCGAATTTTATATAATTTCCAGGGTGCAAGAAAAAATATTGCGGGACAAGACAGGGCAGGACACTATATATAGCATATTTGATGTTTGGTTGTTGAACGGAAATCGAAATTACAAAATTCCGTTGTCTTATGATACGTTTAGAAGAAGGATAATCGAGATATCGTCTAACATTGAGGACAATGTTTCAACAGAGCTTTAAAAATCAGACTGCGCTACAAGTTGACGAATCTACAGACATAGGAGGCAAATCAATTTTTATGCTGCAGAGAACTTACAGATCCCACGAGAGGTCAAGAATCTTCAACTGAAATGTCAAGTCAGTCCTATTGTATGGCTCTGAGACATGGAGAGCAACAAAAACAACAACCAAAAAGCTACAGACTTTCATAAACGGGTGCTTGCGTAGAATAGAAGGACTGAAATGGTATGACAAAGTCACAAATGTGGAATTCATGACAAGAACCAGACAAGTGCCAGTGGAACAAGAGTTGAGAAGAATACGCTGGCGATGGATAGGACACACACTGAAGAGACCTGTTGATAGCAATACAAGCCAGTTCTTGGTCTGGAATTTACAGGGAAAGAGAGGCAGTGGTAGACCAAAAAACACATGGAGTAAAGAACTGGAAACAGAGGTGAAAATGATGAGGACAACATGGAAAGAACTTGAGCGGATGGCACAGGAAAGGAAGACTTGGCATTCGTTTGTTGAAGCCCTATGCTCCTCTGGGAGCTGAAGGGTATTGATTGATTGATTGAGAGGTCAAGATATATTTGACCTTTGACCTGCCTGCTTAAAAACAAAATGTAATCTCTCCTGGAAGTTATGTGTGAATGTTTGCACTGATGACGCTCCATCCATGGTCAATTGTGTCACGTCAAGGCCTCTAAAGACCCAACTCTTTAAACAGCCTTATAAAGTTATGGATTCGCTGTACGTTGTTATTGTTATTGATATTGATATTGTTAATGAGAATCGACGTCATTGCACTCCGGGCAAACCCATAAGTGCTCAGTCTCCCTTAGAAAATGTTGAAGGGTATCAATACTAATTGTTCCTGTTGCACACTGGTTGTATACACGGCGGATGCGTCCTCATACGTCCATCCCTGCTGGTCTTACGTTTGATGCCGAATTCCAGCAATCTTAGCCTTGAAGATTCATCGATTGCAGTGTCATTTTCTAATAGACGAGTATTTCTTCCTTAGCCATGGCCAATGCAGCTTTTATGGGTGCTCTTGAAGCTAGTCTGTCAGCTCATTCATTGTCACGTACCCCGGCATGACCAGGACAGTAGATCCATATCAGTTCTTGAAGATTCGATGCTTCTATGGAGATTCTCCATTCACGTCGAAGCCAACCATTTTTGACCTTTCAAAGCATGGATTGTAAATCTGATACAATAACTGCCTTTATTAATAAAGTCTCAGACAGCCATCTTAAGGCAACAGTAACTGCCTCTACCTCCATTCTCATGCAGGAGGTTGTTATCGTGTAAGCCCCGCTATGTTCGGCGACGATTCTGCCCTTTACACTAGCAGAGAAGCCCCACCCTGATTTATTACCACAAATTACAGACCCATCAGTGTACACAATGGCATCATCATCCCATACATTATCATTTATAAGCTGATCAATTTCCAGCCCTGCTCTCCCATTGGCCCAGGAAAAAAACCAAATATTTTACGAAAATCTCAACAGTGAACTTTGGTGTGCCAAGCTGGCATACCTGGCAGAAACATTTGGGCGCCTAAACAACGTGAATACCAGCTTGCAAGGACGAAATGAAAACACCATTACATTTACTGATAAGCTATTGTCATTAAAAAGAAATGAATTAAAAATATAATGGTACTTAAAAAGCATTTTGTTAAATAAAGCTAAGGAGGGTATTAATATTTTTCCACTGGTATCCAAAAACAATATAATAAACATTGCTACCCTCATAATGGAGAATTTGGAAATATTGGAGCAAAATATCCAATATTACTTTCCATCGTTGACTACAGAGAGATTAAACTGGGTAAGAAATCCATTTTTGCCTGTTTCATCTAACTTGGATTTTACAATAATAGAAGAAGAACAGTTAGCATCTGACCACAAACTGAGGAAAGAACAAGCAGGATTTAGAAAGAACAGAAGATGTGTAGATCATATATTTACCCTCAGGAACATTATAGAGCAGTGCTCAGAATGGCAAAGACAGCTGTACATTAATGTCGTTGATTTTGAAAAGGCTTTTGACAGTATACATAGGGACAGTTTATGGAAAATACTGAGGGCTTATGGAATTCCAAGCTGCATAGTGTCAATAAAAAAGCCTCAATGCCAACTGTACGTCGGGCGTTGGGCAGAGCAAGCAAGAAGACACACATACCATCATAGCTGGCAGACGCTGGAGCTGGGTTGGCCATGTACTCAGAAGAGACCCCGATGCCATCACAAGAACAGCTATGCTATGGACCCCTGAAGGAAAACGAAAGAGAGGCCGACCAAAAACAATTTGGCGGAGGACTGTGGAGGCTGAGATGCAAAGAATGAACCAGAGTTGGGGCACTGTACGAAGGATGGCCACCGACCAAGCAAAGTGGAATCAATTTGTTGTTGCCCTAAAAGACGCCACCAGGCGTAATGGCCATTGACTGCTTTGACGGTCGGAGGCTAAGGATCAAAGAAGAAGAAGTTAGCATCTATGTCAACTGATCGCAGTCTTAAAATGAAATATACTGAGATACACCTGGACGCATTCTTGATTTCTGTTAAAGACGCGTATTCTGTTAATGTAAAACGAACTTTAATTATTGTAATGCAGTTGTCTCCGTCGTATTTATGTCAGTTGGGATTGTCAACACTTACAAGCACTGAATATTTAAAGAAAAAGTGTTGAAAATGAAATAAAAGCTTGCTTAACTCAAATGCACTAAAATATCCAAGAAATTACTCAAAAGCATCAAGCCCAAGTATCGCATTAGAACAATCTAGTTTTGTATGAAAAACTGTTCTTTTTTGTTGTTGTTTTTGTCAAAGATATGTTCTAATTATGTTAAACAATTTAAAGAAAATCAAATTTACAGTTGTCTTTTTTCTAATACACCCATAAGTTAGTGTATTTAACTAACTATATATCACTAATATTTTATTCAGGTGCGGGGCCAGATAGGTGTGACTCAAAGTTTGAGAAAATTGAAAAGTGTGCTGTGAATACAATCTTAAAATATCCCTTAATGACCGAGGACTAGTTTGGAACCAGTCCAGGAGGAAGACCGCCGATAGAACATTATGGCGTTATCTCTGGCAAACCTCTACACACCAGGGTAGAAGAGGAACGACTAAGTAAGTAAGTAAGGTTTTCTTTCACTTCCCGCCGCGCCTTTTTTTAAAGTGTTTCTCCTTGGCTTCATAGCCAGTGCGTCTAGATAAGTTTGACTACATCGAAGGAAGGTAAAATATAATGTAAAGGAGTGAAATGACTGCAGGAGAAATAGTGATATCATCAATACATGATGCAGAAATAACACGCTGTAATTCTAACTCGTCATGTTGTTAGGGGTTACTGGATAATGTACTACAATTTCTGTATATTTTGCCATAATTTAGTTAGGGTAGATAACTTCTTATAGTTCAAGGGATACAATTTAATTAATAAACACTTAAAATTGTTTTTAAATCTTTTCCTTTTTCTTTCAAATATATCTAACTATATTTCTGAATTTTATGATATCAATAAATCTAAATTAATTTTTTTAGTATAACTGAGACTTGCTATAATATTTTAGTTTTTGAACTGCAGCATTTAATAAACAGATTAAGTAACTGCACTTAATACAGAATTTGAAGAGCTGACTAAATAGTGCGGTATCCTTTCAATGTTAGTCGAAAGCAAGTATGGACGCGCACCGTTGTCCAAAACACTAGGAGCCTTCCATACTCTAATTTAATCTCAATTTAATCTAAGAATATAGATAGAATAATTCTTCGGCACAAAAATGCTCTCTTCATCAATCTCTGGAACATACTTTATTACAAAACATCCCAGACAACGGACCTACGAGCACAGCTCTTTCAACTGCGGACCTACATACACATTACACTGGAAGAAACATAGCAGTGACAGATTAGAGCAAGCTCAAGGAAGTTTCTGTTTGAATGTACAAGTTCTTTATTTACGTGTTTTTGTAACTTGTACGAGAGCCTCCAAATACCAAGAGATGTTTAAACCGCCAGATATTAACTTCATTACTTCACAAATGTTGTGTTGTTCTCAGATGAATAACTTGATTTCTCGACTTACATAATTGAGATTGTGGCCAACATTATAAAACCGGGAAGACCCTTTATTATGGTGTAAGTCTTATACAAGCTGATTATCTTATTAGGTTACGTACATTTGTCACAGGTTTGTATGTTTGGCTCGTGAGTTTTTTATTTAGTGGTAGTAATGATCGTTGTGGATAATGTCTGAGGATTCTTTCTCAGAGGACATGTTATTTGATTATCCTGAATATTGTGAAGTGACCCCAACATCAACATACCAAAGGCAGGAACTTGAATACAACCAAATAGAGATAATGCACTGGAAGACATTGCCAACAAAAGGTTCTCAAGCTTTAATTGATTCTATCCTTAGAATCTTATAAGTTTTCTTCTAGTAATTCTGCTGACATTGATAAGTCAAACAAGACAATGTTATCAATTTCAAAAGTAGTTACTTCTTAGGCTCCATCCATTGACATTGGTCGTTGTCTTTTGAACATTTACTTCGACCCGTTCGTATCAAGATTTTTAGCTTCAATTTCTTAACGAAAGGTAGGCTCACCTTATAATTCGTTCAATTTTATAGAATTGGCCCAATAAGTTCCATCATGTCTAGAATCTGTCCATTATCAGCTGTCCACTACCATCTTGGATTCAATGTCTTCTCTCTTGTTCTTCTTATTGCTCCATTTTATTTACGTCACTTGTCTCCATTGGTTTTGTTTTTTTTTTCTAATCTCTAACTAAACCACTAGGTGTGAGCCTCGAGAGTACAATCCTTATTCAATTACCCATACTCTTCCTAATCTCTCGATTTTGCGTCATGCTGTGACCTATTCACCCCTTGACTCTTCAGAGAAAATGTGGCTTATAGCAATATTTTCAATAGTCTTCTTCTTTCTTGAAGAAAAAAAAAACCTAGAATCTAAACAACAATACAATTATATATCTCCCCTTTCCCATAGAAATTAGAACTACTAACCATTGATGCTAAAGAATGCCTTCAAACATACAAATAACAAGTCATCAACACTTTTAAACAAATTTGAATTAAAAAAATACGACATATAACCCCTTTTCTTATCATCTTCCACTCGCTATCACCTGAACAAGTTCAGCCCTCGACTGACACTCGTCTATGCCCGTACTCATTGTGCTCATAGGATATCCTTAAGCCTCCCCTTATTTTTTTGTTTTCAATTCCTGAGCCTCGCTATATCCTCTCGTGTTCTTCCAGAGTCTCCCTTTTAATTTTAATTTACCATGATCTCTCTCTAGACCAAACCTCCCCATCTCATACTCAACCTTAGGTCACCTTAGGTCCATAGTTAACTCTTATCTTCCTCTGCTCCGTAATTTATTCTTTTCCCTCTCTGGAATTATCCCCTTTATTTTATCTTCTATGTTGCCGGAGAAGACTAACTTCTCGCAGTCTTCTCAGACCTTGGCAGCTGCCGTAACATCTCTATGCTCCACGCTTCCTATTAATCTCGTTCCTACTCTGGAACTATCTCTCCTAATTCGTCCCTGCTGTATGTCTGCCAATTTCCCCATGGCCTCTCCAAAATTCAAATAATTCCGCCGTTTTCGTTATAGTTTCTCAATATTCTTTATTTTCTCTATTATCTTACAACTGTTAGGTTCGTCACTTATCTGTGACTTCTCAATTTTCTCATCCTTATTATCTTAACCATTCTCTTGGGTTCGCTATCTCCCCATGGCCCCTCAATTCTCGCCATCTAAACTCTCATCTATCTCAACTCTTAATTTCGCCATCTCCCATGGCCCCTTAATTCTCGCCATCTCAACTCTCATCTATCTCAACTCTTAATTTTACCATCTCCCATGCTTCTCTCCAGTTTCTCCATTATTCCTGCCGTCTTCCTACAGCTTCTCAATGTCTTAATTCTCAATTAACTCAAAAATCTTTTTCTCACCATCTCTTATGGCTTCTCATATTGTGACACTTCCGTGTCCTCTCCTATATAATCCTCGTGATATTTGATGGCCTCCAATCCCAACTTATTCCATCTCTTGTGACACTTCCGAGTCCTCTCCTATATAATATCCTCGTGGTATTTGATGGCCTCCAATCCCAACTTATTCTATATTCCATCTCTTGTGACACTTCCGTGTCCTCTCCTATATAATATCCTTGCCATTCTTCCATGGCCTTTAATCTACCTGTATTTATTTATTATTTCCAACATTTCCTGTCTCTTTACTTGTAAACGTCTCTAACGCTATATGTTGATCCATACTTATGTTTGCTTCCCCCCTTATTTCTCCTCTATTTTGCACTTGGTCGCCCGTCTGTCTTGGCCCCTCTACTCTTCTTACTTCAGCAATACTTAACTGGTTTCTCTCAGCCTCTATATCTCTTCTCAAATCTTCAGAATTGATCTCAGCCTCTCCACTCCTTATTTCTTCGACCGTTTGCCTCACTTTTCCTCTGTGGCTAAACTCTTCATTTCTCGTGTTGTCTGAGTTCCTCTCAGGTTTTCTATTCTTCGAATCGTCGCTACTTCGACCTTTAGTTGTGCTTCTAACATCCTTATCTCTTCTCTTTACCCTCTCTTCGCTAACTGATCTGTATCTCTGTCGATCTTTAGAAGTTTCTTCTCCACTTCTACTACTACATCTATTTATCTCACTCTATCAACGCTTGAATCGGCCCTCATTTCTATCTGTGCTGCCGTCCGTTCCAGATCTCTTAACTTCTTCCTCTTTATTCTTCCTCCCTTCTAAACTCGCAACCTTCTTATCGGCATAGGCGTAAGGTACCGTTAACTTTTCTTCCATATCTCTTCTATCTTCCCCTTCGTCAATCTTCTTATTATTTTATTTCTTTCCCATTCCTTAAATTTTCTATCGATGTAGGCATAAACGGCAGTCCGTTCTTCCTTATTTCTTTCCTTTATAACATTTTTGATCTCTCTCTCCTTCATCTCAATTGGCGCAATTTCTCTCAATCTGGCAAGACGCCTCACGTAATCAGATGAATCGTCCGACGATACATCAGACTTGTTATTATCCCCTCTTATACCTTTAACGCCCAACACTTCCTGTATCTCTGAAGTCTGTTCTGTCAGATTCACTAAGTCCTGAGGATCTCCCTGTAGTTTCTGGTTAACTGTAATCATCTCATACCTTTAACGCCCAACACATCCTGTATCTCTGAAGTCTTTTCTGTCAGATTCACTAAGTCCTGAGGATCTCCCTGTAGTTTCTGGTTAACTGTAATCCTCTCATACCTTTAACGCCCAACACATCCTGTATCTCTGAAGTCTTTTCTGTCAGATTCACTAAGTCCTGGGGATCTCCCTGTAGTTTCTGGTTAACTGTAATCCTCTTATACCTTTAACGCCTAACACATCCTGTATCTCTGAAGTCTTTTCTGTCAGATTCACTAAGTCCTGAGGATCTCCCTGTAGTTTCTGGTTAACTGTAATCCTCTCATACCTTTAACGCCCAACCCATCCTGTATCTCTGAAGTCTGTTCTGTCAGATTCACTAATTCCTGAGGATCTCCCTGTAGTTTCTGGTTAACTGTAATCTTCTCTAGTTCCCTGTCCTCATTCTTCTCTTCCCTATCCGTCAGAAATCTCCTCTTATACTCGTTCAGCGGTATCTCGTCTTCGCTCTCCCAATCATCCGTCAGAAATCTCCCATCACTTTTCCTATTGCTACTTTTGTTCCCCATATTTTCCTTTACAGTTTTTAATTCTGATTTTACATTTGTCCTACCAGTCTCAATTCTTACTCTATCGACATCTGTGTCCGAATAGTTCGTTATACTCATCTCGTTTTCTCCATCAGTTTCCTTATCACTGATTCCTGGTGATGATACCAACGTAGTTCTTCTCCTTGGTTTAGTTCTTTTCTCTGCGTTATGTTTACATCTTGTGTTATTCTGTTTATTAATAAGTTCAGACACTAAGTCCTGCCCTTCTGTCTGAACTGCAATACTGTTTGTTTTCTTTTCTACCTTAATCTTATTAGCATCAAACTTTCCCTTCAACTTTGGTCTCTCTCTTATACAATTGATCTCCGCTCCATTATTAATCTTACTGTTCGTTGTTCCTTCCGTTTTACACACTTGTATCTTGGCACAGTGTCAATTTTCTGTCCAAACATTTAAATCATTTGCTTCGAAAAACCTTCCACCCTTTATCTCTTGAAGAAAATTTCGACCGCTATTCTATTGCGTCTCTTATTTAAGGGTTCCCAGTGTCTAGGTGCTTCCGAAACGTTGCACACTCTGCCCTTGTAAATAATTCTAGGTCCGTTATCTTCCCTTGGCGATCTACGTTTACAAAAATCGTTTCCTCTAACATTCCTTTCGCTATTCCATCGTCTGTTCATAAGCCTAGCTCTATTTCCACGATCTCTTCTATAGATATCCGCGTACAATATATCATGGTTCCTCCATCTATTTAAACGATTCCATGTTCGATGTACCCGGTATTCCCTTACTCTATCATGTTGTCGACTTAAATCAGTATCTCTGCCTTGTATCCATCTTCCTCTATCATGTTGTCGACTTAAATCAGTATCTCGGCCTTGGATCCATCTTCCTTTATCACGTTGTCGACTTAAATCAGTATCTCTGCCTTGTATCCATCTTCCTCTATCATTTTGTCGACTTAAATCAGTATCTCTACCTTGTATCCATCTTCCTCTATCATGTTGTTGACTTAAATCAGTATCTCTGCCTTGTATCCATCTTCCTCTATCACGTTGTCGACTTAAATCAGTATCTCTGCCTTGTATCCATCTTCCTCTATCATGTTGTCGACTTAAATCAGTATCTCTGCTTTGTATCCATCTTCCTCTATCATGTTGTCGACTTAAATCAGTATCTCTGCCTTGTATCCATCTTCCTCTATCATGTTGTTGACTTAAATCAGTATCTCTGCCTTGTATCCATCTTCCTCTATCATACTGTCGACTTAAATCAGTATCTCTGCCTTGTATCCATCTTCCTCTATCATGTTGTCGACTTAAATCAGTATCTCTGCCTTGTATCCATCTTCCTCGAGTATTACTCATTCCCCCTGGGATACATACAGCTCTACCCGAGTTCAGACCGCTTGACTCGTAATCATCCCTTAGCCTCACGTCTTGACCCACATCTTCTCCTGCTCCCCAAAAACCGTCTCTCCTAGGTGGAGGTCTCGGGTTTGTGTCCCGGCTCGTTGTTGTTGGGCCCCAACCATTTCTCCGTTTGTTTGATCTTCGACCACTGTTATTTATTCGCCCATTAGTTATCTCTACAGGGAAGTTTCTATTATAAGGGTCCACTGTCGTAAATTTATTTTTGAGAGAAAGAGTCTAGAAATAGTAGTCCGGTTTAGAGTGTAGAATGATGATGAAAACTCAGTGATAGAAATGTATAGATTAAATATGATGCTCCACAGAGTGCTGGAGGAGAGTAAAGACAGACTTATTTACGACAAATCGTTTCTCTCAATCTTCTCTCCCACTCTCCTGGTCAAACAATTATTTGCCAGTTTTCCAGACACACGTTTGGTGCTTCAAACACTCAAATGACGTGGATACAGCTATATTAAACAAATAGGGAATTTTTTGGGCTTTTGGGTATTCCAACACAGTCCCATATAAGTTTATGATGTTTATTCACCTTAAAGATCAAATCACAAAAAAACCAATATCAAGTGTTACATAAAATTATCATAAGTACAGGAAAATGCAAATAACAAGGTAGTGAGGGGGTGAAGACGATTGGTATCGACGAAGCGCTTCCCGTTTGTATTAGACAAAGATAAACCCAGTCTCAAGATAAATAGTTATCAGGAGCATAGAAAAGTTAACCCAACAGTGAATTTAATTACTCTGAAAGAGGTGTTACAATAGTAGTTATGGTGGTAGATAAATAAATACTGTTATCCCAACTGGTGTCTTCCCTTTACTAAGCAAAGAAAAAAAAAAAGGGGGGGGGGGGGAATGAAACAGAGTTAACAAATTATCCCACTAAAGGAACAATGCCGGGTATACAGAAAACGTATTACCCGGTAGGCAAGTTAACAAATGGTTTTTTTTTTCAAAAAAATAAATCTCCTGTCATTCATGCACACTGTGCGGATCCACACTCATATATACTCACACACTTACCGAGTTGCAGCATCAGACAGTCCATAGAATGATAAACACAGTGATTAAACTCTTGACATGTGAAACTGTCTAGCACCTCTATGTCCCGCCCCAGATATTGCGAGTTTTTCCTGAGAGCAAATATTCCCGCTTATCGCCGGACTTGAAGTTTAAAGAGTTCTTGTGGTTTATTATATAAAAGGAGTCTATGGGATGGCACTGACACAATTCAACACAGGGGTGAAAATGAGGTGATGGCAATATTCCTTCACTGCGTGATGACAGTAACTGACCGGTAAAGTTTTTTTTTTAATCCAGTGAGGAAAAACTAGGCTCAGTCACAGTCAGGTAAATCGGTAATCTCTCACAATAGAGCAGTATATAAACTATCGCTACTGGCACTGTTCATCTTCCAGTTTATCTTACAGATTGTAATTTAATTTGATGATAATAATCAAATGATCTTGGGTAGGCTTTCTTTCGTGTAATTATGTTAGCTAGGCCGCACTGGACCACCACAAGATTTACTTTAATAAAATGTCTCATCAAACTGTCTGGAAGTTTAAGAACCGAGTATGGAAACTCTGAAAGATTTCGTTATTGCTGGGATTGCAAAAGGTGATCAATCTAGAGAAAAAGATAGAAAACCCATAACAACATAATCATACTTTAAAAATCAAATAATCTTCTAAGCGCGCGATAAATTTCCCGTTAAGACTATTATATATACGCTCGCGTATTTAATTATGTATTTAATAAACACTGCGCGAGTTCTAGTGGTTAAATCACACATCTATAAATATAGGACTTAACTTACTTACTTACTTACTTAGTCGTTCCCCTTCTACCGTGAGGTGTAGAGGTTTGGAAGAGAGAGCGCCAGACTATTCTATCGGCTGTCTTCCTCCTGGCCTGGTTACATTCTAGTCCTCGGTCCTTCAAAGATTGTCTAATGTTGTCCCCCCAGCGGACTCTTGGTCGTTCTCGGGGTCTGGATCCTTGGCTCTTTGTTTCCCATGCTTGTCGTGGTAGCCGATCTTCTCCTATTCTGCAGACATGGCTAAACCATCTTAGTTGGGACTGTTCTACTTGGGTCTGTAGGGGTTGGCATTTTAGGCCTTGACGTATCGTCTGGGTGCGTACCATGTCTCTTCTTGTTACTTCAACCACCTTCCTCAGATACCTCATTTCTGAGGTTTGGATCTGGCTTTTATGGGTTGTAGTCATTGCCCATGACTCGCATCCATATGTCAAGACTGGGACATAGGTGGAGCGGTATACAGCCATCTTCGTTTTCTTACCAACCTCTCTCTTGCGGAGGAATCCTCGATTTATGGCCTGAAAAAGTCTCCCAGCTGCTGCTTTTCGAGTGGCCAACTCTTCTTTGATGCCTCCCTTTCGGTCTATAATAGCTCCGAGGTATTTAAAGTTGTCAACCAGCTCCAGGACCTGTTCTCCCAGCTTAATCTGATGCCTTCTTTCTTCTCGTGATATCACCATGGATTTTGTTTTAGAGCTGCTTATAACCATCCCTCTCTTCTCCAGCTCTTCCTTCCAGACATGCAGGTTGGATTGGAGATGTGCCTCTGATTTAGCAATCAGGGCAACATCATCAGCAAATGCCAGCTCTGAAATATAGACCTGTCTCATCTTCCAGTACCCCACTGAATACTTTCTTGTTCTCTCCTTACATGCCTTGATGACATCATCCATAAGGAGTATGAGGAGGTAAGGTGATAGGATATCACTTTGTCTTACACCAGTGGTGGTCCTGAACTCTTCTGACTTATGGTTTGCTGTCCTCACATAATTTCTGCAAGACTTGTAGAAGCTCTGTATAGCATGAATCAGAGGTGCTGGAATATTCTTCCTTGCCAAACAGTCCCACAGTTTGCTCCAAGGGACCCTGTCAAACGCCTTTTCCAGATCTATGAAACAAAGATGGATCTCACTCTTATACTCAAGGGCCTTTTCACTCAGCTGTCTGAGTGTGAAGATTAGGTCTTGAGTACTTCGGTTTGCTCGGAATCCGCACTGGACCTCATCCAATTGTGGCTCAGCTATTCGTCGGAGTCTCTGCTCTAGGATTCTAGAGTAGATTTTTCCAGGGACACTGAGAAGGGATATGCCTCTATGGTTTCCACACTGTCGGTTGTCACCCTTTTTGAAAATTGGTGTTATGATGGCGATCTCCCAATCCTTTGGTATGGTCTTGTTGCACCATGCTGCCTGTAGGACCCTTAGGAGTAACAGGTCGCCTGATGCTCCCATGTACTTAACCATTTCTGGTGTTATACCATCATGCCCTGCTGCTTTGCCCATCTTGATTTTCTCCAGTGCTGCCTTCAATTCTTCCATCTTTATGTCATCTTCATCACCATTGGTTTCCTCTTCTGTGCTAGTGGTTATCATTTCTGATGTTTGACCTTGCTCACCATCAAGGAGTTCTGAGAAATATTCTTTCCATCTTTCCATTACTTCCTTCGGGGCAGTAAGCAATTTGCCTTGCTTGTCCTTTATAAATTTGAGAGGGCATTGTTTTTCCTTCCTCATGTTCTTTAGGGTCTTATAGAACAATTTCTGGTTTTCTTGTGCATCTTTTTCTAGCTTTTCTCCAAATTCTTCGGAGGACTTCTGTTTTGCTGCTAGCACTTTGTTCTTTACTTCTGTTCTGAGTGTCACATATTCTCTATATTTTCCATTTGTCCTGTTGTGTTTTTAGCTCCTAAGTATTGTTTCCATGAAATTTTCTTCTCTCTTATTTTCTCTTTGACTTCCTCTGTCCACCAAGGTGTCCCCTTTCTCTGGTTCCCAAGTCGGACTTCACCACATGCTTCTGCAGCAGCTGTCTTTATGATATCCTTGAATTTAATCCAGAGGGTTTCCAAGTCATCAGGTTGTTCTTCTGTGTTGCTCACCGCTGCAGCAATAAGCCCCTGATATCTGGTCTTAATTTCTGGCTCTCTCAGCTTGTAGGTCCTAATGCTCATTTCTCCTGCTCGTTTACTTGGTTTCTTGCGTGATGTTGAGCAGTTCCTAGGCTGAGCAACTCTTTCAGTTGTTCGTTTGATTGTTAGCAGGTAGTGATCACTTCCAATCTCTGGCCCCCTCCAGACTCTTGCATCTCGGACATATTTGAATGAGCTTCTCCGAACAATGGCATAGTCGATCACTGACTTCTCATTCTTTGTTGGTTCACATCTAGTGTATGCATGTATGCGCTTATGGGGGAACTTTGTGTTTGTAATGATCAGATTCTGCTCACTGCAGAATCTAAGGAGTCGCTTTCCATTGTCATTGAGAGTATCTTCTCCATATCTTCCGATAACTCCACCCCATCTAGCATGGTCATTTCCAACTCTGGCATTAAAATCTCCGAGCATGATAACTTCATCTAGGCAGTCATCCACTGTCCTTTGAAGCAGCTCGAAGAATTCCTCCTTGACCTCTGCTCTCTCATCCTCATTTGGCCCATACACTATGACCAGGTTCACTATGGTTTCTCCTTCTTTTAGTTTCACAACCATAATGCGCTCTGAGACAAAGTTCCACCCCTTGATACTATCTTTTTGTTTTTGGGCCACAATGCAACCCACACCCCCTTTAGCTCTTTCGGATATGGGTACACCACTGTAGAGCAGCGTGTTGCCATTGAGATCCATGACTCCTTGTCCTTTTTTCTTTGTTTCCGTTATAGCCAGGATTTCTAGTTTTGCTTTCCTCATCTCTTCCACCAGCTCCTCTTTCTTCCCATTTATACTTCTTGTGTTCCATGTTCCATAAGTCGTAGTCCGTAGTCCGTTCCAGTTCGTCGCCTTTAGAATCAGTCCGGTTTTCTCTCTTGTGTTACTCGTAATCGTGGTTTAAAGCAAACAGGTGATTGGCCTGTTGTGCCTTTGCATGGTGGAGGGGCTGCCTCCTTACGGCCTTAGGACTTAACTAAATTTATTAATTATAAATTCCTTCGCAACTTTAAAAGTTAATTTAAGCATTAATCATCTATTATCTTTTTGGAAATAGTATAGCAGGTATATCATTACATTTACAACTGGAACTATTGAGACGGTTTAATTTAATAGGTTTAAATTAACACAAAATCCAATGAAATAGAATGAATGAACTAGACCACTGATCACTTTGCACAATATATATATTACCGTTTTGCACAGAAATAGAATTCACTGCAAATATAAATGAAAATCCATGGGATAATCTAGCAAGATCTCAAATATCGCTAGTGCTTCTATCAAGTTCTGGCCAGCGAGTGATGAAGTGTATTTCTAAGTGATCTGTATATCTACAACTGGAATGCAAGATGAGTGGGACATGAGAAACTTGACAGCCTTTTTTGATCTCGGACGGATTTTGGGGATCTGACCGCCAGACCAAAGAGAGAAGCCGCCCCTGGCCTCTCGTATCTTCGCTCGCTGCTTGCTTCAGCTTTCCCCGTTTGCTCTGGCTGCGATCGGTTCCGTGCTTAACACCGAGATGCGAAATCGTTTCAGGGACCATTACTGTCTTTGATAGCATGCCGCCCGTCCTTCCTGAGATCTCCACCAGTGTCTTTGATCTCGTGCCGCATACTAAATTGAGTCCCGGTGGAATCGGTTCGCTCTGGCGAAACGAAAAGTTACAACAAATGTTCAGGGGTTCTAATGTTATGAAAAGCTAAAAGTCTCTTTAATCATCCATCATATTAGGGAAAATTCACTTGTCGAACTAGACGTACGTCACAATCGTCCCCACTTTTAGACATGAAATCATTTTTCATGTTTCATTTTTTTGACAATGGAGGTGACCTGATTGGTGATTTTAGGATGAGTGGTATCTTCAGTTTGCTCTTCTTCCTCTGTAGACCAGTTTCTACTCAGGAAATCAGCCCCGACATTCTGTCTTCCCGGAATATATTCCACTTTGAAAGAATAAACGCTTAAAAGAAGCGCCCAACGCATGATCCTTGCGTTAAATTTTTTATTGGCACCCAGAAATGCTAACGGAGCGTGGTCTGTTCGCATCGTGAAAGATGTACCATAGAGAAACTCATGATGGCGTCTGATACCGTCAATCAGAGCGAGACATTCTCTTTCGACTACGCTGTAGTTCCGTTCAGCTTTATTTAATTTCCGACTGCCATAGGCAACTGGAAATAGCATGTTTGGGTCACTGTCATCGGCTTGAAGCAGTGTTGACCCGATGCCCTGACCTGACGCGTCGACCCGTAATACAAAAGGTTTGTTGAGGTCAGGCAACCTCAAAATGGGGTATGCAGACAACTGTCCTTTCAAAGTGCTGTACGCGTGTTCGCACTTTTGATCCCATATGACCTTATCAGGACAACCTTTCTTTGTGAGGTCAGTCAGAGGTGCTGTCAGTCCGTTGAAGTTCTGGGTGTATTTCTGATAATATGCACATAATGATAGGAAGGAACGTACGTCTTTCTTCGTTCGGGGGCTTTTGGCTGCAGCTATTTTCTCCACGTTCTTCTTAATAGGCCAACTGCATCCGTGAGAAATAGTATGACCCAGGAAGTCTAACTGTTCAAACCCGATGAGACATTTGCTAGGTCTGGCTGTGAGACCCGTTTCCTGTAGTCTCCTGAGGAGCATAGCAACCGTACCAATATGTTCTTCATAGGTTTCCGATGCAATTAATATGTCATCCATAAAATTATGGATATGGGGACTTTGCAAAGGTTCTAGAAGTTTCCTTATCATCCTGGTGAACACTCCTGGTGCGTTATGCAATCCGAACGGCATCACATTAAATGTGTAATGTCCTTCACTAGTGCTGAAAGCTAACAAAGGTTTAATTTCCTCCTTGACTGGTATCTGATAATAACCTTTACTGAGGTCAATCTTGGAGAAAATCTTTGCTTTGCTGAGCTTGGTGAACAACTCAGAAACAGTTTGGAGAGGTTCGGGCTGGAATTCCGTTACAGCGTTTAGCAGCCGGTAATCTATACACAGCCGAACTTCCTTATTGGGCTTCTGCAACAGCACTACACTGGAACTGTAAGGAGATGTAGACTCACTGATAATTCCTGCTTGACGCAGCTTGTCTATTTCTCCGCGAAGTGCATCAGCTTTAGCGTACGGTATGGGGTAAACTCTGGTTCGAACAGGGGTCTCGTTTGTTAATTTCATATCAAATTCGATGAGATTTGTTCGACCAGGTACATCCGTTAAGACTGCACTGTACTGTTTTAGTAGAGCCCTGGTTTCTGTTTGTTGTTCTGGTGAGAGATTGTCGCCGAACTTGACACCTTTAAAGGATTCTGTGGGTTGCAATGGATACTCCATGCAACCATCATCATCTTCCTCGTCTTCCGTTGCCATGGCGACGGCCAGGAGATGCTCGGAGGATGGCACCGGTCTTTCCAAATATTTCTTAAGCAGATTTACGTGGAAGACCTTCTCCTTTCCTTTGATGGAGATCTTGTAATTGGTACGTGAGATCTTTTTAAGGACGGTAAATGGCCCTTGCCATCCGATGCGAAGTTTATTGCTTCCGGTTGGAAGTAGCAACAAAACTTTCTCCCCTGGTTGTAGTTCTCTCTCTTTTGCAGCTTTGTTGTATCTTTTAGCATGTTTAGCGCGGGCTTTTGTAAGGTTGGTAGTAGCTAGATCCCATCCTAGCTTTAGCCTTTCCTTGAGCTCAGATACATACTTGCTTGCAGAGACGACTGTCTCGTCAGCCTTTTGGTCTGTCAGGGACCGAAGTAAGGCTTCTAGTGGCCCCTTAATAGGTCTGCCAAATAAAAGTGTAGCTGGCGCAAATCCCGTAGACGCTTGGGGTACCTCTCGGTAGGCGAATAAGGCAGCCGATATATATAGCTCCCAGTCTTCCGGTTTCTCCTGACCCAGCTTACGTAACATGGTGGTGAGGGTACCATTAAAACGTTCCACGAGCCCATTTCTGGCCGGATGGTAGGGACTTGTGTGGATATGTTTGGCCCTCAAGATCTTAAAGATCTCCTCCATTAACAGGCTACGGAATTGGGATCCATTGTCCGTCAAAACTTGTTGAGGGAATCCCAACCGTGTAAAGATTTGCACGAGGGCTTCTGCGACATGCTTAGAATCTGTGCATGTTAGCGGTATAGCTTCGGCCCACATTGTGCAAGTGTCGACTAAAGTCAGGATGAACCTGTGCTTTCTTTTGGTCCTTTCCAGGGGTCCAATGATGTCGACAGCAACCCGTTCAAATGGAGTACCCACTATTGGCATTTGCCTCATAGGTACTGGGGGTGTCAAGTGCTTTGGTGCTACCCGTTGGCACTCGGCGCAGGATTTCACGTACCTGATAATGTCAGAGTTCATTCCTGGCCACCAATAGTGGTTTTTTATTCGCTGAATAGTGGCGTTTTGTCCCATATGTCCGCTAAAGCGAAGAGAGTGCCCCATTTCTAAGATCTGGCTTCTGTACTGCGTCGGTACTAGGAGCTGGTTATTCCCCGTGTCCGGGTTGCCCGTTCTACGATACAATACGCCATCCTTAGAAAAGATGTCTCCGTTGTGTCTGGGGTCCTTAGCCATGGGCAGTTTTTTAAAGCAGAGCTCCAGAGTAGGATCCTTTTGTTGCGCCTCCTTCAGTTCGTTTGGCAACAAATTTGGCGCAGGCTCCCTCTCCTTCTTGGCTTGCCCTCTTGTGGTTACCGCTGCCACAATCGGCTCCTTTGGTCTCCCAATAAACACATATCTACATCCCAGGATAACTGGGTAGATAGGATCATCCATAATGGCCGCTTTAATAACACCTCTGACAAAATCAGAGTGTATTTCTACCAGTGCGATAGGAAGCGTCCTGGGTGCGTCACTCTTAAAAACTCCACTGAGTTTGACGGTTTCCTCTGTCTCCTGACCTGGTTTGACTAGGTGTCTAGCAACAATACAACTAAAGCTTAATCCAGTGTCAAAGAGACAAGTAGTTGAGGTACCATTCAAAATTACAGTTCCTCGAGTTGAGGGTCGGTCCCCCTCAGGTTGAGAATCAATGACATTGACTCTACCTTTCGAGGCTGTATGCAAACATCCGACGCGGTTTGGACCGGTTTGTTTGCCCTGATCAGTCGTTCCTGGTGCAGGGGTCTTCCCTTTTCCTTGACCTTGGTCGCCGCGCTGCCACGTAGGCTTGGTGGGTTGATCAGAATTGTTGTTAGGGGGGTATCGGGTTTTGTAGAATTTCGATTTTTCCTGGGGAGGTCTCTGGGTATTATTTTCTCGTTGGTTATAATTCTGAGAGGAATTAGAGGAATAGGATGACTGCTCTAGATTTTGTTTACGAGATGGCTCATCTGTGGGTTTACGTTTTGTGCTGGGAAGTTCAGCCATTGCATTGGTATAGCGTTCTGCCTTATTGAGTATGTCCTCAAGCCTGACTGCGCCCTGTTCAGCCAAAAATCTACGGGTTTCGTTTGACAAAGTTGACTTTATCTGTTCCACAAGAACAAGTTCAAGTAGTCCCTCATATGTAAGAGGTAGGTCAGATAATTCAATGCACTTTGTCAAATAGCCCGTAAGACGGGAAGAGAACTGCGGGAATGTTTCCGTGCTCTCCTTCCGGCTGTTTCTGAACATTTGCAGAAATATTCGGGCGGTCATCTCAAACCGCTCTAGCAAGGTTTTTTCAGCATGTCGTAATCATGTTGGTTTGTTCCCAGCTTTGTATATGCGTCATAAGCAGTACTTTTCAGTGACGTTGAGAGTTTAAGTGCCCAGCGGGAACTCTCCAACCCATACAGATTTGCGAGCCTCTCGAATTTTTCTAGATAGCTGTCAATTTTCTCATTGGGACTAGGAAAAGACTCTAAAGCAAAAGACATCGCAGTTAATTGGGCAGACTGAGTGCTGGAGAGATCCATTGACTGCGACTGGGGCGAAGACGGCTCTCCGTTATTCGAAGTAGAGGCGCCCCGACTCTCTAAAGCCTTAAGCGCCAATTCATGCTGTCTTTCCTTGTCTCTCTCTTCGCGTTGTCTCTCCTTCTCTCTTTCCCTGCGGGCGTCCATCTCTGCCTCAATTTTCTTCTGCTCCAATTGACGATCGTCCGCTTCTTTCTTCCTAGCTTCTGCCCTCTCTTCCGCTTCCTTTTTCTCTTTTTCTTCTCTCTGTTGGTCCGCGTCATATCTTTCAAGTTCTTTGTTGACAAACAGGTTCGCGGCTTCTCCTTCTAATCCTAAGTCCTTCGCCTCCTGTCTCAAAATGGATCTTATCCTAATTCTCTCTGCCATACCAAAGAACTGGATGCTTCTAAGACTAGAGAATAGTAAGATGGAACAAGAAGGGGAAGAAACTCGGAGCCGCTACGAGAAAAACCAAAGTAAAAATTTACTTGAGTTACCTCCTACCTTAAATGTGTTAACTTATCGCTGCTATTATTGTCACTTAAGACTCTTAACGCAAGCAACTATGCCACTAAAATGGTAAGTTACACTAGAAAAGAATATACTCTTACTAACAGTAGAGAAAAATTTATATTAAAACAATTTAAAGGAAAAAAGAAATTTTTTTCCCTGAAATTTTAATTCTCCACTACAAAAAACTCCCCCTGAAGTCAATTATATGAAAAGAGACGTTGTTAACTAGACTTAAAAAGTCAGAACAAGGCGTCTTTAGCTAAGCTCAACTCCTTTAACTTCAAAAACCCTTTAGTGACTGTAAAACAATCACGCAATCCCAGCAAATCTTATAAAGAAAAATGAAATGTTTCTCTGCCAGAGAATAATTTAAATAACAACTATTTTTTTTTATCCGTACTTTCTACTGCTGTGGAAAGAAAACAACCTGTAAATATGCTGTGTGGACGACCCAAATAATAAAAAGCGTTGTCTAGGGGTGTAATTACTTATTTATTTATTTCCCTAAATCACAAAGACAGATCACTCACACTCTATCTAGTTAGACCCAGACTTAGATCAGACTCAAAATATCTTTGTCCCGGCTATGCGAATGCCTCAAATGTAGCTCAAGATGCAGAACCAGCCCACAAATATGTGTGCATCAAATGTATCTCAAAATTATCCCGGCGAGCCAGCCAAATATTGTCGTAAATTTATTTTTGAGAGAAAGAGTCTAGAAATAGTAGTCCGGTTTAGAGTGTAAAATGATGATGGAAACTCAGTGATAGAAATGTATAGATTAAATATGATGCTCCACAGAGTGCTGGAGGAGAGTAAAGACAGACTTATTTACGACAAATCGTTTCTCTCAATCTTCTCTTCCACTCTCCTGGTCAAACAATTATTTGCCAGTTTTCCAGACACACGTTTGGTGCTTCAAACACTCAGACGACGTATATACAGCTATATTAAACAAATAGGGAATTTTTTGGGCTTTTGGGTATTCCAACACAGTCCGATATAAGTTTATGATGTTTATTCACCTTAAAGATCAAATCACAAAAAAAAACCAATATCAAGTGTTACATAAAATTATCATAAGTACAGGAAAATGCAAATAACAAGGTAGTGAGGGGGTGAAGAAGATTGGTATCGACGAAGCCCTTCCCGCTTGCATTAGACAAAGATAAACCCAGTCTCAAGATAGATAGTTATCAGGAGCATAGGAAAGTTAACCCAACAGTGAATTTAATTACTCTGAAAGAGGTGTTACAATAGTAGTTATGGTGGTAGACAAAAAAATACTGTTATCCCAACTGGTGTCTTCCCTTTACTAAGCAAAGAAAAAAAAAGGGGGGGGGGGAATGAAACAGAGTTAACAAATTATCCTACTAAAGGAACAATGCCGGGTATACAGAAAACGTATTACCCGGTAGGCAAGTTAACAAATGGTTTTTTTTTCAAAAAAAAAATCTCCTGTCATTCATGCACACTGTGCGGATCTACACTCATATATACTCACACACTTACCGAGTTGCAGCATCAGACAGTCCATAGAATGATAAACACAGTGATTAAACTCTTGACATGTGAAACTGTCTAGCACTTCTATGTCCCGCCCCAGATATTGCGAGTTTTTACTGAGAGCAAATATTCCCGCTTATCGCCGGACTTGAAGTTTAAAGAGTTCTTGTGGTTTATTATATAAAAGGAGTTTATGGGATGGCACTGACACAATTCAACACAGGGGTGAAAATGAGGTGATGGCAATATTCCTTCACTGCGTGATGACAGTAACTGACCGGTAAAGTTTTTTTTTAATCCCGTGAGGAAAAACTAGGCTCAGTCACAGTCAGGTAAATCGGTAATCTCTCACAATAGGGCAGTATATAAACTATCGCTACTGGCACTGTTCATCTTCCAGTTTATCTTAAAGATTGTAATTTAATTTGACGATACTAATCAAATGATCTTGGGTAGGCTTTCTTTCATGTAATTATGTTAGCTAGGCCGCACCGGACCACCACAAGATTTACTTTAATAAAATGTCTCATCAAACTGTCTGGAAGTTTAAGAACCGAGTATGGAAACTCTGAAAGATTTCGTTATTGCTGGGATTGCAAAAGGTGATCAATCTAGAGAAAAAGATAGAAAACCCATAACAACATAATCATACTTTAAAAAATCAAATAATCTTCTAAGCGCGCGATAAATTTCCCGTTAAGACTATTATATATACGCTCGCGTATTTAATTATGTATTTAATAAACACTGCGCGAGTTCTAGTGGTTAAATCACACATCTATAAATATAGGACTTAACTAAATTTATTAATTATAAATTCCTTCGCGACTTTAAAAGTTAATTGAAGCATTAAACATCTATTATCTTTTTGGAAATAGTATAGCAGGTATATCATTACATTTACAACTGGAACTATTGAGACGGTTTAATTTAATAGGTTTAAATTAACACAAAATCCAATGAAATAGAATGAATGAACTAGACCACTGATCACTTTACACAATATATATATTACCGTTTTGCACAGAAATAGAATTCACTGCAAATATAAATGAAAATCCATGGGATAATCTAGCAAGATTTCAAATATCGCTAGTGCTTCTATCAAGTTCTGGCCAGCGAGTGATGAAGTGTATTTCTACTTGATCTGTATATCTACAACTGGAATGCAAGATGAGTGGGACATGAGAAACGTGACAGCCTTTTTTGATCTCGGACGGATTTTGGGGATCTGACCGCCAGACCAAAGAGAGAAGCCGCCCCTGGCCTCTCGTATCTTCGCTCGCTGCTTGCTTCAGCTTTCCCCGTTCGCTCTGGCTGCGATCGGTTCCGTGCTTAACACCGAGATGCGAAATCGTTTCAGGGACCACTACTGTCTTTGATAGCATGCCGCCCGTCCTTCCTGAGATCTCCACCAGTGTCTTTGATCTCGTGCCGCATACTAAATTGAGTCCCGGTGGAATCGGTTCGCTCTGGCGAAACGAAAAGTTACAACAAATGTTCAGGGGTTCTAATGTTATGAAAAGCTAAAAGTCCCTTTAATCATCCATCATATCAGGGAAAATTCACTTGTCGAACTAGACGTACGTCACATCCACCCATCTTTTATACCTGGTCGCTTCTTCTCGATCCTCCTCAAATCTCACTTTATGTCTTTGACCATTATTTGTCTTATATCCCAATGACATTTCAAAAGGGGCCTCCACATTCTCCAACTCTTCATATTTGGCGTTACCTTGCACCTCTCTTCTCCCACAGTTCCTGGCTAGGTGTCCCTTAGCATTACATTAGAAACATTTCCTCTCATCAGCCACTTGAATCATTCCTCTTCTGTTTTCATTATATCTGCTAACTTCACGATGACTGTGATGTTATGGTTGATGATCTCTTCCTCTTAGCCTATCTCTGTCCAACGGCCTCTGCTTTTGATCAATTCGTTCTTTTAATCTTCCTCCTTCCTCATGATCATTCGTTCTCAGTCGAAATCTCCTCAATAAGTTCTCTTCTGATATAACCAATTTTACAGCCTCGTTTAAAGTATCTGGGTTTTTTCTCAACAGATGTAACCTTATTCCATCCTTTTGTAGGGCATCAATAAATATTCCGACCAATTGTGCTTCAATGTCCGGATGATGCATGTCCCTTCCTAGAAAAACTTCCTATGCCAAATTTGTCAATTTATCACTAAAGAGTTGTATAGGCTCCCCAACATATGTCGGAGTTTCCTAAGTAAAACTCAGGAATATTGTGGGACTGTCATTTCTCCGTAACATTTCAGTAAGTCCTTCTTGAGGGTCTCACATGGTTCCAGGGGATCCTCCCCAAACCTCCTCCTTATAAAATCGTTCAACGGCCCATCACTCGTCAAAAAGGCAAGACTTTATTTTCATTCTCATCCGCTCCGATAGTAAACGCTTATCTCTCTATCCTATCAATCCATCGCTTACACCCTCCAGCCTCTCCTCGATATGTGTCTACATTGTGGAATACACTATTTTGTCTACTTTCCAGATTCCACCTTTCTAACGCGTTTGTCATTTGTAACAGGGCCATCGTGGTGGGATCCAGTCTTTGTTCCTTCGCCATCCCTAATTCTTATCCATTTTTCTTTAATCGTATTTTTAACAATTATCTAATCTTTTACAAAACAAGACTAGGCGTAGTTTTCTTGTTTATGACAGTTTGTTGTTTAAACTAATACAGTGCCCAGGAAGTGTCTGCACAAAAAAAAAAAAATCTGGGTCAGTAGATGTATCTAACTACCTGATCAATTCTCTAACTAAACTCCGCTATTAATTAACCTTAATTATTCTGTCTTGCCATGTCTCGGCGAGTGCTGAATGTACGTTGCTTTCTCGTCTTGAATGGGTTCCGGTTCGTCGTTGAATTTCTCAAAACTGTCCAGAGTTGGTTCTGGTTCCTCGTTGAGTGTTGCAAAACTATCCTGGGTGGTTTCTGGTTCCTCGTTCTCAAAACTGTCCCGAGCGGGTTCTGGTTCCTCGTTGAATTTCTCAAAACTGTCCTGAGTGGGGTCTGGTTCCTCGTTGAATTTCTCAAAACTGTCCTAAGTGGGTTCTGGTTCTTCGTTGAAATTCTGAAAAACTGTCCTGAGTGGGTTCTGGTTCCCCGTTGAATTTCTCAAAACTGTACTGAGTGGGTTCTGGTTCCTCGTTGAATTTCTCAAAACTGTCCCGAGTTGGTTCTGGTTCCTCGTTGAAATTCTGAAAAACTGTCCTGAGTGGGTTCTGGTTCCTCGTTGAATTTCTCAAAACTGTCCTGAGTGGGTTCTGGTTCCTCGTTGAAATTCTCAAAAACTGTCCTGAGTGGGTTCTGGTTCCCCGTTGAATTTCTCAAAACTGTCCTGAGTGGGTTCTGGTTCCTCGTTGAATTTCTCAAAACTGTCCCGAGTGGGTTCTGGTTCGTCGCTGAATTTCTCAAAACTGTCCTGAGTGGGTTCTGGTTCCTCGTTGAATTTCTCAAAACTGTCCCGAGTGGGTTCTGGTTCCTCGTTGAATTTCTCAAAACTGTCCTGAGTGGGTTCTGGTTCCTCGTTGAAATTCTCAAAAACTGTCCTGAGTGGGTTCTGGTTCCCCGTTGATTTTCTCAAAACTGTCCTGAGTGGGTTCTGGTTCCTCGTTGAATTTCTCAAAACTGTCCCGAGTGGGTTCTGGTTCGTCGCTGAATTTCTCAAAACTTCCTGAGTGGGTTCTGGTTCCCCGTTGAATTTTCTCAAAACTGTCCTGAGTGGGTTCTGGTTCCTCGTTGAATTTTCTCAAAACTGTCCCGAGTGGGTTATGGTTCCTCGTTGAATTTCTCAAAACTGTCCTGAGTGGGTTCTGTTACTGTATCTTCTGTGTGGCATGTATCTTCCCATACCGATCCTCATCATATCGTCTCAAGGCTATCATGATCTGAAATTATAATCATCAAGTAATTATTTATAGGTTCAGGTTCCTCGTTGAATTTCCTGGATGTAATCCGGTGAGGTTCTGTCCTAGTTTCTTCTGTGCTTCAAACTACTCAACGCACCGAGCAACTTGTCAACATACTCTCCAGTTCTCTACGATCTGAAATTAGACCATGTATATGATTATTCCCAAACGTTCTATTTTTTCATATATCTTCGTTGTGTGGAAGCGACCATCCGTCACTCTTCCATGGGGTTGGAAAATACAATTTTATTACTTTCTAATCTCTACACATAGAGCTAGTTTTCTATTACAGTTTGATTCACGATTACACACTGATAATGCTGAAGAATGACAATAGCCACCAGACCACTATCAGTTGAATTCTTTGGAGAAACCAAGTTAATTTTTCTTTTTGCAAGGATAGTGAATATCAGCGTACGATCAATCTGGTAACATTGGAATCCTGAAACAGTCACAACCCTTCCTATTTGGTCACTGACATCACTTTACCTTCACCATAATGATCCTGTGTGGCGACATCACTTTACCTTCACCATAATGATCCTATGTGGCGACATCCTTTTACCTCCCAACATGTCTCTGTAGAAAACTACCAGAGAATATTAAATCCTCGGTCTCGCGGTACCAAACTACCTACCCCACATGTCACAGGTTCTATTCATTGGCCATTTAATTCATAATCGTATAATGGTATACTTTTTTGTGGGGGGTAATGTCAGCGAAATGTTCATCTTTCAGCTTGGTCTCCCGCTTCACACTTCATTTTTTCTCTTCTCTACATCATCTGCATCCATTGGTTTTTTCTTAATCTCTAACTAAACCACTTGGTATAAGCCTCCAGAGTGTAATCCTTATCCAATTGCCCATACTCTTCCTAAAAACTCGATTTTGCGTCATCATTAGCTATAGGTCACATATGCTGTGACAATTGGCTATGACCGGATTAATGTCAACGTTGTAGCTACAGAGCGATATACCCTTGCTACGGCAGGACATCACTCAACTAGCAAGCCACGAGCAGTATAGAGATCTGGTGTGGGCTACAAAACCGTGTCAAAACTAAGACGAGAGACTACTTCTGCACAACGGAAGGTATTACGATCAAAAAGACAGTCGTGAGCCGCTAATTTGACAATTCTGTTTACAGTGACGGAGAGCAGGTGCTGATGAGATGAACCGTACCGAGGACGATTATGTGAGCACAGTAGAGGTGCAGAGACAGTACTTACAAGCAAGCAAGAAACCAACGTGGATGCGGAATCAACACGTCGGCATTTCAAGACAGATTACTATAGTTAGAACTGTGCTGATTTAGTTAGAAGATTGGGTAGCTAGTATAAGGTACACCTACTTACCCAGAACAACTGTACAATTCTCAGTATTGTACTACCCCCCCCCCCCCCCCCCCCCGCCCCACCCCTTAAGGCCTAAGATGCCTTATACTTGAATGAAAAATTCAATCCTTTGTCCATGGCTTCAAGGCACACTGCTTATTGCAGATTGCAACTTTTTTTTATAAATCTAAATGACCTTGACCTAGTTTTGAACTGTCCCATATATGACCCAATGGGCTTTGGTCTATATTTATTAGCACATGACAACAGGTATCCTTAAGAAAATGGCAAAGACACAAATAATAACTACAACTATTTAAATATTCTGTAACAAGAGAAACATATAACCCCAGACCTGGTGGTCTTTTATATTTGGACATGCGCCCTAATATAACCGACTAGGTTGAACGGGACGCGCCTCGCCAAAAGTTCTACATTAAAAAAAAAAATTAATTAAAAAAAAAAAATTCCAACTCCATTTTTATGGTACACTAATTAATAATAAACATACATTTGCTTACAAATACATGTAGCAAAATTTGAGTAAGTGAATAAAAGAAACACATGTATAACTTTCTACTTCACCATGTAATAGTAAAGTTAAATGTGGAACAGTCTGTAACAGTTCCTTTGCTCCATGAAACGCAATGGAATATTGCATTTTTCACAAAAAGTGTTTGTTTTCTGGCTGCATATTTTCATCGCAGGCGACAATTTACAGATCTTTTCACTGGCAAATGCATAAATCCATCTTTTTGGACCTCATGCTCTGGCATAATAACTTTCTTGTTTCTTTTTACTAAATATGATGCTGCCAGCTGTGCATTTGAAGGCCTCCCTCTTTTTCTTGGTGCCAACATCTCTATAAGTGAGGAAGCAAGTTTTCCTTGTCTTTCTGATCACTTTCTGTGACACTTTAGTTGTCTGTAAAATGCAGTGATTGGATTAGTGCTAGAAATGTGTTTCGGCTCATCACACCAGCAATAGGATCATACCGTGTCTCTTCTTCTAGTGTCTCTTCTTCCCAGTAGCATCTGTTACCAGGCATCTTTACTAGCATCATTCTAAATTACATTCCAATTAACTGTTCTGTCTGTTTCTTGTTGGTATTTATGGACTTCCCACTTTTCTGTGTGCTGTATAAATTTGAATTGTCCACTAAAAGTTCTAACATGTCATCAGTGAGAAACTGCTTGAAGTAGCAAAGTGGGGGTCCAAGCTCAAAATCATCTGAAAGTTCATAAGTAGGCCCTTTAAACTGAGAATTAGGTGGTTCAAATGATTTCTTTCTCCACCTGCATGTATGGGACTGGCCAGCAGTAATCCCATCTTTAGATGTCGAAGAGGATGATGTTGCAAGGGTTGAAGTAGCGGGTGAGTATGTCACATTATCACCATTCAACATCATATCAGATGGTGAGGTAACCTTCCGAGTAGTGTCATCGCCATCTTCCTCGCTGCTATCTGTTGCATTAGAGGTAAAAAGGGTATCTTCATCGACACAGTCATTATCCGGTAAATCATCATCAGTTGACTCGGCACCTGATAAGTCACTGTCATTTGTGTCAATCATGTCCAAAACATCAACGGCTGTCAACAGCTTTTCCTTTCGTTGAGATGCCATATCTGAAATAATAAAATTGCTTTTTTTAAATTCTGTCTTACATATATAACTTACTTACTTATTTAGTATTTCCCCTTCTACCGTGAGGTGTAGAGGTTTGGAAGAGAGAGCGCTAGGCTATTCTATCGGCTGTCTTCCTCCTGGCCTGGTTCCATTCTAGTCCTCGGTCCTTCAAAGATTGTCTAATGTTGTCCTCCCAGCGGACTCTGGGGGTCTGGATCCCTGGCTCTTTGTTTCCCATGCTTGTCGTGGTAGCCGATCTTCTCCCATTCTGCAGACATGGCCAAACCGTCTTAGTTGGGACTGCTCTACTTGGGTCTGCAGGGGGTGGGATTTTAGGCCTTGACATATCATCTGGTTGCGGACCATGTCTCTTCTTGTTACTTCAACCACCTTCCTCAGATACCTCATTTCTGAGCTTTGGATCTCGCTTTTACGTATATAACTTCACACACAAATATTATTTTATGTTTGTACTATATAAGTTGCCCCGTGTAATTCTTGGGAATCTCTGAAGATATAAAGACAGGATATGGCTATTGCTCCCACAGACATGCCATACAAGGCGACTCATATGAAGCTGCCAACCTTATCAAATAAACAACTTGCTACATAAACTATTGCTGCAACAGTTTACACATGCTTTGTGCAGACTTCCTGGTAGGGGATCAGCTGTAGTGGTGGCTCCATAAATAGTGACAAGGAAAATGATGATAGTGATGATATTATATAAACTGTAGGGGCCTATAGGCCAATAAAAAGTCAAAATTAAATGGGTTAACCAAATGAATGATCAAAATAAAGCCAACCAACTACCATACTGAGCCTTACATGCTAGAATTACTATTTCAACAGATGGCAGAAGCAAACACTCCTGTATGATTAGCATTTCTCATGGAACTAAGGAAAGTTTGTTTTACATGACAGTGTTATACGTAATGCCCATTGGACCACATTTGGGTCATTACATTTTAGATTTATAATACGACTTTTCATTTACATCAGTGCATTCAATTTACGTTTCACTACATTTCTAAACATAAAATAAAGTTAACTATGTGGAATAAAACGTAGGAACTTACCGTGAAATGGCTTTACTCGCTAGAGAAACAGAGCTGATTCACGCTGCGAATTTCAAACCATGGGGGTGGCCATTTGTGAAGGGGAGTTCATTGAGTAAATTTTGAGCAGTTATCAAGAGTTATGGTTACTATGGCCAAACAGAGGGTCTATGTGCGTTAGTGATTAAAAAAAAGACAGAATATAAAAAAGTGTCTATGTATTGTGCGAAAATAAATAGTTGGTCATATATGGGCCGCTGGGCCATCACTTTACCTTCACCATAATGATCCTATGTGGCGACATCACTTTACCTTCACCATAATGATCCTATGTGGCGACATCAATTTACCTTCACCATAATGATCCTATGTGGCGACATCCTTTTACCTCCCAACATGTCTCTGTAGAAAACCACCAGAGAATATTAAATCCTCGGTCTCGCGGCACCAAACTACCTACCCCACATGTCACACGTTCTATTCATTGGCCATTTAATTCATAATCGTATAATGGTATACTTTTTTGTGGGGGGTAATGTCAGCGAAATGTTCATCTTTCAGCTTGGTCTACCGCTTCACACTTCATTTTTTCTCTTCTCTACATCATCTGTATCCATTGGTTTTTTCTTAATCTCTAACTAAACCACTTGGTATAAGCCTCCAGAGTGTAATCCTTATCCAATTGCCTATACTCTTCCTAAATTCTGGATTTTGCGTCATCATTAGCTATAGGTCACATATGCTGTGACAATTGGCTATGACTGGATTAATGTCAACGTTGTAGCTACAGAGCGATATACCCTTGCTACGGCAGGACATCACTCAACTAGCAAGCCACGAGCAGTATAGAGATCTGGTGTGGGCTACAAAACCGTGTCAAAACTAAGACGAGAGTCTACTTCTGCACAACGGAGGGTATTACGATCAAAAAGACAGCCGTGAGCCGCTAATTTGACAATTCTGTTTACAGTGACGGAGAGCAGGTGCTGGTGAGATGAACCGTACCGTGGACGATTATGTGAGCACAGTAGAGGTGCAGAGACAGTACTTACAAGCAAGCAAGAAACCAACGTGGATCCGGAATCAACACGTCGGCATTTCAAGACAGATTACTATAGTTAGAACTGTGCTGATTTAGTTAGAAGATTGGGTAGCTAGTGTACCTACTGACCCAGAGCAACTGTACAATTCTTAGTATTGTACTACCATATACAAACGATCACAGACACGATTACTCCGCATGTTGTTGATATTGTAATTAGTTAGAGGCTAATCTTGATACGTGAATTACTTAAAACTAAGTAAAGAAAATAACTGATGAATCCAATTATGGCGTAAGAACAAAGGATAGACCAGAATACGGTGACAGACCTACACATGACCAATGCTCTAGAGAGGTGGAACCTGGAAAGTAGACAGACCAGTGTGCAGCACAGCATAGAAACCTACGGAGGGGAAACTGGAGGATGTAAGAGATGGCATATCAGGATTGAGAGACATGCATTCGCCATAGGGGTTAACGACGAAGAAAAAAAAAGTTGGTGTTTTTCTCAACGCAAAAAACATAATTCATAATTCAGTTAGTTAAAAAAAAAAAAACGAGTGGTACAGAAACAAGTAGAGAGGAAAGGTCGCATCAGGATAAACAAAGAACAGGATTCATCGCAGGAATGGCTAATAAAAAAAAACGAGAACATTGATTGGAAACAAAAAAACTATGAAATCAAGGTTTTGCTTCAGGAAACAGAATTGATCCAGCCAATATCAGGAACGTGATGAAAATGCAAAAGGAAAACGACCATATATGTAAAAGAAATGAGAATACGGAGGAAACGTGTCAGGCAGACTTGGTGTTCAACGAGAGAATGTAAGAATTAAAAAGGAAGTTAAGAGCAAAAAAGGAAAAGATAGTACTGTTAGAGAGTTTCATCATAATACATCAAGACATATTTGCATTGACGGATTCTGAGGTTACTCAAAGAAATACGGTAGTAATGGTCATTGAAACAGACCTTATTGCACATCCCTTAGGAATATTACGATTATAGAAAAAGCGATAGAGGATATGTTAAAGGCAGGAATGATAGAAAGATCACGTTCGGAATGGTCATCGCCAGTAGTTATCGTAGGAAAAAGAAAACGGAACCTATCGATTCTGTTATGACTACCGAGCACCAAACAGGGTGACGAAAACAACCTCGTACCCTCTTCCAAGGATTGATGACATATTGGGCACTGTTAAGTCATATTTTAATGTAGGGGAGTTAAGCGTTAAAAGACTTGTATGCACAGGTCAGTTTTTGGTAATCACCCTTGTAAACACGCTTTGGGTGATGATGATGTTTTTCTTAGTTGGGAGCTGTAGGCAGTAAATTGTTGAACACAGCTCAACTGACTAGTTGTGAGTATGTTTTATAAACATGTTAAAGAAAACTGTTCAGTCCCTAGTGTGATTTTTGGGTAGGGACGGTTTGAGCTGAGCTGAGTTCTCTCGCGGCTAGTCCGCACATGTAGTTTTGTTACTGAGCTGTACTGAGTAGCGATTTTTGTGACAGTGTGTTTCTGGCAGAGGTACGAAATGGATGTTTGACCATTTCGTGAAAGGGTCCGGACATTATTATCGAGGGATATATTTCTTAGAAGAGAAGATGGAATATATTGTTGTAGGGAAGAGTTTTCTTCCTAGATTATTTGTTGAGACCATGGAGTATACCGGCCATGATTATTATTATGCATATTTCCTATGATGAAGGGAAGAATTTGATATGGAAGATATTTGTTGAGGCCATGGAGTGTACCGGCCAGTGTTATGAGTCATATTTACTTTCTTGATGGATTTACTGTTATCATACTAGAACTGTAATGTATGCAGTCCTTTGTTGACGGATATTTTCACTGTAATACTAGGAAATGAGAACTGTGGTGAACTGCAATGTAGGCAGTCCTTTTGATAGATGTTCTTCCCATGGATTTATATTATACTGGAAAGTTACGACGTTCTTTGCAAGCTATGTGCCAGGGATTTTTTGTATGCTATTGTAACCTGTGAAGTGTATCGTCCCTGATGTCAACGTTTGCTGTGTCGTTAATAAACTGTGAAAACGTTACAGCTTGTTCCACCACTTCCTGACTCCTGCGTGTTGCTGTAGTGCATGAGTGCAGTAGATGTGTAGTCAAGAACCTATACACATTTGCGTAGATATATTTACACATCTGTCGGCCACCTGTAAGCCCGACTAGAGCTGATCCTATTTATCAGCAATAAAATTAACATTGTCTTCCACCACCAATTACCGAATGTTACTGCAACAGTGGTGGCCATCCTCTTCCTGCTTGTCTTTCTGCACCACATATATACATATTTGCAACAGTGGTGTGCCAGCTTCATGGGGTTACATCATCTATAGAAGTTGAACTGTATTCCCCAGACCAACCACCAACATAAAGTGGTGTGTGTTTGACATTATGCCAACTTTAAAGAGGTCAAGTACCGATTTGCAGTGTTGCCAGTTCAAATTTACGTATGCCACAAGTCAAGAGTTGCAGTGTTACCTGTTCCAGTTGTGCAAATTTCAAGTAGATGTCAAGTACTACGTTTGAGTTGGATTATCTACTGTTCCCTTTCAAGACTTGACGAGGAGTGCCAGTAACTTTCAACGTTGGAGTTTTGCATATGTTGTGTTATCCGATGCCCATCATTTTGGCGGAAAGGACGGGAGTTTTCCTTTATTGAAGATAAATGGTTTTGTTTGTAAACTGTCCCACTTTGTGTATTTGTAACAAGCCTTTCTATATTATGCATTACTTATTCTATTGAGTATTCTATGTTATATGTTCCATGTCTATGCAGGCGGTAGGGAGGTCGATCTGACAAACGAGGTTCATCTCGAAGATAATTCGGGCTATTGTCAGATGTTCTATAGGGATTAGTTTGCAAGTTTCAATTGAGCGATAATTCCAGTTCAAGGCTAAAAACCTTGCTGAAGTTCAGATCGCTACTTGTTTCTTTCAACAGTAGTTGTTTAGGTGTGACGTAACGTTTCATTGTTGTGATCGTAGTATTTTCTCTGTGCCTTAGTTTATTGATTAATTTGTTTGTGGGTGTCTTCCTCTTCTGGCTGTCTTTTATTTCTATACACATTTTTCGTTTATACACTGTGATGTTACATGTCTTGTCATTTTGATCGCATTGTCATTGCACGCTTTGCAAAATTCTGGTTTTAGTTCTGCTTTATTGTTCAGTTGATTCTGCGAACGTTATCATTTGTTCTCTAGTATCTTGTCTTCGTAACTGTTGTTCTTATTGTCTATTTCGTACGTTAATTATTTATTACTTATTGTGGGATTTAATGCATTAATACCTATGGTTAGATGATAATATTATATTGACTTCCCTCACACTGATAGGAATTTTTAAAAGTTCTATGCACAGGAACTTGTGATACAGTAACTAACGAATAATTTGAATTTCTTTGAGAGATATTTAGCTGTGTGAGTTGTAAAGGTAGTTATACACGTTCTTAAACAAGGACTTGTTACCCACTGAGTTGGGATAAAGTGATTTTCTCTATTTTACTTACATAAGAGCCATATCTTATAAAATTGGACATAATGTCTAGTTTGCATTACTTTATTGAACAAGGGAAAGCTAGTGGTATGACTACAGAGAAATTACGAGAATTCGCACTTGCCGAATATTACAAGGCTCAGAAGTTAGAAGGAGAGAAACTTGAAATGGAGGCTGAAAATAGGAGATTGCAAATGCAGGCAGAAAAGAGAAAATTTCAAATGGAAATTGAAAAACAGAAAATGGAGACTGAGAAACAGAAATTAGAGGCTGAAGAGAGAAAAATTCAACAGCAAATGCAAATGCAAATGGAGAAGAGGAAACTTCAGATGCAAGCTGAAGAAAATATGAGGTTGCATCAGGAAACGTTGTTTTCTGTAGAGCTGAGGAGATTAAATGAAACGAATGAAAATGAGCTAGAAGAAGAGATGAGCTCATTACAATACGAACAACATTGTAAGCAAAATGCTTTCACCGGTAAGATGGAACATATCAAAAGCTCTACATCAGACATAATGTCCGCGCTGAAGGGTATTCTTCAGGATGGTAAGGATTTTGAGAGATTTTAAGGCCCAGATCTGGAAGAGTTTGTGTTAAACCGTTTCTTAGTTAACATAGCATCAGATCTTCAGGAATTTGTGGATATTAATTTTCGGTCTGTTCCTCACATAATTATTACTAAGGAACTAGCAGAATTAACGCGTTGGCATCTTCGTTTTTTTCTAGCAATTTACCTCCACGTACCACATGGTCACATACTAGATAACATACACCGCGTGATACGCGATGGCAATGTTCAAGAGGAGCAAATAAAGGATAACAAACTGAACGAACAGGGAAGAGTGGATTTTTTAGAAACTATTGCTGAAGAGAGCGAACTATATGAGACAGTGTCCAAACTTACAAGTGATTTACATAAATCGAACTTGGAACTTACTAGTGCGCAAACAGCATTAAATTCAGCATTAAGCAAGATCAAAGAGTAGTTGGAAGCTCAGATAAAAGATAAGCATGGCGAAGTTAGAAATCTCACGGAGGAAGTTCAAGAAAACAAGGAGATGTTTGAGGAATTAAAAGTTAAAGCCCAGGAACGTGAGAAGTCTTATACGGAAATGCTTCTTGAAACAAACAAGGTGAAGAAATTTCACTCAAAAATGTAGAAATTACGGAATTAAGGAAAAGAGTTGATGGATTGTTGGATATTGTCCAAGGCAACAAGGTGTTGTCTACTGTCAATGTTGACAGTGGTAGACATAAAGTTAATTATCAACACGTCAGTAAGGCAAAGAGTCAGCCATATGCACTCAATGCTAACAGTAACATCAAATATGATGTACATAGATATTTTCGTGGCAAATACAATTTCCCACGTACTGACGATACCGCCTCTAATAGTACTGATTCTTGGCGTCAGGCCAACAAAAGGATGCCTACTGTAACAATCAGTCCTGTACATCACGGGAAAAACTTTGATAAATGTCATGTCAAAGCTCCACAAACCAACCGTGCATCTGCTGTTGGAAATTCTGATAAATCCATAACAAGGGATAATACTAGTAGTGTTTGTTCCCAAAATAATGCCCATTATGTAGGTAACCATAAGGATTATGTCATTCCCGATACTTCGGTTAAGCACATTCCTACATGCAAAAACAAAAACAATTTTGGTAGGAGAGATAACCGTGATCTTAGACAGTACCAAGGGGGTCCATCACGTTGTAATTTTCCTTTTCCAAGAAACTCTAGACAAGTTAACGGATCTCAACATTTTGGTTCTAATAATTCTGGGAATTATGATGAGAATAACTACACTAGAGACTATCAACCTTATAATAATTTTTCTAGGAGAAATAAAATTCACCTAGTGGATATTTGGATCAAAGGAGAGATATTAATCACAGCAATGCTAACTGGGGTTCAAAACATAACAATGGTCGCAATAGAAGAAATAGCAATGGTTTCAATAGAGATAATAATTGTGACAGATCTCTAAATGTTACATCGCATCGTCATGCTAACTTTGCTCAACAAAAGCCACAAATTATTGATAATCAGGGTAACAATAATAATAGTGTCTCAAATGCTACTGCTTGCTCTGCTTTTGATTTCGAAAGAGCATCTCGTTGCCGTGAGTGCATAACTTTGTTTCAGCCTACAGCGGTGACTACCTTGAGTTGCGGTCATCCTCTCCCTAATCCTCCTGTTTTTTTTACACATGACAGAGGAAGGTTTGCTGCTCATCATAAAGGGGCCGGAGGTTTACACAGCCACAGTTGGTAGGTTTAATGTACGGTTAACTGTTTCCTTTCATAAAATCCTACCGTTGTTAAAATAGAAATTTTCATTTGTGTTTTTTCACAGCAACGATTTGTCGATGAGAATCAGAGCTGCTGTGTTTTTTTTATTAGGCTGTTATTGTACGACTTGATTAATGTCGCCTTGCGCCCGTGTGACTGATCAAGTGAAGTCAGTCGCCGTGTTGACTCCGCATTGTATGATGTTACCTCTTCATATTCCTAGAATGTTTCAAGATCTCTGGAGTTTGTCCTTAATATGTACTTCTTTACGATGAGAGATAATATTGTATATTAGTATAGTATAGGATATTAGAGAGTATTGTATTAGGATGTGATATAACTTCTTTCAGGTAGTATGTTGGTTCATATGTATGCACCATTTCAACACCATATTATTTTTTATATGATTGTGTTCTGATTATGCACCAGTGCATTACCATAATATTTCTATATGACTGTGTATTGATAAACGTTGTTCGAGGAAAACAATTGTAATGAGATGTAGCATGTCAGTTTGTAGTGACCTGTCTTTACCTTTTTTTGATGAAGGCAGTGGGCTGTTGGTATCTATACACACCAGTTAGAAGACGATGCCCACTTAGACCATATAATCATTGACCTGTGTGCTCTGTTGTGAAGCTTGGAGCCACTGTAGCTGGTACATCAAGCATTGACGTGCTCCTGCAGCTTTGATTCCTAGGACAGTTTACTATGCATGATGAGATTGCCAGCCCTATGCACAACCTCATTAGCTGTGAAGGTGCAGTAAACGTCTTCAGAGAGCCCCGAGTGTCCCTTTATTCACTAAATTTAAACTTTTTTCTCGTGTTTTGATGCCATGACTGGTTAACATATTGGCACACACAGAGAAAATATGAAGTAACCGTTATGTTGTGAAACGTAATTTTGAAACGTAGCTTGCATGTATCAGAGATGATCTTGTATTTGAAATTGGGAACATATTCTGAAATACTGATTTCTTCCAGAGCATGACACCTGAGAATTTAAATAATTTGATTTTCTTGCCAGTTAGGCATGCAACATTTTTCCCAGCAGATTATTTTAATACTTGAATATTTTTTTTTTGTAAACCGCTGCAGATATTTTTATAGGACCTTTTCATTACTCACAGTAGCAGCAGATTGTGGATTTCTTTATAGTGTGTAACATATCGGGTTGAGAAATATATTAAGTTACAGCAAAAGAACACTGTAGCTGAGCTGAACGTGATTGTCAGCCTGGAGTAACTTAAAGGTTTAATTAAACTGAACATGTAGAATTAACAGAGACAGCTGATACTATTGTTCGACTGAAGAATATAGAGTTCTGGTTAAAGCCCATTGTCAGGATACATAATGTTGTACTTATATATTTGCAAGTTGGAATGCATGGTAACAGGGTGTTTTCCCATGTGCCTTTTCTGTGACGAATCAGTTTTTATTTTTTATTTTTCTTAAAACTGGCGTAAGCTGACTTGTGTCTGCTTAGAGATAGGAATTTTTTATATGTCCAACATTTTGTTCTTAAAGCTGATTTCATTTTTGGTCTATTAATTATAAGTTTAAACTAGTAAATAAAAAAATACTATTTTTATGTAACTTATCATTACGATACATTTTGGTATTGTGCATTTTTTTTTTTTTTTGGAAAGAAAATGAGGACAAGAAAAAAAGTTTTTTTTTTCTGACATTGTGATAATTTTTTTTCTTTACCCAGCGCTTGATTGTGCGTCAGAGGGAACTTATTTATAGCGGTGTTGTTTTGTGTGTGTGTGTGATGTTTATTATAATTCATTACTAGTTATGAATAAGTTTGGTAACTTGGTTAAATTAACTATTATGCTTTATTTAGTTATAGCTTTCTTTTGTGTTTTTGGTATATATATATATATATATATATATATATATATATATATATATATATATATATATATATATATATATATATATATATATATATATATATATATATATATATATATATATATATTGCCTTTTTGTTCTATGCTTTCCTGTCATGATTGTATTTATTTATACAATACGTTGTTTGATTAAAATAGTTATTAGGATGTATTATTACCATTGTTCTCTACATACATATCTTTGCTTTTCTTCTTTCTTTGCTGATCATTCTTCATTTCATTCCATCTCTTCTATTGACTTTTCAGTATGGGCTCATATTTTGGTTATGCTTCCATACTTCATCTACGTTTCATTTGATTCTACTTGTATACTTTTTCTTCTTACTCTACTCATACTTCCATCCTTTGTATTGTTAGGTTAATTATATGACTTAATATAATATAATTAATTGTGATAGTTGTATTTATTTTCCATGCAATGCATTGTTTAACTTAATTGTTACTATGTTGTATTATTGATTTCTTTTCCTATTTCTATCTCATTGCTGGTCATTCTTCTTTTTACTCGATCTTGTTTTTTCACCTTCTATTTATTATTTCTTCCTTAGTCTATACTGAATGTACTTAACTTTGTTTGAAACCGATTATCTTGGTATACTTATCTGATTACTTTGTATACTTCACTGCCTACTTTCTACTTTTTGCTAATAATTTTTTGGGAATTTATGTATATGACTTAACATAGCTTAATTCTTGTGTGTGGACATTAGAGCTTCATCGACCTCTTATTTTTTGCTGATGTACTTTTCAACAAAAAAATGATGATATAATTTTTTTTCCCGGGGGTCGGTGTAGTATGTTAAGTCATATTTTAATGTAAGAGAGTTAAACGTTAAAAGACTTGTATGCTCAGGTCAGTTTTTGGTAATCACCCTTGTAAACCCGCTTGGTTGATGATGATGTTTTTCTTAGTTGGGAGCTGTAGGCAGTAAATTGTTGAACACAGCTCAACTGACTAGTTGTGAGTATGTTTTAAAAACATGTTAAAGAAAACTGTTCTGTCCCTAGTGTGATTTTTGGGTAGGGACGGTTTGAGCTGAGCTGAGTTCTCTCGCGGCTAGTCCGCACATGTAGTTTTGTTACTGAGCTGTACTGAGTAGCGATTTTTGTGACAATGTGTTTCTGGCAGAGGTATGAAATGGATGTTTGACCATTTCGTGAAAGGGTCCGGACATTATTATCGAGGGATATATTTCTTAGAAGAGAAGATGGAATATATTGTTGTAGGGAAGAGTTTCCTTCCTAGATTATTTGTTGAAGCCATGGAGTATACCGGCCATGATTATTATTATGCATTTTTCCTATGATGAAGGGGAGAATTTGATATGGAAGATATTTGTTGAGGCCATGGAGTGTACCGGCCAGTGTTATGAGTCATATTTACTTTCTTGATGGATTTACTGTTATCATACTAGAACTGCTATGTATGCAGTCCTTTGTTGACGGATATTTTCACTGTAATACTAGGAAATGAGAACTGTGGTGAACTGCAATGTAGGCAGTCCTTTTGATAGATGTTCTTCCCATGAATTTATATTATACTGGAAAGTTACGACGTTCTTTGCAACCTATGTGTCAGGGATTTTTTGTATGCTATTGTAACCTGTGAAGTGTATCGTCCCTGATGTCAACGTTTGCTGTGTCGTTAATAAACTGTGAAAACGTTACAGCTTGTTCCACCACTTCCTGACTCCTGCGTGTTGCTGTAGTGCATGAGTGCAGTAGATGTGTAGACAAGAACCTATACACATTTGCGTAGATATATTTACACATCTGTCGGCCACCTGTAAGCCCAACTAGAGCTGATCGTATTTATCAGCAATAAAATTAACATTATCTTCCACTACCAATCACCGAATGTTACTGCAACAGTGGTGGTCATTCTCTCCCTGCCAGTATACAACGAAGCGCTCTTCAACAGGCACCCTTGGTGGTTCAAAATGGTTTACGTCACTGTTAAGAATAGAACTGGTGTAAGGGGAAGTAAACTGGAGTATGTTAGTAGCTGAAATAGATTTTGAGTTATATCACTTAGTTGCTTGTTAGCTATCGACTTATTTAGAGAGTATCTCGTGATAGTTTCGAGAGACAGATTACAGACAGCGTGAAAAGCGCTGATATATTTATTCTGTATTGTTTTGAGTTGGGTGAGATAAGCTCGCTGCTAGCCCGCAATTGTTTGTGTTGTGTGAACAGTGAAACAAGTCTCGTGACTGCTTTTGAGCGGAACGAGTGTGTTATCTAGGGAGAGTGTTCCGGGCGTTTTTGATCGGGTAGGAAGACAGTGTTTTTGGGAAGTGTGAAATGCCTGTACAGTGCTGAATTTAAAATGTCGACGGATTTTTCGCTGTGCGTACAGCGTAGTATAAAACTGCAGTTTGAATTATTGTGGAAGTGTTTATAACTGCAGTGTACAGTACTTTAGGCCATTGTCGTAAAATTATTTTGAGAGAAAAGAGTCTTAGAAATAGTGGTCCGGTTTAGAGTGAAAAATGATGATGGAAAGCTCAGTGATAGAAAATGTAGAGATTTAATAGTTGCTTCACAGCGTGCTGGAGGAGAGTAAAGACAGACTTATTTACGACAAATCGCTTCTCTCAATCTTCTCTTCCGCTCTCCTGTTCAAACAATTATTTGCCAGTTTTCCAGACTCGCATCTGCGCGCACACCGATTTGGTGTTTTTTTTCACACACACAGGCGACTTTGATACAAACTATATTAAACGAATAAGGGGAATAGTTGGGCTTTGGGTATATCCAACACACAGAACTAAATGAGTTTATGTGATTTTATTCACTTTAAACATCAATCACTAAAAATATCAGATATTACATAAATTATCATAAGTACACAAATGCAAATAACAAGTTTGGAAGGGGTGAAGAAGATTGGTATCGACTAAGCCCTTCCCGCTTATTAGACAAAGATAAACCCAGTCCAAAGATAGATAATATCAGGAACATAGGTACGTTAACCTAACAGTGAAGTTAATTACTCTGAAAAAAGGTGTTACCAAAGCTAGGTATAGGTGATAGAAAAAAACCTGTTCTTCCCAGCTGTTCTTCCCTTTACTAAGCAAATGGAAAGGAGGTGGTTTTAAACAGAGTTAACAAATTATCAACTATCCCACTTAAAGGAACAATGTAGGGTATACAGAAAAGATATATATTACCAGGTAAGCAAGTTAACAAAATGGTCACACAAAAGAATTAATTTCCTGTCATTCATACACGCGCTAGCAAAGGCCTTCACTCATCTTGCTCTCACTTAAAGATTGTGAAAGAATCTTGCACTCCATAGAATAACACAACAGCAGTTACACCTCAAATTAAATGTATGAGTGTTTGTTCAAGTTCTAGCCCCAGATTAGCGGGTGGGCGGTCAGCACATAAAAGGATCCCGTAATCGCTGGAAAATGAATCTGTAGTTGTGTCTCTTTTCTTAATAACAGTTTCTATGGGAGGGCACGGTCTCTGATACCGGGGTGAGGATGGTGTGGTCTATTTGACTATGCCGCTGATAATAAAATTCTTACGCGTGCTGGTACACTTATCCGTGAGGTATGGTTTAAGTCCAGTGAGAAAACTAGTCACATCACTGTTCAGGAAATTATGAATTATCTCTCTGTGTCAGTAAACTAACAAAGCTCGGGCCAGTGTTCTTCTTCCCGTTACGACTTAAGTTGTTTGATGGTGCGTTAAATTTGTCTTTGGGTGTGCTTTCTTTGCTATAAGTTAGATAGCGGAATTCCAAACATAGAATCGCCTCAAAGATTAAAAATTTACACAGTCTCAACAAGTTCTGCGTCAGGGGAACTCTACACACTGTTTATGCTTTGCCTTGCTTAGATTGATTTCTTTATTGCTTTCTTAATGCTGGGATCGCACAGGTTACGATCACTCTGTATGAAAGAAAACAAAAGACATGTAACATACCGAAAAAATCAAGCGCGATAAATTCCCCGTTAAGCCTATAATACACTCGAGTATTTAATTATGTATTTAATAAACACTGCGCGAATTCTAGTGGTTAAAAACCCACATCTATAAAACTAGGACTTAACTGAATTTATTAATTATAAATTCCTTCGCGACTTTAAAAGTTAATTTAAGCATCTATTATCTTTTGAAATAATATAATAGATAGATCATTATATTTACCACTGGAACTATTGAGATGGTTTAATTTAATAGATTTAAATTAACACAAAATCCATTGAAATAGAATGACTGAACTAGACCACTGATCACTTTACACAATATATATTACCGCTCTGCACAGAATAGAAAACACTGCAAATATATATATATAAAATCCAGGGGAAAATCTATAACCAGATTTCAATAAAGCTAGTGCTTCTGTAAAAGTCTGGCCAGCGAGTGATAACGTGTCTAGTTCTTCATGGTCTATTTAGCTAAAATGGAATGTAAGTTGAGTGGGACATGATAAACTTGACAGCTTATTTGATCTCACGAACTTTTGGGGATCTGACCGCCAAATCAAGAGAAGAAGCCGCCCCCTGGTCTTCGTATCCGCTCGCTGCTGCCCGTTTCGCTTTCCCCCGTTCGCTCGGTTCCTCGATTGACACCGAGACGCGAAATTAGCGGCAAGCAACTGCGTCTCGTATCAGGGACCACTACTGTCTTTGATGGCGCCGATAGTCTCCCCTAAAATCCCTCGGTCTGTCTCTTTGATCTCGTGCCGCATACTACATGAGTTCCGCGCGGTTCGCTCTGGCGAAACGAAAGGTTACAACAAATGTTCAGGGGTTCTAATGTTATGAAAAGCTAAGGGTCCCTTAAATCATCCATCATATCAGGGAAAATTCACTTGTCAAACTAGACGTACGTCACAGCCATGAATCATGATAACTGCTGAGTGCAGGATTCTTTATAGTGCTAAGTTTAATAAGAGTACTTTAGGCCATGAATCATGATAACTGCTGAGTGCAGGATTCTTTATAGTGCTAAGTTTAATAAGAGTACTTTAGGCCATGAATCATGATAGCTGCTGAGTGCAGGATTCTTTATAACGATGAGTTTAATATGAGAACTCTAGGCCATGTATTATGATATCATTGTAGCTGCCGAACGCACAGTCCTCCATTATTAGGTAATTTACGTACCTGTGTTGTGAGTGTCGGTTCCAACACGCACTCACTATCACCTATTGCAAAGCAAACAAACTGGCCACCCCCTATTTGCAACAGTGGTGTGCTAGTTTTATAGGATCTGACACCCGCGAAATTCGCGTGATATTAATTCACAAGTGTTAGCTTGTAGCCTGAGTGGCGTTAGTATATGAAAGACAGACATCACATTTGAGAACTGTATCCAGGCCCAAGGAAAACTTATTCAGTATCATTTAAACTGGGAACTGTTAACTCAAGTGACAGTCGCAAGTCAAGGAATTTATTACTCAAGATTATGAGATGTCATGATATACAGTGGCGTCTGTATACCAGTACAAGTAATCATCTGGCAGTATGAACGAGCGGTGTACCTTCTTTCAACGAAATTGACAGACGGTGACCCATTTCCTGCTTTCCTGTGCGGTGTGTTAGCACGTAGCGTGCTGAATCGAGGACCTGAGCGGAATCAAGGTGTCAAGTTCCAATGCCTTTCTGTTGTCGATTGTTTTACCATTGAACTTTGTGATATCCAGGGTGTTAACGGAAAGGAACAGAAGAGTTTTCATTCAAGATAAGTAGTTATGTTTGTGGTGTGAACTGTGTCGCCTTAACTATGTCAACGAGCCTTCCTGTGCTTTGCATCTCCTATACTGTTGAAATCTGTTGTTTTTGTTGTCTAATTCTATATAGACATATTATTAGGATTTAGTATTGATGCTAAGTATTGATGGTGGTATGATATAGGATGACTTCCCTCATATGACGTTATAGGGGTTCTTTGAAAAGGAATTGATGATACAAAGTTTATGAATAATATTTTTGGTATACATACTGAACTGTGTGAAATGGAAGGGTAATTGTCAGAGCTTCTTGAAACATAAACTTGCGACATTAATAATTATACTGATATAGATATATAGTTAACTGAGTGATTGTAATCACCATGGATGATGAGCTGAATCCAGGCGATATGAAGACTATATTGCAAGATATATTTGAGGGAGGTAGACGTTACGAAAGATTGCGAGGCCCACGATTGGGGGGATTTGTGATGGACCGTTTTTTGGTTGAAGTGGCATGGGGCCTAAGGGGTTTTGCTGAGGATACTTTTTATTCCGTTCCTCACTTAATGATGGCTAGGCATTTGGCGGATTTGGTGCATTACCTTCGGGTATTTTTGCACAAGAGTACTGATTCTGGACACGATTTTATGACAGAGGTGATATACGATATAATTTACAACGACATTCCTAACAATCAGAAACAGGAGTTACGAAATGAGGAGTTAAAAGATATAATTTATAATGACATTCTTCATGAACAGTTGGAAGAGCAGAAGCGTATGAAAGTCATGAAACAAAATGCTCTTCAGGAAAGAGCCAATTTTCTACAGGATATTGCCGAAAAGAAGGAATTAAGAGAAACAGTGTCGAGACTAACAAATGAGTTAGATAAGTCAAACACGGAACTTACTAAAGTACATGCAGCGTTAGATGCAGCATTGAACAAGAACAAAGAGTTGGAAATTCGGGTGAAAGACAAAGATGACGAAGTTGGTAATCTCAGACAGGAAGTTCAAGAGAAAAAAGAAATGTATGACATATTAAAGATTGACAGCAATGTTCGTGAAGAGACTTACATAAATATGCTTCATGAGGTGTTGGAGGATAATGATATTATCAGTTGCCAACTGAAAGAAAAGAAAGATATACATGATAAATTAACAGTTCAGGATAAGAAATGTGAGAAATTAGGTAGTGAAACATGTCAAACTAGAGCAAATAAAGAAAAGGATGAGAAAGACAAATTAGAAGAGTTAACGACTGAGAGAGAGGAGATGATTAAGATGGAGAGATTGTTAACGGAGGAGAGAAGTAAAGTTTTGACATTTGACAAATTAAATAGGAAATTAAGTGAAGAAAATTCACAAAAAAATGTGGAAATTGCAGAAAGTACAAAAAGGGTAGAGGGTCTACTCGATGTTATTTTGAACAGCGGAATATGGTCTTCTGTAAATGTGGACAATGCTAGACAGAAAGTTGTTTACCAACAGGTTAAAAAAGCAAAGATCCAGCCCTATACAATCTTTGCGGATAGAAAGGTTAAATGTGATAGACAAATATCTTTTCGGGGAAAATATAACTTTCGAAGATCTTTTGATTCTTCTTGCAATAGCAACAATTCTTGGCGGCAGTGTAATAGAGAGAATGATAAGGTAACAGTCAGTCCTGATAGATTTCAAGCTAAAAGCCCAAAGATTAAACGAGTAACTGATTTTGGAAGTTCTCATAAGATGATAACAAGGGATAAAGTTATAAGTAGTGGTTCCAAGGATGAAACCCATTATAGGCGTAACGATAAAGATACTTATAGATCTGCAGATGATACTGCAAACAAGCATATTGTCAAAGAAAAGAATGGAAAGAGTTTTTGTAGGAGAGATGTTTTCTAAGATTAGAAATTACCAAGGAAATTCATATGATAATAATTTTCCTTCTCAGAGAGATAAGAGACAAGTTAATGTATCTCAACAGTTTAATTCTCAGAATTTTGAAAATAATGGTACAGACAAATACAAGAAGAGTTTTCAATCGTGCAATAATTTTTCTGACAGATTTTTTGTGCGGAGTAGAAACGTTAATCATAACAAGTCTAACTGGGATTATAGACATGATAATGGTCTCAAACAAAGAGGAAATGATGATAAATATTTTGATCAAACGACGAATAATAAGAGCAATTATGCTAATTTTGCTCGACATGAGCCTAGAAGCATTGTTATTAAACAAAGTAGCAATGATAATGATGTCACAAATACTGCTGCTTGTTATGTTTCTGATTTTGAAAGAGCAGCACGTTGTTGTGAACTTAAAGGAAGAGTCGATGACATCGTGGGGTGACCAGATTTCCACACGGACCACAGTGCGGGGTAATTGTTTGTTTAACCTCTCCGTTGTTCGTAGTAAATTTCACCATTCATTAAAATGGAAATTTTCGTTTGTATTTTTTAACAGAGACGACTTCTCGATAAGGGTCAGCGCTTCTGTTTACGGTAGCGGCAAGAATATAGGTCAACATTGTGCCCGAGTGAGTGTTTTCTCAAGCGAAACATATCAGCGTGCTAACTATGGATTCGACGTTTTACCCCTAGTGTTTATGAGATGTCGGCAAGACCTATGGAGATTTTTTTTTTGCGGTTGATTCTTTTTTGTTTTGTTTGTTTATTAGGACAGTAGATGTTAATGTATTCTATTGCATAGATCATTATAGGTTGTTATATATGATCATCATCTTTACGCATTACTTGATTTCTATTGTTTTTCTTGATATGTATGACTGTTTTAATTATAAATTAGTTCATTTCGATGCTATTTTTGTACTATTGTGTTTTGGATAATATGTAGTGTGTTAGATGGTAGTGACGTGTTGTTTACTATTCATAAATGCAATGAGCAGATTTATATTTAACCTTACTGGTTACAAACTTATGCCTATTTTTTATACTCTGGTGTAGAACTTGAAGTTTTTTTTTGGTTTTGTTTTACAGATGTGTTGGGTAGAATAGTTTTGTACATGATGAGTTTGCTAGCTATGCACAACTCATTAGTTATAATGTTACAATAGTTACTTTTAATATATCAGGTGGAGATAGATATAAATTATTAACTGAATAACACTGTAGCTAAGCTGAACGTGATTGTCAGCCGGAAATATTTAAAAGTTTAAATTGAACTGTATAGAGAAAATTAACAGCGGTTGCTGATATTGTTATTGGATTGAGAAATCTAGAGATCTGATTTAAGCACTTGCTTAACATACATTACGTTGTTTTCATGTATTTGCAAACTTGTATGTTGGTAATAGTGTGTTTTTTCTATGTGTTTCTCTGCGACGTATTTTTTGAAAAACTTACACGTGTTGTTTAGTGTTTGCTTAGATACAGGAATTGTTATATGTCTCTCTTTTTGCTAAAGCTAGTTTTTTGTTAATTTGTTAATTATAGATTTGAATTAATTAAATTAAAATACTATTTTTATGTAACTTAGCATTACGAAATATTTTTGTACTGTATTTTTTGGAAAATATTTTTTTCCCAGACATTGTAATTTTTTATTTTTGGTTTTGTGTGTGCTTAGCGTTTGACTATGTGCTATGTTTGATTTGTAGAATAATGTTAGTTCTTTAAAGAAGATTTTTTTTTTGTTTTTTGGATGTTATGTTGTATTAGCGCTTGATTGTGCGTTGTTCGAACTTGGTTATAGCAATGCTATTATTTTTTTGTGTGGTGTCGATAATTTATTGTTGGTTATGTATAACTTGTATAACTTGTTTAAATTACTGATTATGTTTTGTTTAGTTATAAACTATTTTTTGTAGTATTAGTATAGGAATACTTTGTTATTTTCTTTTGTGCTTTTCGATCGTGTTTGTATGTATTTTGAAATACGTTGTTGATCTAAATAGTTATTAGTATATATTTTTACCAACGTTCTCTATATTCATACCTTTTGCTTTTGTCTTTGTTGATTATTCTTCATTCCATTCCTTCTTTTCTGTTGTCTTTTCAGTATGGTTTCATATTTTGTTTACATTTTGTGCTTTATTTACGTTTCACTTCATTCTCCTTGTATACTTCTTCTTTCGCTTCTTATACTTTCATTCTATGTATTGTTACTCTAATGGTATAACTTAATATAGTGTAGCTACTTGTGATATTTGTAATTATTTTACATATAACAAATTGTTTGAATGTAATATTATTGTTTTTTCCTCATATTCTGATTTCATACTTACCTTTATTACGGATCATTTTTCGTTTGCTTGATCTTGTCTTTTCTTTTACTATCGATTGTTTCCTATTTAGTTGTGCTATATTCACTTAACTTGGTTTTGTAATGCATTATTTTTGGTATGCTTAATTGATTACATTGGATACTTCATTTTTACATTTCACTTAATGCTTATATTTTATAGAGGTCTTATTTTAACTTAACTTAAGGTAATTCTTATACGCATATGTTAGAGATTCATTGTCCTCTTAATCTTTTTTTGGTTTTGGGGGATGTATTTGTCAAAAAATTGATAGAATCATATTTTTTTCTCTGGGGGTGAGGTAAGATGTTAAGAATAGAACTGGTGTAAGGGGAAGTAAACTGGAGTATGTTAGTAGTTGAAATAGATTTTGAGTTATAGCACTTAGTTGCTTGTTAGCTATCGAATTATTTAGAGAGTATCTCGTGATAGTTTCGAGAGACAGATTACAGACAGCGTGAAAAGCGCTGATATATTTATTCTGTATTGTTTTGAGTTGGGTGAGAGAAGCTCGCTGCTAGCCCGCAATTGTTTGTGTTGTGTGAACAGTGAAAAAAGTCTCGTGACTGCTTTTGAGCGGAACGAGTGTGTTATCTAGGGAGAGTGTTCCGGGCGTTTTTGACCGGGTAGGAAGACAGTGTTTTTGGGAAGTGTGAAATGCCTGTACAGTGCTGAATTTAAAATGTCGACGGATTTTTCGCTGTGGGTACAGCGTAGTATAAAACTGCAGTTTGAATTATTGTGGAAGTGTTTATAACTGCAGTGTACAGTACTTTAGGCCATGAATCATGATAACTGCTGAGTGCAGGATTCTTTATAGTGCTAAGTTTAATAAGAGTACTTTAGGCCATGAATCATGATAACTGCTGAGTGCATGATTCTTTATAGTGCTAAGTTTAATAGGAGTACTTTAGGCCATGAATCATGATAGCTGCTGAGTGCAGGATTCTTTATAACGACGAGTTTAATATGAGTACTCTAGGCCATGTATTATGATATCATTGTAGCTGCCGAGTGCGCAGTCATTATGTGGTACTTTATATCTTGTGTTGTGCTGGGAACGATATTCTATGTGTATTTCCATATCAATGTGTTGTGACGTGAATAAACCCATATGAAATGTCACCAGTCGTTTACAACCCTTCATGACTCGTGTGTATGCACCTGTGGCGTGAACGACTAAACCAACACACGCACTTAATATTACAAGTGTGACAGGGAACTTAACACGTATTTAGAAATAGCCCCGGAGTGGGCGTGGCCTATTTATATTGAGAACCTGTTCATCGCATACCAGTAGACTTCTACAGTGTTTGCCTGTGTGGCGTATATGTATGTATCAAATGTAGACATTACCAGATCCACAACACAACAGCAACGTTAGCAGATAATCAATAGACACCTTACCGTATCCACCAAACCAATACGTTATCAGTGATTGGCGATATCACATGACTTTCCATGGGCGTATCTTTACGGGGGTGCAACAGTCACTAGATGCGATGTCAGGGTTGTGGAGCATGCCTATGTCTCAAGATGTAAAAAGGAAAAGCCCTATTTGTACACACATGGGCAGTTTCGCATGGAACGTTATGCCTTTTGGATTAGAAGGTAGCCCAGCGACGTATATAGGGACTAAAAGATGAGGTACTTCAGGAGTTGCAAGTATGTGCTATGGCCTATATAGACGACATGCTGTTTCACACCAGAGGATCTATTGAAGATCATTTGAAACATGTAGTAAAGGTGTTACACAGATTGAGGCAGCATAAAATAAAACTGAAATTAGAGAAGAGTGACTTCTTAAAAAAGGAAAAACGATATCTGGTATTTATCATTGACAGAATTGGGATAAGACCAAATGACGAGAAGGTTAAAGCTAGCAGGAACATACCTTCTCCTAGGAATGTCAGAGAAACGTGTGGAGCTCTAGGCGCGTTTAAAGAAAAGTGCGATAACTGACAGCACATAATAAAAAATAAGTACCATAAATGTACCGATACTGATGGAGAGAAACAAAGATCAATAGGGGAACCACTTTTGTCGCAGGGATAGAAGCGTCATTAACCTTCTATCTACATATCTGCCGAAAGTAATCTTGTGCAAAGGTAGACACCGTTGACGACCCCCTTTAGATACACTTGAGTTTTGGCCACTTTTGGACCACTACTGTAAAGCAGGGGAGGCAATACCGTCACGTGGGTAATACCATATAACACAGGTTACTGAGTCCGTTTGACATGTATTGTAACGTACAGTACTGCAGTTCGGTAATATATATAAAATTTGTTAGCAAATATATTAAACTATAGAAAACAAAGTGGAAGACGTCGATATCTCGAAGCAAGGGTAGCGATCAAGCGACATTTAGTCTCAACAGCCAGGAAGAGATACAACAATTCTAATCCTGACGCTATATAAGTACTTCAGGGGTGGTTTGGAGAATTCTGTCGTTTAGCATACACGAAAGATCGTCAACAATTATGCATTTAGCTGTCTATCTGGAAAATAACCAACGTGTGTATTTCAGCCCTAACAATGCCGAGTATGTTTATAATAATCCGTCAGATACTACTTTGATTGGTTTTTTTTCATATTGTGCTCAGAGGATTCTTTAGCAAGGACTTTGACGTACGATGGGGTTCCGGCATACTATACATGGAATATAAATACATTTCAGCGGCGACAGCAAGGCGTACCAGATGAAGAACACCCTGGCCTTAAAAAAGCGATGATTTGGGGCGTGTCTATACGTCCACCCAAATAACGCTGAATGTTATTATTTGTTGTTGTTACTCCACGTTGTAAAAGGCCTTACTTCTATTGAAAACTTACAGTTTAATGTATCCGACATCCTACATTTCAGGCAGCATGTAAAGCATTGGGTTTAATAGAAGATGACGCTCATTGGAACAGCACACTACAGGAGACTGCTTTGTCCAGTTCACCTTCGTCGATTTAGGTATTTATTTGCCATTATTTTGGTATTTTACCACGTATCTGATCCTCTATCTCTGTGGTTTTCACACAAGGACAACATGTCAGAAGATATGTTGTGTGTGTTAGAAGCACAAATCAATGCAATAACACAATTGAAACCAAAAAAAAAAACTTAAACCTTCCTAAAACGATTCGCACCAAACCCGACTTGCACTCATTCCAACATAGACCAATGTTAAAACTGGTATGACCGCTATTTATAGATATAGAGGTAAAATCAGTACACTTAGAAAATATAAATAAACAAGTATGTGGATTGAACAAGCAGGAATACTCGAATAAACTTACAACGTAACGGCCAGACAGCAGCTAGCGTTCTTTAACATAAATATATTTTTGTCATGGCTAATTAAAAAGTGAGAACACCCTCCCCCCCACCCTCCCTCGCTGTAGTGGTTTTTGATGTTATTGTGTGGTTGTTATGTTACCTAGTGTACTGGATGAGGTCAGCTGTGAAGGCTCCTGAAGATAACAGTTTATGTGAGTTACAGAATGCCTTTCATCTACCACTTATGACCTCAAACAGACTTTATCTGCTATTATGTATGTTAGCTACGTTTAATGTCTAGGGTAATGAAATGTGATGTGTAGGTAATTAAATACACAGACACACACATGTAAACACTAAGTCTAATAATAATAAGCTCTATGATCAAATCAACTAACACTGGCTTTAGAATTTAGATTTTACAATTTTTTAGAATTTATTTAGTTCTGAACCAAATTTTTCTTCTGGTCAGGACGTATGAAACAATATGTATTTATCAATAAAAGGGCATATATATATATATATATATATATATATATATTGAATAATCAAAATGAAAATTTTGTACATAGATATATTGTTACATTGGTTAATATTAACACTAACTACAGTGTCTTTGGAAAACTAGCACTGGATGTCTAGTCGGGGTGGTGTCATCATGCCCGATCTCTGTTTACTATAGTCATTGTCTTTGAAATATGGAACTGAGAAATAGTTTTTATACACCAGGATTTTGTTTTTTATTTTATTGTGGAAAAATTTGATGAATCCACAGCAGGCCAGGTTTTCAACTTATCTGGCCTGTGACGATGCAGTAAAGAATTCAAGTGGCCAACTCTTCACAGTTGCTGGAGTAAAATGGTAGGCTTCTTAGGCATCCACTCTTGGACCTCTTCAAAGCATCTGGCACTAGCGTAGAGCCAGACCAGAAACTCACAATTCAAATTTGAAAACACAGTTACGTTGTACTAGCAAAACTCAGCTGAGCTGCTGGTTAGACTATGGCGTCCCACTGGTAATATATAATATTCCATGGAAGTCACAATTCTACAATAACGATCTGTATATAAGGACAGTCTTCAACAAAATGCCAATTGCCTCTACTGTTTTTTCTATAATATGAACGCTTCTGTCCAATCAGCGGACTTCCCCTCTACCGTTCAAATATTTAAACTACAATGTCTAATTTAGGTCCAGTTTCTGTCTAGTGTGTAATATATTTATGTCGGTCTGTCCGTCCTAACTTGGTTTTTCCCAAAATTACACTTGTTTCTAGACGAAACTACAAAAAAACTACACAAATTTTCCCCACTTACTTATACGTTTTCGAGACAAAGTTATTTTTAGCTTCTACCCTCCCTTTTTTGCCCCTTGTCCACATGCAGTTTGTTTTTATGCGTTAGGCTCAAGGACGCGTCAAAAGTGATTTTTGTGAGAAGTATGCACAAATAACTGTCGGCTAGTCTGTATTGAACAATACAGTCTTTCGTCAATATCTTCCGTGTTATCTGTCCGTCTTTGTAATTAAAAGTATATTATTTCTCTGGTAAAGATGGGCTATCAAACTAGCTATTTTTTATTCTCCTAAACTTATTATTAAGAAAAAACCTACTTTTTTCAAGGTTAGTTTTGAAATTTGTTTTTGTACCTTCGTTCACGGCGTTTGCCGCTATATTCAAACTAAAACGACTAATTACCGTAGAACGTCCAAGATACGTCTGTTTCTGACAAGAGCTAAGGTCGTTTTTCGTCCAATTCCTTACATTGTGTCAACTAGTGGCGTAATTTTTTTCTTTAAAAACTACAAATTGCGTCTTTTAGACTTTAGATTCAAACACGTGTTCAGACCGTCGCATTTTTTTCTTTTATCTCCGTTTCCACCCCGTCTAAAAGGATAGGCCGTTAGTCTGCATGTTATAACTAGTTAGTTTTCAATGACCCTAGAAAACTCTGGCGTGGGCGAGAATGTATCAGTGTATCATACCAATATTTTTATCCCTACATGTTATTTTACCTGTTATCTTTATAAATGGAGGAATTTTAACGTTGCATCACTGTAATTTCACCACACATCTCCCCACCTGAGAACATGCACTAATGCAAGTTCCAAAACCAGTGATACACATAGATAAAATTAACTCCTCACGCCTGCCAACTACTCTAAATTTGATCACAGGGGTGCCTACTGAGGAAATCTGCACCGACATTCTGTGACCCCGGGATATATTCGATATTAAACTGATATGGTTGCAACAATAAAGACTATCTTAACTTTCTTGCATTTTCATGCTTGGCCTGAGATAAGAACACCAGAGGCTGGTGATCTGTCTGGACCACAAAAGTTCTACCATACAGATAGATTTGGAACTTTTTTATTGCCCAGATTAACGCTAAACACTCTTTTTCGCTTGTGGAATATCCTTGTTCCGCTTTGTTCAACTTGCGGCTTGCATAAGCGACTGGGTTCAGTTCCCCATTGGGTGAAGAGGACCTTTGCAACAAAGTAGCCCCCAGGCCTACATTGCTTGCGTATGTTCTCACCACAAAGTCCTGAGTCAAATCAGGCAATTTGAGAATAGGCTTGCTAGTGAGTTTTTCCTTTAACTCTTGAAATGCCAATTCACATTGTCCTGACCAAACAATTTTATCTGGATTTCCCTTGCGAGTCAGATCAGTCAGAGGAGCACATATAGAGTTAAAATTTTTGATAAATTTTTGGTAAAACCCACATAACGACACGAATGATTGCACGTCTTTTTTTTGCGGTCTAGGTGCTCTCTGCAGTTTTTCCAAGTTCTTGGGGTCAGGGGTCATGTTACCCTGATATACAGTATGTCCCAAGAATTCCAACTCTTTGCATCCAATACAACATTTTGTTGGCCTAGCAGTTAAGTTCGCCTCTCTAAGCCTATCAAATAACATATTCAGAGAGTAAATGTGTTCTTCAAATGTTTCTGTGGCGATGAGAATATCATCCATGAAATTTGTGATACATGGATTATTCAAGGGATCCAACAATTTGCGCATCATCCTAGAAAATACTCTCGGAGCATTTTTCAATCCGAATGGTAGCATGTTGAATTCATAATGTCCTTCGGAGGTGCTAAAAGCTAAATAAGGTCTAACTTCAGGCTTCACTGGAATCTGGTAATAGCCTTTGCTAAGATCCACCTTCGAAAAGTATTTTGCCTTGTTCAATCTGGCACATAACTGTTTTGTGTCCGGTAATGGATCCACCTGACCTTCTGTGACAGCATTCAGTTTCCTGTAATCTATGCACAGTCTATGTTCCCCAGACGGTTTCCTCAACAAAACTACACTGGAGCTGAAAGAAGATTCACTGTGTGAAATAATCCCTTCTTTCAACAAATAATCTATCTCCTCTTTCAATGCCTTCTCCTTAGCGAACGGAACAGAATAGGCTCTCATGCAGATTGGGGATGAGTCTACCAGCTTCATGTCATACTGTAGCAAATTGGTATGTCCTGGTTTATCTGTTAACACATCCGTATGTTCCTCCAGAACCTGTTGAACTCTCTCCCTCTGAGTTTTAGTTAGGTGCTTACTGACTTTTACCTGTGCGGCTGTCTCACAGGGGTGTAATGGGTATTCATGTGAGGTGAGTGGTTCCTTTTTCATTTCAGTTGCGATAGCCAAGGTCAGTAAGGGGGTGCCTTCCTTGATTGGTCTGTCCAGATACTTCTTTAAAAGGTTCACATTATATATTTTCTCCTTCCCCTTTTTGTCAATTTTATAGTTTGTTCTAGACACCTTCTCTAGAACCGTATATGGACCTTGCCATCCAATTTGCAACTTATTCTGGCTGCCGGGTAGTAGAAGAAGCACTTTCTCTCCCACAGCTAATTCTCTGTCCTTCGCATTCCTATTAAAATAAGCTGCATGTTTCTTCCTGGCTTGTCTCAAATTATCATTTGCCAGTTTCCATCTAGCTTTCAGACGAGTGGTTAGCTTGTTCATATATTGATAGGATGAGGTAACAGTCTCTTCTGCTTTCTCATCTGTCCAGGTCCGCAATAATGTTTCTAATGGACCTTTTATTGGCATCCCAAATAACAGGGTTGCGGGTGCCATCCCAGTTGAACTATGTGGTACTTCGCGATACGCAAACAACGCAGCGGCAGAAATTGATCCCACATATCAGGTTTCTCATGTGCCAGCTTCCTCAGGATAGAAATGAGAGTCCCATTGAACCTCTCTACCTGGCCGTTCCCTTGTGGATGGTACGGACTACAATGAAAGTGTCTGGCTTGAAATAGCTTAAAAACTTCTTCCGTTAGTTTCCCCTTGAACTGTGAGCCATTATCAGTCAAGATTTGATGCGGGAATCCTAATCTTGTGAATATTGTAAGTAGTGCCTCTGTCACATGTTTCGAATCAATTGATGGCAGGGCTACCGCCTCTCCCCACTTAGAACAAGTGTCCACCAGAGTAAGGATGTAACTGTTCCTCCTCTTGATCCGAGTGAGAGGTCCCACAATATCCACTGCAACCCTCTCAAAAGGTGTTCCCACTATGGGCATTTCCCCTAGAGTTGCAGGAGCAGTCCAATGCTTTGGAGCTACCCTTTGACATTCTGGACAGGATTTGACATATCTTTTTATATCTTCCGTTATCCCTGGACAGAAGTAATGACAAGCTCTACGCTGTCCTGTGGCGCTGATCCCCATGTGACCACTGAAGGGAATCGCATGCCCTAGTTCCATAACTTTCTCCCTGTATGAAGTGGGAAGAACCAGCTGGTTGTGACCATTTGTTCCAGATCCGGCCTTCCTGTATAGCAATTTGTTCTTCATAATATACTCTCCCTAACTTGGAGGTGTGTGGCCTTTGGGCAATTATTAAAGCATGGCTTGAGTGTCCTATCCTCAGCCTGCGCCTTCCTCATCCCTTCTGGATGAGCATTTATAGGATCACCTTCTTCCTCCTTTGACTTTGACCTGGTCTGCACTGTCGCCATGATCACAGGTCTCTCGGAATTCCCCAAGAAGACGTATCTACACCCCAATATCAGAGGGTAGATTGGTTCATCTATCACTGCTGCTCTGATTTCTCCTTCCACATAGCGAGTTTTTACCGTTATCCTTGCGATGGGAAGTGTCATGAGTGGTATGTCTTTAGTCGCCACTTGTATTTCCACTGTTTCGGTGGTATACTGACTTGGGTCCACTAGGCTAGCCTTCACAACTGAATCATAATCCAAACCTATATCATATAGGCACCTTATGGTGACCCCATTACAAATAACATCCTCACAAACTGGGGGGTGATAAGGTTCCTGCTGTCCATTAGGATTAACCTTTAATCTCTGGTTCCCCGATTTCATTGCATCATAGTTTGAAGGTTTCCTTTTACAAAATTCGGTGTTATGGTTGTCCTTCTTACACCATTTGCACCACCTCTTTCCTTTGTTAAAAGGTTTTCTTTCATTATATTTTTGGTTATTGAACTGTGAGTTTCTATCACGATAATCATTTCGTGGCCTATCAAAGTTTGTCCTACCTTTATTATCTTATTCTCTGGTATCAAATTTATTAAATTGCTGTGGGGCTTTAACATTTTCCATATGTTTCTTTTTAGAGCCAACTACCTCTGCCTGGGCTGCCTGATACCTCTCAGCAACATTCAAAACCTCCCCCAACCTCTCTGCACCTTGTTCCATGAGAAATTTTCTCAGGTCTGGAGCCATGGACTCTCTTAATTGCTCCCTCATGATCATTTCTTTGAGATCTTGGGTCTTCCCCAGAGCAGTCCATTTCTCCAAATAGGTTTCCAGTCTGGCAGAGAATTGGTGGTATGTCTCCCCAGACAAAAGTTTGGCATTTCTAAACTTCTTACGATAAAATTCACCATTTTTTTCATATCTCAATAACAGAGCCTGCTTTAGCATGTCATAATTGTTATGGTCGTCTCTATTCATTTTAGCAAAAACTTCATAAGAAGTACCTCTAAGCCCCTGGGATAACTTAAGACTCAACCTCTCTCTCTCCAACCCATACGTAGTAGCCAATAGTTCAAATCTAGTTTGGTACCCCTCTATGTCATCGTCTTTCTCAACAAAATGGTCTAAATGAAACCCCATAGCTGAGGTTGAGGCTCCCTGACTAGGCGTGGTATCTGAGAGAAAGGGGCTGGCACCATTTTCAGGAGCATGGCCTTGAATTTCCAACTCCCTTAGTCGTAATTCGTGCTCCCTTTGTAATCTTCAATCTTCTGCCTCAGCAGCCTGTCTCTTTTCCTCTCTTTCAGCAGCCTGTCTCTTTTCCTCTCTTTCAGCAGCCTGTCTCTTTTCCTCTCTTTCAGCAGCCTGTCTCTTTTCCTCTGCTTCCCTTTCAGCCTTTTTTTCTTCTAATTGAAGCCTCTTTATTTCAGCCTCCCTATCTGCCTCCAATGCCCTAGCCTCCCTGTCAGCCTCAATTTGCAGCCTTTTAAGTTCTTTGTCAGCCTCAATTTGTAACCTCTTCTCTTCAGCCAACCTGCTATCTTCCCTTTAAATATACTTGTCACATTCTGAAGTTACATACTGGATTAAAGTGTGACCATCCATGTTCATTTCCTTAGCCGTCAGCACAGCAGCCGATCTGAATTTGGCTAGATCTGCCATACTATATCACACAATTTAACAATGACTAAGGTAAATTACAAAATCTCTAATTATTAAGGTAGTATACTAATTAATTAATTACCACTGGCTGTGAAGATTCATCAACTTTTATTTTCCACTTTTAATTTTAGGGACACTGTTAAATTTATACAACTTATGCCCCCAATAGTTTAATTCCCGGACCAGGAGACCCTAATATCTTTGGTAAATCTAAATCCCGGACGAGCCCCCAATATCTGTAGTGGTTTTTGATGTTATGGTGTGGTTGCTATGTTACCTAGTGTACTGGATGAGGTCAGCTGTGAAGGCTCCTGAAGATAACAGTTTATGTGAGTTACAGAATGCCTTTCTGGTACCACTTATGACCTCAAACAGACTTATTCTGCTATTATGTATGTTAGCTACGTTTAATGTCTAGGGTAATGAAATGTGATGTGTAGGTAATTAAATACACAGACACACACATGTAAACACTAAGTCTAATAATAATAAGCTCTATGATCAAATCAACTAACACTGGCTTTAGAATTCAGATTTTACAATATTTAGAATTTATTTAGTCCTGAACCAAATTTTTCTTCTGGTCAGGACGTATGAAACAATATGTATTTATCAATAAAAGGGCATATATATATATTGAATAATCAAAATGAAAATTTTGTACATAGATATATTGTTACATTGGTTAATATTAACACTAACTACAGTGTCTTTGGAAAACTAGCACTGGATGTCTAGTCGGGATGTTGTCATCATACCCGATCTCTGTTTACAATAGTCATTGTCTTTGAAATATGGAACTGAGGTATAGTTTTTATACACCAGGATTTTGTTTATTTATTTTATTGTGGAAAAATTTGATGAATCCACAACAGGCCAGGTTTTCAACTTATCTGGCCTGTGACGATGCAGTAAAGAATTCAAGTGGCCCACTCCTCACAGTTGCTGGAGTAAATTGGTAGGCTTCTTAGGCATCCACTCTTGGACCTCTTCAAAGCATCTGGCACTAGCGTAGTGCCAGACCAGAAACTCACAATTCAAATTTGAAAACACAGTTACGTTGTACTAGCAAAACTCTGCTGAGCTGCTGGCTAGACTATGGCGTCCCACTGGTTATATATAATATTCCATGGAAGTCACAATTCTACAATAACGATCTGTGTATATGGACAGTCTTCAACAAAATGCCAATTGCGTCTACTGTTTTTTCTATAATATGAACGCTTCTGTCCAATCAGCGGACTTCCCCTCTACCGTTCAAATATTCAAACTACAATGTCTAATTTAGGTCCAGTTTCTGTCTAGTGTGTAATACATTTATGTCGGTCTGTCCGTCCTAACTTGGTTTTTCCCAAAATTACACTTGTTTCTAGACGAAACTACAAAAAAACTACACAAATTTTCTCCACTTACTTATACGTTTTCGAGACAAAGTTATTTTTAGCTTCTACCCTCCTTTTTTGCCCCTTGTCCACATGCAGTTTGTTTTTATGCGTTAGGCTCAAGGACGCGTCAAAAGTGATTTTTGTGAGAAGCATGCACAAATAACTGTCGGCTAGTCTGTATTGAACAATACAGTCTTTCGTCAATATCTTCCGTGTTATCTGTCCGTCTTTGTAATTAAAAGTATATTATTTCTCTGGTAAAGATGGGCTATCAAACTAGCTATTTTTTATTCTCCTAAACTTATTATTAAGAAAAAACCTACTTTTTTCAAGGTTAGTTTTGAAATTTGTTTTTGTACCTTCGTTCACGGCGTTTGCCGCTATATTCAAACTAAAACGACTAATTACCGTAAAACGTCCAAGATACGTCTGTTTCTGACAAGAGCTAAGGTCGTTTTTCGTCCAATTCCTTACATTGTGTCAACTAGTGGCATAAATTTTTCTTTAAAAACTACAAATTGCGTCTTTTAGACTTTAGATTCAAACACGTGTTCAGACCGTCCCATTTTTTTCTTTTATCTCCGTTTCCACCCCGTCTAATAGGATAGGCCGTTAGTCTGCATGTTATAACTAGTTAGTTTTCAATGACCCTAGAAAACGCTGGCGTGGGCGAGAATGTATCAGTGTATCTTACCAATATTTTTATCCCTACATGTTATTTTACCTGTTATCTTTATAAATGGAGGAATTTTAACGTTGCATCACTGTAATTTCACCACACTCGCCACCAAATTTAAATAAAAGGACAGAGATAACAGTAATGCTGCAAGGATGTTATAAAAATGTACACAATATAACACACTTCAAACCAAGAGATCACACCTCTTGTCAGGTTGCGACGAGATGTTGAATCTTGGAAATAAGTGAATAAAAATCAAACAAACATTATCATGTAATATTTTAAGTAGCAGAGATAAGGAAGTTAGGGGAAGGCATCCAACTTACTATCAAAGGGTCACAATTCAAATATTAAAAAAAAAATATATATATATATAAAAGATTGTCATTACTTATTTAAGCTTATCAATTCATTACACAAAATTATGTGAAACATACAAGATTCTCTTATTTTTTTTAGTTTATTTGTTAAATTGTCAAAAAGTTTTTTTCTTCCTAGGGTTTAGAGTGAAAAAACTTTAAATAATATGGAATTTGATGCACATATTAAATTAGTGAACACTTATATGCTCTGTCACTTTCAATGGTACTACTTTCTCCCCTTAAGTCAAGCAATCGGAGATGTGCACACCAAAATGTTTTATCGGCGCTAATAAGCGCACTTCGACAATCTTTTAAACACATTTTCTTACTTGTTCCTTCCTCCTCTACCTTGAGGGGCCGGAGTTGCTGAAAGGTCTTGCGTTCGCCTCCAGGTCTAAGGGTAATGGGTTCGGTTCCCAGAACAGGGAATAGTTTTGATGAAATCTTTGTCATGACCACTGGGAACTATTAATATAATACTCCCTCCTTATCCGCTGCGTAGTGAAAACTGATTCCAAGCTTTCTCTGACAAGGCCGAAAAAATAGGAGGGTCCGTTCTGCAAGTTGCGCAATTTAAAAATTCTTCGGCAGTTAATAATGATAAAGAGTAGGCCATACGGCCTCTGCCATGGCAGAATTTACATTGAGATCCTGACCGGTGCTTTAGAGTTCGTGCACTGTGCTGAGATCCTCCTTGTGATCTAAGGGAGGAGATCGGAGCACTGATGGAGTTGTCCGTGTACAATGAAGATGGTCCATAAAACCTAACAAACCAAAACAAACAAACCTCTTCTCCCTTGGAGTGTAGAGATTAGCCAGAGACAGCGCCATGTTGTCCTGTAAGCTGCATTTCTTTTGGCCTGGTTCCAGTCCAGTCCTCTGTCCTTCAGGGATTGTCTTATGTTGTCCTCCCAACGAATTCTGGGTCGTCCTGGAGAACTGGATCTTTGGCTATTGGTTTCCCATATGAGTCGTAGTGGCCGATCTTCTCCAATCCTGCAAACGTGGCCAAACCATCGTAACTGGGAATGTTCCACTCGGGTCTGAACAACCTGTATTACAAAACATCACAGACAACGGGTCTACGACCAGCGCTATTGTAAATACGCACAGACATAAATACGACAAACGAAGAGAAACAGTGGTTACAGAAAAACACATTTGTAATGAAGTTTTTGTTTTTGGATGTACGACGACTTTATTTAGTGACTTTCGTAATTTACTGGTGGGTCCTCCAAACACCAAGAAATGTTTAACCCATCAGTTACTACATTCATTGCTTCTAAAGTACTGTGTTGTTCTTACTTGGACGTGTTGATTCTCGACTTACGTGATTCTTCTTTAATCATCATCATCTTCGTACACTCTCAGACGTCTACTTGAATGTTCTCATAGAAAGCAGTAGTCAGCTTGAGGCTATATGCATCTCCGTAGAGCTTTTCCACGGATGGTACTGGTGTCGGCCATATGCGTATTTCTCTGTTCCACTTATATACAGGACATCTTTGAAGCAGATGTTTAGCAGCCATGTTATCAGTGCCACAGCTAAACTCATCGGTAGTTCCTATCTTCTCACATGACATGGATCCCCACAAATAGAATTAGCTGCTGAATGGTGTGGGCCATACTGCATATAATCCAACTGAAATATTCCTAAAGTAGTAGTCTTAGTGAGAAACAAAGTTGTGTAATGAAGAGAAAACGTCGATTTCTTAATCTAATCTGAATCAAGAAAAAAAAAAAAAAAAAAACAACTGCAGTCTGAAAATGACGTGGGGTTGTCGTTTTCAGAAACTGTACCAAGAATAAAACTGTTGGTTGACGAGACAAAGAATCAAGGGGTATAACTATTCTCTTCAATGTAATCTGATAAACATGTTTAAAAATTCTGATAGTAAAAATGTTGTTATCTACCAAATAATGTTTTCTTTATGACGTCATTAGTTAACCTGTTTGTGACGTTAGTCCTTTCTATTTGTTACATTTTTTTTTGCCCATCATCACAAAGTTAAACGAATTCTCCACTAAATGACCTAGAATATAGTCAACATTATGGACTCATGGACACCCACAAGATAAATATCCTCACATTACGAATTTTCTTAATGAAAGTTTGTAACCAGTGAAACAATCAAGCAACGTTTTCGGGAGAATACGGAAACGGCACACTTGTGCACTGTGACAGCTAAATTCAGCACTCTCTGACAGAACACGTATGCCTTTCTCTTCATTATTTTCATGGTGCGTTGTTGACTTTGTTAGAAATATTAACACTGGCTTTTCGAGAAACTACGGAAACAGTACTCATTACCCTGTACTTGAGTGAACGTTATACTCAGACAATTCGTACAAGGTGACTAATATGAGGTGGTACATGAGGCTGGCAACATCATCATGTCAAACTAATTACAATAGAACTGACCACTACAAAAGTCACGTGACTGTTTGGTGCAGGTTTCCTACAAGGGTACCAGCTGTAGTGGTGGTTCCATGCTCCACAAGGAACACACAATAAAATAATGATGATAATATAGAGGTCACACAAATCTGGTTTATTCGGATTTATCAAAAGAGCCACCAATTTTTAATAATATAGAATAATATGTAACAAAATTAATTTATAAACCCAGACAAACATCAGAAAATCCTAGAGAAATATTTATAATACCCGTTTATTGAAAAAAAAAAACTTTGAATATGTTATGAAAATCGATACGATGAAGCATGTCCGCTTTCACACAATGTAAACAAAGCGAATTTAGTCATGTTTGACATTTGATGGTTTTAAAAATTAAAAATTAGGATTTGTTGTAATTAGAGAATGCAAATTTAAAATTCTAATCAGTCACGTTATTTTTAGCGAAGATAAAAAAAAACATTTGCACAACTTCACGCCTTGGAATTTATCAGTACAGTATATAATAAAAACGTCATTACAATATTTGATAAAACTACTTTTTTAAACTATTTGATTATTACCGACCGTTAACTATTTATTTTAGATCGGAAAAAACTAACTGCATTGAACTTTTAAAAATTGTTTTAGGGCCCGCACATTTTCTTAACAAAATATTTCTCCGTTATTTTCTTTGTGAGGGCCCCTGTAGCCTGGGGTCCTAGGTCCGTGTCTAGTGTGGGCCTAATCAATAATCCGACGCTGATCACACGCAGAAATTAAAATGTAGGAGTTTTCGTTCCACGCATCAATTTACAGCCAAACAATACCAGCTTTTCTGTCATTTTGCGACGCCTTCAGTTTCCTGTGATTTTAGCTTGTTGTCATGACAATCAACAAAACACAGGGACTATCATTTGATCGTGCAGGTGTTTACCTACTAGAAGTAATCTGTGTTCATCGTCAACTTTATGTTTAGCTCACGCTAGGAACGTGCCTTGAGAGCCCTCAAAGTGGGGACATTGGATATCGATTAAGGAGATTCTGAGGTCATGATTACCTGCTAGAGATACATATTATTTTATATTACATTTATCTGAAATCCATTATTTTTCTGTGTGTTTAATCTTGTCACCTTGTACGAATTGTCTGAGTATAACGATCTCTCAAGTACAAGGTAATGAATACTGTGTCCGTAGTTTCTCGAAAAGCCTGTGTTAATATTTATAATAAAGTCAACAATGCACCATGACAATAATGAAGAGAAGGGCATAAGTGTTCTTTCAGAGAGTGTTGAATTTAGCTGCAACAGTGTGCACAAGTGTGAAGTTTCCGCATTTTCCAGCAAACGTTGCACGATTGTTTCACTGGTTCACACTTTCATTAAGAAAGTTAGTAATGTGACCCCCCCCTTGATTCTTTGTCTCGTTCAACAACAGGATTTTATTCTTGGTACAGTTTCTGAAAGCGACAGCGGAACATCATTTTCAGCCTCCATTTGGTCTTCTTGCTTCAGATTAGATTTAGAAATCGACTTTCTCTCTTCATTTCACTACTTTTGTTTCTCCCAAAGACTAGTACTTTAGGAATATTTCAGTTGGATTATATGCAGTAAGACCCACACTTAATAATTAATAGACCATTCAGCAGCTAATTCTATTTGTGGCAATCCCTGTCTTATGAATAGATAGGAACTACCGATGAGTTTAGCTGCGGCACTGATAAAATGACTGCTAAACATCTGCTTCAAAGATGTCCCGCATATGTGGAACAGAAAAAACGCATATGGCCGACACCAGTACCATTCGTGAAAAAGCAGAAGAATCCGGATCATTTGTTTGCGGAAGACCAAACTCGTGTAAGGTTTTTTTCTAGAGACCAATTGAGTAATTATTTTTAGTGTCACTTAAAGCAGAATTTCATATTTTATCGAAGTATGGCAAGTTCATGGCGAATTCGGTGTAAAATTTCTTCTGACATGTTGTCCTTGTGTGAAAACGACAGAAATAGTGGATCAGATACGTGGCAAAATACCAAAATAAAGGCAAATAAATACCTAAATCGACGAAGGTAAACTGGACAAAGCAGACTCCTGCAGTGTACTGTTCCAATGAGCATCATCTTCTATTAAATCCAATGCTTTACATGCTGCCTGAAATGTAGGATGTCGCATACATTAAACTGTTTGTAAGTTTTCAATAGAAGTAGGGCCTTTAACAACGTGGAGTAACAACCACAAATAATAACTTCTTCTTCTTCCATCCTTAACCACTGACCGGCAAAGCAGTCCGTGGCCAATACGCCTAGTGGCGCCTTAGGGCAACAAGAAATTAACTGTTGTTCCGTTACGCCTAGTGCCGTTTATTGGTACAACAAAAAATTAATTGTTGTTTCCGTAATCTGAGTGACAGACAAGCGGGTGATGAGCCCGCTGTGTACAAATAATAACATTCAGCGTTATTTGGGTGGACGGTATAGACACGTCCCAAATCATCACTTTTTTAGGCCAGGGTGTCCTTCATCTGGTACGCCTTGCTTTCGCTGCTGAAATTTATTTATATTCTATGTATAGTATGCCGGAACCCCATCATACGTCAAAGTCCTTGCTGAAGAATCCTCTGAGCACAGCATGAAAAAAAAAACACCCATCTGACGGATTATTATTAACATCCTCGGCATTGTTAGGGCTGAAATACACACGTTGGCCATGTTCAAGATAGACAGCTAAATACATAATTGTTGGCCATCTTTCGTGTATGCTAAACGACAGAATTCTCCAAACCACCCCAGAAGTACTTATACATCGTCAGGATTAGAATTGTTGTATCTCGTCCTGGTTGTTGAAATTAATGTGGCTTGATCGCTACCCTTGTTAATATATTTGCTAACATATTTTATATATTTTACCCGGGAGCCGCGCATATGTAATGGTTACAAGGTTGCGCTAGAGACCAGGTATTCAAGGTTCAAGACCGGGCGTCAGCATTTGAAGAAGTGTCAACGACCGGGATTTTGACTGAATAACCTGAACGGCTCCTGAGATAAACCCTCTGTTGATGGGAAGGAGCGAAGCTCCTGACCGGGTTGGAAGGAAAGTCCACAGGCTCCCCAGCCTCGCACTGATATGTCATTGAACCGAAGGGCTGAAAGCCCAAGTGCCGCTGGTTAAACAATAAAATTATTTTACCGCACTGCAGTTTTGTACGTTAATATGCGTGTCAAACGTTCTCAGTAACCTGTGTTATATGATATTACCCACGAGTCGGTATTGCCTCCCCTGCTTTGCAGTAGTGGTCCAATAGTGGAAAAAACTCAAGAGTATCTAAAGTGGGTCGTCAAAGGTGTCTACTTTGGCACAAGATTACTCTCGGCAGAGATGTCGATAGAAGGTTAAGGACGCTTCTATCCCGTGACAAAAAAGGCGGCCCTATCGATCTTTGTTTCTCTCCAGCAGTATCGGTACATTTGTGGTACTGATTTTTATTATGTGCTGTCAGTTATCGCATCTTTCTTTGAACGCCCCTAGAGCTCCACACGTTTCTCTGACATTCCTAGGGGAAGGTATGTTCATGCTAGCTTTAACCTTCTCGTCATCTGGTCTTATCCCAATTATATCAATGATAAATCCCAGATATCGTATTTCGTTTTTCAAGAAGTCACACTTCTCTAATTTCAGTTTTATTTTATGCTGCCTCAATGTTTGTAACACTTTTTCTACATGTTTCAAATGAACTTCCATTGACCCTGTGGTGTGAATCTGAATGTCGTCTATATAGGCCATAGCAAATCGTTGCAACCCTTGAAGTACCTCATCAATTAGTCCCTATATACATCGCTGGGCTACCTTTTAATCCAAATGGCATAATGCTCCATGCGAAACTGCCCATGTGTGTACAAAATGTGCTTTTCTTTTTTACATCTTGAGACATAGGGATACTCAACAACCCTGACATCGCATCTAGTGACGTAAACCATTTCGAACCTCCAAGGGTGCCCAATATGTCATCGATCCTTGGAAGAGGGTACGATAATGTTTTCGTCACCCTGTTTAGTGCTCTGTAGTCACAACATAATCGATAGGTTCCGTCCTTTTTTTCCTACGATAACTACTGGCAAAGACCATTCCAAACGTGATCTTAGTATCATTCCTTCCTTTAACATATCCTCTATCGCTTTTCCTACAATCGTCCTATTCCTAAGGGGTGCGCAATAAGGTCTGTTTCAATGTCCATCACTACCGTATTTCTTTGAGTAACCTCCGAATCCGCCAATACAAATATCTCTTGATGTATTATGATAAAAGTTTCTAACAGTATTATCTTTTCCTTTTCCGGTTTTAACTTCCGTTTTAATTCTTACATTCTCTCGTTGAACACCAAGTCTGCCTGACACGTTTCCTCCGTGTTCTCATTTCTTTTACGTATATGGTCGTTTTCCTTTTGCATTTTCATCAAGTTCTTGATATTGGCTGGATCAATTCTTTTTCCTGATGCAAAACCTTGATTCCATTGTTTTTTGTTTCCCAACAATGTTCTCGTTTCCTTGTATTATCCATTCCTGCGATGAATCATGTCCTTTGTTTACCCTGTTGCGAACTGTCTTCTCTACGGTAAGGTAGTGGTAGTTGTCAACTAAACCGATCATCAGCGCCGGATTATTCATTAGGCCCACTAGACACGGGCCTTGAGTCCCAGGCTTACAGGGGCCGCCGTGAAAAAAGCAACGGAGAAAGTTTTTGGGAGAAAATGTCAGGACCCCAAAAGAATAAAAAAAATTTACAACACTTATTTATTTCCGATTTAAAATAAGTAATTAAAATTCGGTAATACTCAAATAGTTTTTAAAAAGCAATACTTTTAAAAAATATTTTTAGTGCGTTTGGTTCTTTTTTGTTACACACCTAGTGCTATTCAAAACCTTCCAGTTGGCAACAATGTCCCAAATATTATTTGTTGACGGTTCTGAAAATCCCAAAGTGTACGGTTGTGCAATTTTTTGTTTGTTTGTTATTTCGTTTAAAATAACGTGATTGATTAGAATTTTACATTTTCATTATTTAATTACAACACTTAGATATGTTTATGTTATCCTTATTGCAGTTTGGTTCTGTTGAGAGGAAATTGTGTGATGGTAGGTAGTGAACGTGTTAAAAACGCCATTTTGAATCATTACGTTGGTTGAAATTTACTCGGTGACCACAAGTTCAAATCTATAACCAATTTTGTTAAAAAAATTTTATGTTACTTTTATTAAATGTTGTTTTTCAATAAAATATTTTTTTGGACATTCAAACAAGGTGGATCACACTGTACATAAGATCCTTTGTTTTATTTAAGATAGTTAGAAAAGACACATAATAAACCGTTCTTACTTAAGTGGGGCCGGAACACGTCAAGTGGCAGGGGAGACAAACAAAACAAAAACTGCTGTATCACGTGAGAAAATCCCCTAATTGACATTCTATTTTCAAGCAAACTCTGAAGCATCATCCTCTCTCACTGATAAAGACATTGTTGAATCCAGGAACCAATTATCAAAGTGATGAAGTAATTCCTGATGTTCCCGAAAGTGATAAATGTGATAAGGACATTGTTGAGCCAGGAACCTGTAATGATCTGATGAAATAAAACCTGAACTTTCTGACAGTGGTAATCCAGTAATTCAACCTGTCATTAATAATAGGTCAAATGATTCGGGATTGTGGGTTAACTTAGGAGCAGAAGTTGTTTCATACTGGATTGATCAAGGACCAGAAAACTGTTAAAATAATTCAGGTCCATTTGAATTATCATGTCGATTATACCAAAATAGGAATTGTTCAAAAAAGCCTGTTTAACGGCACAAAAGCAATTGGTGAACTGCATGCCCGACACTGGCTACTTTATTCGCGAACGACGAGATCAGTGTACTGCTTCGTTTGTATTCTTTTTTCTAATGCATAGTCAACCAGATTGACAACGTGTGGATACAATGATTGGAACAATTCAGCTATTGTTATTCAAAAAAATTAAAATAGCACACTGCACAGATATGTCATGTTGACATTTGGTTTGCTTTTTAAGGAATGTCTTCATTGCACACGGACAACTCCATCAGTGCTCCGACCTCCACCCTTAGATAACTGTGACGTGCAAATGTAAATATAGCTACATGATTCTGACCACCTTGCTTCTTCAGTTAGTGTATGTTTTGCGAAAGCCAAAACCACGCAATTTGCCGTCTGTTAAAAGCGCGCGTAGTCATAATTAAATTAAAACTGACATTGTGTGCTGAGTGTTTTACCGGGTCAGGGGGGGACGGCTGCATGCCTAAAACCCAACCCGTACACGTCAAGCGACGCGCGATAGTATAAGCTGAAAATACCGTGCGCCTTTTAATTTAATTAGGTGACGGAGAGGGTAAGAGATCATACCTTACGCTTGATAGCATAGGATATTATTATTATTGGTTAAATGTTTTGTTTTCGTCCCTATATATTGCTTGGTGAAAACTAGCGGCCAGCGTGTTTTCTCTATTATGGTCCTTTTCTCAGTTACTGAAGCAGTAATAGTTGTCGTTTTCCTTGGCGTCTAGGTACAGGTGTGATCAGGAATTGCCAAAGGTGACAAGCTAACCTATTAACGGTAAATTTTAGTAACGGGACTTACAAAATACCCGGACTTTTCCATTCAATTTTACCAGCCCGCTGTGGCAATATACATAACATTTGTCCCGACTTCTGACAGTCGTTTTTTCCCAAGTGGATTGTATCCAGAAGAATTCGTTATTTCATAATCGGCACTCACCCCAGAGAAAGGCCGATAGGATTTATCATTATCAGTTTTGCATAACGTAACAGTTGTAGTAGCACCCAGAGGCTAGACAATACAGGAACTACGTTTTCTCTTGAATAACTGTGAACGTCCCGAAAACGTCTAGCTTCAATAACTATATGCGGTGATACAGGACTCATTCAGGAAAAATTAACCCACCAACTTTGGCGACCACCTTGAAATTATTATTAGATACCAAGGCTCGTCTGGGGCCAGATTTGGGCAACCCACCTGACACTATAGGTTCATACTATTGTAATTTTTCAATGATACCTACACCATTCTTGAGGGCTTTTTCATTTTGTCGAAGGGGTTAATCTGTTAAAACGTTTTCTGTTAATTATTTGATCATCTGTTCTGTATTACACCCGAAATCGATTTTTGTTACAACCATGCATTCGTTTAATAATTCTTTTAAGTGGTGGCATATTTACGTTCCTTTAAATAAAAGTTCATATATATTTCCATGGCCGTGTTATCTTGATTCATTTTATATTATTCATAAACAACAGTCATAACTGGAACCTTGAATACCTTTAGAGAATAAGAGCAGTACTGACGACTTTAGATAATTTAATAAGAATTCATTCTTCCATCATGAATCAAAGACAATACTTAATATAGTTCACATCAAGAGCACTGGATACATCACAGTGTAGAGTATACTATTTTTACAGACATTACACGTCTGATAATTTATCGTTTTGCTTAACGTTCAATTATATTTCAACCATAACTGCTTGCCATCGTAAATACCTTCACGCAGTATTAATCTATAGTTGATTTCCAGTTCTTTTCGGGTCTCTGCCAAATATTTATATATTCCAACTCTGTCTATATTATATTTGGGATTATTCGCCAGGCTTTTCCAGCCATACACATTCTCGTGTTTCGTAAATATCACCTTTTGATTAATACCGACTCACATACCTCCTAGACGTACTGGTCCTTACATATTATTATTTCATAAACTTTGAAGAACACTATTTTGACAGTTAGGTTCATGGCTATTCAAGCCTACACTTATTTCATTTTGTGATTTAACCAAACGAACCTGAAATACTGTTATTTTATCCACATATTATTACATCGGCTTAAAAGCCTGAACCCAGACCGTTCTACACTTGAATAAGTGGCCATGCCACACTATTGAAAACACTGTCATAAGGCTCCAAGGCCACACACAAGACTAGCGTAACTGAGTCTAACACGTCATGCATCGCCATACCCGACCCATTTCATTTCGGTCTAGTGAAGTGTTGCATGATACGACCATATGAATCAAGTTCAAACCAAAGTGCTCGCTGACCATGCAACAATCCTCAACAACCATTTATTAGGTAAGCAAGAGTGTTTGTGGCCACAGATGACAGAGTGAGAGACAGAGAGAGAGAAAATATTTTCCTTTGTTACAATCATTGTACTAACTTCTATTTTTTATTTCGCTAACCTGAGTATTTTACTGGATAGCTTAAGTAGGAACTTTGTTCTTTTCTTTACTGTCTATTCTAGCCCATAGTGTTAATCTTTGACCTTTTGGGTTATTAACTTCTTTTGGGATCTTTTCTCAACAGGGGGTAAAGGCACTTATTGGGTTATTTTCGTATGCCTGTAACCATGATTATTTTGATTTATATACGTTTGATATTGTAAAGTTTAAGTGATAATAAACTAAACAAAACTTAATTTAGCGTGTTGGTACGACCAATATCCATTTACCATAGTTTTCACGTTTGTGTGTCTTGTTGTCACATAATTGTGTGTGGGTGTTTAGTAAACTTATAATTATACTTATAGGGAGGTTTGACAGATCGTCTTCTTCTAAAGATAGTCGTATAGATAGGCTGGACTAGAGAAAACACTAATTCCAGAGAAGGATCTTCACCTTAATCTATTTCACTCGTGGCATCTATTCTAACACCTTTCTTTCTCATATACCCCACCTTCTGCTCTAATCAGACGGGACCAAATAAATCTCTATACCTACCTAACAATGTACGACAATTACAGAATGCGAATATCAGCACAGTGCACGAACTCCGTTGCACCGGCGAGATTCCCAATGTGTGTAGATATGAATCACACATTCTATAAATATTGTTGTTTCGTGTAGGTTTCTAATTATTAAATTTTGCCAGGGAAGCGTCCGTATTGCCTACTCTTTACGATTTCCAACTGTGGTGGAATTTTTTATGGTGCGCAACTTGCACACGGGACCTTCTATTGTTTTCGCCCTTATGCGAGAAGGCTAGGAATTCGATGTCACTACCCAGGAGACCGGGGGGAAGGGGGGGGGGGGGAAGAGGGAGTATGATATTATTAGGACCACTGGTTCTGAAAAATGTTTCCATAAATTATATTCCCTCAACTGGGAATCGAACCCGACACCTCTAGAATACGAGGTGGACGCCATACCTATTAGCTACTCCGACCAGCCATATTTAAGACGAAGACAAGTCAATCAAAATGAAGTAATAAGTAATAGGTGTTACCGGGGGCCGACAGAGGAGCACAGAATAGTAACACTGTTCCCTGCCAAGCATGTCGTAGACAGCGAATAAGGATGGTTGGGCATCAGATTGGTTACCCCATCCTGTAAAAAATTTAAACCACAAAAAACTTCAACAAACATGGACAAGTCAAATAAGGAAAATAAAACACAGCCATCCAAGACAGTGGAAGGTCCTCTCGCAGGGAGGCGTATGATGCAACACAGAGAAAGCCGAAAGGAGTCTGTGTTGCTGACTAACCTTCTTTCTTCTAGGAGAACTTCCAGGTTTGGCACCTGGAATGTTCGGACATTAAACGAACAAGGGAAAGTGGCACAAGTAGCAGCAGAAATGCGGGAATATAAAATCGAGGTTCTAAGAATGTGTGAAACAAAGTGGAAGGGAGTAGACAGGAAGAAACTCATCACAGGTGAATTGGTGCTGTCCTCAGGACATGAAGATGAAAGTTCACACCACAGTTAAGGGGTAGCTCTTATGTTATCTAAAGAAGCACAGAAAGCACTCATTGAATGGGAAGCAGTTGGACCCAAAATAATAACAGCTACTTTTAAAACAGCTAAAAAGAAAATACATGTAAATGTCATCCAATGTTATGCACCAACTAATGACAAAGAAGAGTCTGTGAAAGAAGCATTTTATACTAGACTACAGGAAGTTAAGGAAAAAGTAAAAAGAAGAGACGTCACAATTTTGATGGGGGACATGATTGCAAAGATAGGTACAGTCAACACCGGATTTGAAGTAGTCATGGGAAAACATGGGCTAGGAATAATGAATGAAAATGGGGAACTATTATCAATCTTCTGCGCTTCAAATCAACTGGCTATAGGAGGAAGCATGTTTCCACATAAGAGAATACACAAGGCAACATGGATATCATTAGACCATAGAACAGAAAATCAGATTGATCATATATGCATAAACAAGAAGTTTAGATCATCATTGCAGGACGTAAAGGTATATAGAAGAGCAGATGTGGCATAAGATCACCACATTCTGATAGCCAAAGTAAAAATGAAACTCAAGAGATATACAACAATGCAAAATTATAGACAACAATTTAATGTAGGACATCTAAGAAATCAAGAAACAAGAGACAAATTTACGGTCACAGTATCCAACAAATTCCAAGTGCTCCAACAGCTGGAAGATGTAGAAAATACAGAAGACTATTGGCAGCAAGTCTAAACTGTATGGAATGAGACATGTGAAGAAATACTGGGGAAAAGGGAACGACAACAAAAAGCATGGATAATAACAGAAACCACCAATAAGATAAAAGACAGAAAAAACAAGAAAGCAGATTTAAACACAAGCAAAACAAGAAGTTCCAAAGCCAAGGTTCAAGAAGTGTACACAGAAGCAAACAAAGAAGTAAAAAGAAGTATCAAAAGAGACAAGAGGAAGTATATTGAGGAGTTGGCAAGAGAGGCAGAAGATGCTGCAGCCAAAGGAAATATGAGAGAACTGTATAGCAGCACAAAGAAGCTAACAGGGAAATACAAGCAAACAAGTTGCCTCTTAACTCTTTCATTCCAGAGTTATTTTGCACGCTGTGCCAGACTTTTTTGTAGGCAGAATTTTAGAGAGTGAAGTGTTCATCTTTCAGTCTAAATTTTTTTTGTGAATTTTCCTTTGAACATGTACATATTATATACCAAACTGTAGGGAAATTGGTAAAAAATTGTAATATATAATGTCTTTGGTAGTATTAACACAAGTTTGTTCGGTATACTTAAAACATTTTGCATGTAAAATTGAAAAACGCAAAAACGTTGACTGTAGAATACGATCTTACCAAAGACAAATTACTGTTGTAGACAATAAAACTTTCTTTTTAGTCTTCAAACGTCAAGTTAATCCATATACAAAGTAAAAAAAACATGCTTATGGCCACAATTAGTGCATTTAATGTTATTCACACCAGTTTTTCTGTGGTCCTTTGTAAGAAAAAAATAAATTATGCAATCGTGCATTACGTAATTTTCAAACAAATAAAGAAGAATAACGTCATATAAAAACTTTTTTACTCTTGTTTAATGTTTTAATAGTATCCCTAGATTCATCTTCTACCAAGAACTAGTGATTAGATATTACGGTAGGTCTAGTTTTGTTGCTTTTTGGTCGGCCAGAATATGACTACGCCCACTCATCAACTAAATCTAGTATGTCTAGCTTTTCTGCACAGATTCCGTATTTTGACAACAAACTGTGACTACCAAACAATCATCATCAATATCAGCAATGTTTCAAAGTAGTTTGACACAGTTATTTGCTTAGGAGACTTAGAAAATGTAAATATAAAGCGTGACATATTTCTTTAGCAATAACAACGAAAAACACAAACACTCAAATCTTCACAAAAATTGTGATAATAACGTCAAAATACACACATGTGCTTATTAACTACAGTCAAATTAGTTGTTTAAATAGTAGCGGAAGTCATTCTACGAGTTTTAATATATGAACTGCATAAAACGGACGATATTTAGGGTTTATTCGTGATAAACTAAAAACCACGCTGTGAGCGTTGCTCTGGCACGGCGCGTTGAATTTTGCAACGCTCAGAGCGTTGGTCTGGAGTCAAAGAGATAAAAGACATAATGGAAAACTGATCAGCAATATACAAGAAAAATGAAGAGGTGGACAGAATGTTTTGAGAACCTTCTCAATAGACCAGCTCCACAAGATCCCCCGGACATAAACCCAGCAGAAGAAGAGCTATAAATTAATGGTGAAAGACCAACGAATGAAGAAATAAAAAAAGCCATAAAGCTTCTAAGAGATGGAAAAGCGTCTTGACCTGATGGCATTCCAGCAGAGGCAATCAAAGCAGATATCGACACGGCTACAGAGATGTTATATAAATTACTTGGTAAAGTCTGGGAAAAGGAAGAGATATTAGCAGAATGGAAGGAAGGATATCTGGTTAAGTTGCCTAAGAAGGGAAATTTACAAGAGTGCACAAATTATAGAGGAATAATGTTACTATCAGTGCCAGGAGAAGTATTAAACAGGATTATCCTTGAGAGATTAAAAGAGTCCATAAACAAGAAAATGAGAGATGAACAAGCAGGTTTTCGACAAACAGATCATCTACAGACCAGATAGCCACTTTGAGAATAATAGCTGAACAAAGTCTGGAATGGAATTCACCACTATATATCGGATTTGTGGACTACGAATAGGCATTTGACAGTGTAGACAGAGAATCACTTTGGAAATTTATGAGGCATTATGGAATTTCCCCTGAAGATCATTAATTTAATAAAGAAAACATATGAAGACATGACTTGCAGAGTTCTTCACGAAGGACTGCTTACAGAACCGCTTGGGATAAGAACAGGAGTGCGAAAGGGATGCCTCTTGTCTCCATTTTTTTCTTACAAGCAATAGACTGGGTTATGAGATCATCGACAACACACAACATAAATGGAATCCAGTGGACTCTGACTAAGCAGTTGGATGATCTGGATTTTGCTGATGACTTGGCTTTTCTGTCCCTTAACCGTAATCAGATGCAGGACACATTGAAAACACTCGATGAGAGGTCACAGCAATTGGGTCTGAAAATACACAGGGAGAAGACAAAAATAATGAGAATAAATGCAGATAATGATAACAGGGTTGAACTTGAAGAAACACCAACACAAGATGTAGAATTGTACACATATCTTGGCAGTAATATAGACAAAGTTGGCGGGACAGACAGCGATATCAAAATAAGAATACAAAAGGTAAGAGGAGCTTTCATTGCATTGGAAAATATATGGAGATCAAGAGAAATCGGATCCAACACGAACATAAGAATCTTCAACTCAAATGTGAAGTCAGTCCTATTGTGTGGCTATGAGACATAGAGAACAACAAACACAACAACCAAAAAGCTACAGACTTTTATAAATGGGTGCTTGCGTAGAATAGAGGGAATAAAATGGTATGACAAGGTTACCAGCGTGGAACTGAGGACAAGAACTAGACAAGTTTCAGTAGAACAAGAGATGAGAAGAAGACGATGGCGATGGATAGGACACACACTGAGGAAACCTGTTGATAGCATTACAAGGCAGTCCTTGTTCTGGAACCCCCAGAGCAAGAGAGGCAGAGGTAGACCAAGAAGCATATGGAGAAGAGAGCTGGAAACAGAGGTGAAAATGATGAGGAAAACGTGGAAAGACCTTGAGATGATGGCACGTGACAGGATGACTTGGCATGTGATTGTTGAAGGCCTATGCTCCTTTGGGAGTGGAGGGTTATGAATGAATGAATAGGTCAAACATAAGTTCGTCGTATAGATTTTAATAACATAATAAACAAATTTGCAATACAAAAATCAAGAAAACGGTTAGTATAAATATGTCTCTATGACATTCTGATGTTTGTATGGATTTATACATTGTTTTGTACATATTATTACATGTTATTCCCACTGTCACGGATTTCCTCTCCTCAGCTCTGCAGTAGTGGTCCAAGAGTGATCAAAACTCACGAGTAACTTATGTGGGTCTTCAAAGGTGTCTACCTTTGCACAAGATTACTCTTGACAGAGTTGTAGATAGAAGGATAATGATGCTTCTACCTCAAGGGAATTTCACTAGATGTTCGGAAAGCGAGAACGATGCTGCATGAGCTGAACAGATGTTAACTCTAGTATCTGCCGTCAACGTTTGTGGAGATGTATGCAATAATTAATGTTAGCTCGTTCAAGTCCCCAGCTGAGTTAATTCAGCGAAATTCATGTGATCATTATTTTCATTTTCAGGTATGGATAGAACTATATATATATTAGAATCTTAACTCACACATGTGCCTTATGCTCTGTAATGATTACAGCTGCAATAATAAGGTCAGCTAAGAGTAAAGTTTATTGACAGTCGGTGGCAATCCGTCTAATAGTTTACCAGCACTATGTGGAGGCCAGTTAGCAGTGGTGGTCCAAGTCAATCAGATGTTTGCTCCTGTTTCATTAGGCACAATGCAAAGCCAGATACTCTGGCTCCACAACCTGGATTGAAACCTGTAAAGCGACAAGTCCAATAAATGTGCTTGTCTAATAAATACGACATGTCCTAATGTGTGTCTTTGTTTTCAGGACGTGTATGTGAATGATGGGATCATAAGTGTAGCGAAAGGGTCTTATTGTAGTAAAGAATAAGGTTATCCTGGACAAAAAGATGTATCAGATGATACCAGGATAGTTCCAGGTAAGAGACTGGTCTTACAAGAAATACACTCTTTTTTGAACAGATTAAGGGTGTATCGACATCAAAGGTTAGAATCAGCTGTATAAACCTCCACGAGTGATGAGAGTGAATGTCCTGATAGTCTATCTTCTCCCTTTCAAGATCCGCCTATGATATTATGTATTATTATTTGATTATGTTGGCTAATTTTTCTAGGGGTATTTATTATTTTCAATCTCTATAACTATAATATGTATCCAACAAAACTTGTAACTCTACGTAAATAATTTCAGAAAGTCTGCTGGTACATATTTACAATTTATTAAACCTATACCGGTTCTCTCTTTTCGGCTAGGTAATTTAAAGAAATTCAAAGATGTTTACAGCATAAAATACATAAACATAGAAACTTTAATTATCAAACAGAATCCTGTCTTGAAAGTTCTATTTTTCTCTACACTGATTAATTATTATATTACACTATATTGTGTCACTGAGTTGAACTGCGAAGGTAGTAATATATTCATTCTATCCACAAAGATTCATCATACACTATACTTGTATCTTTTATTATTCTTATATCGGTGTTAGAGTCTGAATAGGCTGACCAGTGGAATTTATATTCCACTTATCTTGTTGGGGTGAGATGCTTCCAACTCCAGCCAGGATCACTCAATGTCTGGATTTCCAGGCTGGGAAATCAGGGTAACCAGTTCTATGAACTTCAAGAACTATCGCACCACAGAGTCCCACTGAAGTGGATGTCTCGTACAATCTTAGTAGTTGCAAGATAATACCTCGAATACACATAATCACAACCTCTGTATGGTCCAGCACTATTCTGTCCTTACATACAATGGACGTAACAAACAGTGTCAGACATTGTGCTAACATATGCACAGGACAATTTACCTCACTACCAATCACACCAAGTTCACTGTGACTACAATTTCTTTATAAATCCTAAGTTAGATCCAGTCGTCCATGATCTGCTTCCATACAATGATTTGGCCTAGTAATAAAACTACTAAATAATATCTTGATCGATTCATTACAACAATTCCTGTCAATCCTTCCTTTGGTTCCTGATACATGTCATTTCTTAAAGAAATCCTCCTTCAAATACATTATTAAACTTACAGTCGTATTTGTGCCATCATTATCAATTATTCTACACATTTTACAATGCTGGCTTTCGTCTCTAAAAGTTAACACATGCCTGCGTTTCAACCGGAAGCACACTCGCTCTGTAACACATGCCATGCACTTCCTAACACACCACTGGATTAAAACACAGCAAAAGTACATTAAAAAAAAAATATATGTATATATATATATATATATATATATATATATATATATATATATATATATATATATATATATATATATATATATATATATATATATATTCTTTTTACCCTCAGGCAATACACACAAGCTGTAACAGGCTGTTAATAGGCATCTAGGTCTGCTAGTCCGATGCAGCGGCAAAGTATAATGGCAGTAACACTTTTTACCGCTCTTCGTCTGTTCAGCTCGGTTTTTGAAAAAGTTGTGGCCTCAATTCAGCCAAGTTTAAGGAATTTTATAGTACCGCATCCTCCCTCTCGGATGGCATGGGGTAAAAACGGTGTTAGGAATCTAAACTTGAGGTATATTTTTGCCTTCAGTTCAATTAGCAAAATTTTTAATATTCATTATCTTTTTTAATTCTGGGCCGATTTTGATCATTTAAAGCTAAAATTATACTGTGAATTTATTTCTACCGTTCTATATAATAATTATTTAGGTAGCAAAATGCATTATAATCTATGCATGCTTTAACTTACTAAATTGGGGACTACCCTGAAGAATAGACGTCATTTTAAACGATTTCTCTTTCTAAAGGAACTACTATTTGAGGAAGTCTTTGCACCTACCTCCAAAGTAACATTACCGTTGTTGAAATATCTATACCTTTCCGTTTAAACATCTTTAGTCCTTAGGAAATTAAATAAATTCGTACTATCACTTACACAAAATGGGCCTCTATGTTAAGCATAAAATGTTCCAGTATACACACCACGAAAGGAGCGTTTTGATTGGCTATTGTATCGGACAGTTTCCCACAGTAAAGCTTTCGGTATGACGCGATGTAAGACAGACCAAATCACGACAATAAGTCTGTTTACATACATGTGTCATAAAGTCTTCACAACTCATGTCCTGCATTATAAGTTATCAGTCATATATAGACAAAATGCAAGATAATGTAGACAAAAGTACATGATAGATCATTAGCCACATAGGCACTGGAAAGTCATATGATACAAACAGAGAGCGATATGGGTTCAGCCTAACAATCCCTCTCTTAAAAGAGATAATAGTTTAATTGCGAATTATTTACCAGGCCTGAGAAGGACTTTCGCTTCACCGAAGCCTGGATAGGTTTTGGTTATATTTTAAGTATACCAATCTTCCACTAGCTTGTCAAGAATAGTGACAGATTCATATACAATATACATCAACAAACATTATATACATCCGAATGTTTAAGGTCGTGTTTTTCTATAACGACTGTTCCTCTCCCTTTGTTATATTTATGTTTGTGCGTATAAATAAGAGCCTTTGTCGTAAACATACTTGTCTGGAATATCTTTTTTTTTAAAATTTAATACGTTATGTTCTTGATTTGACGAAGAGCACTTTTCAGCACTGACGACACATTTTGGTGCGCAAATCTACGATATCAGTGCAAGGGTAACTTTATACTAAATAAATAAATTTTCTACCAGACATAAATATTACAAAGGGAGAGGAACAGTCATTATAGAAAAACACGACCTTAAACATTAGGATGTATATAATGTTGATTGATGTATATCGTGTATGAATCTGTCACTATTCTTGACAAGCTAGTGGAAGAATGGTATACTTGAAATATAACCAAAACCTATCCAGCCTTCGGTGAAGCGAAAGTCCTTGCTAAATCAGAGGCACATCTCCAATCCAACCTGCAAGTCTGGAAGGAAGAGCTGGAGAAGAGAGGGATGGTCATAAGCAGCTCTAAAACAAAATCCATGGTGATATCACGAGAAGAAAAAAGACATCAGATTAAGCTGGGAGAACAGGTCCTGGGACAGGTCAACCACTTTAAATATCTCGAAGCTATTATAGACTGAAAGGGAGGCATCAAAGAAGAGTTGTCCACTTTCTACTTCCTTCGAGATTACTTGAACGGAGTATTACGGTCTTCTTTGTCCAAGCATCTTCAGATTTAGCTAAGCAAACTTTTACTTGTTCCATAGTTTTGTTCATTCCTTTTTTTGTTTCGTTGATTATTTAATTTCTTGTTTCGATATTTCTTTTAGGTTTTACGATTTTCTTGCATTATTATTGTTCTTTTTTCACTCATTATTGTTGGTGTTTAGTTTTTTCTATCTGCTTGTATCGCCCATTTTGTGTATGTTTCTTATCATCGTATGTTTTTGTAGTACCTAGCTTATATGTAATTTTTTTCTTTGTCACCTGTTTGTGGCTGACGAAGGGTAATACCCGAAACGTCCATTGTTTCTTGTGAACCGTTATTTGTAAAACGGATTCAATACCGTTTTATTGGTTTAAATACTTATATAACTTTAAACTAGCATTTAGAGTGACAGACCATCTAAGTATTTACTACTTTATAACTCGTAGCGGGTGGAAATGTTTTTTAAAAATACATTGATAAAATACCATAAAAAACATTCAAATGTTATAACATGCATATAATGTACATGATGAACTTATATTATTTGTAAGTAAATAAATTTTGATTTATTTAGACTTTGATTCATCGCTATGGGACGCCATTGAGACAATTTTTCATTGTGTGACCGATTCTTTCAGCGGAGAGTCTTATAGCAGTACTTTTTTATTCCATTTGCTTCTTTTGATTTTCGGTGATTGTTAAATTTCTTGTATTTATTAATTCTGTTTGGTTTTGTAGTTTCCTTGCTTTATTATTGCTCTTCATCTGTGTTTATATATATTACGTATTTGTAATCTACATTTCTTGTCCTTGTTGCCTGTTTGTAACTGTGGCTGACGAAGGTTAAAACCCGAATCGTCCATTGTTTCCTGTAAACTGTTTATTTGTAAAACTGATTCAATACCGTTTTATTTATTTATATATACTTATGTTATTTGGTAGGTTGACTGGAAATAATTAATGCATACAATTAAAAGCTTTTACTTAATTTATTATTTGTTTTCATAATTATGTTGTTGTCCTTCCAACAACAACAAACTGCTACCTCCCGACCCCCTTTTACAAAACTGTGACACGGCATAAAGAAATCAGATTTCGCACGTGAGCAGTGTTTGTGATTGTTTTCGGTTGTTTCTTCTCTCTCTGTTGCGTAGTTCATTATCAAGCTTTTGTAGTTCTTCAGTTCAACACGGTTTGTAATTCTGTCTTGCCTCTCTGATAATAGACTCGGTGGCTGCTAACTGGGAATGATTTGTAATGTTTACAAAACTACAGATGATCTAACTGGGATAAATGTGTAATTTAACAGACCTACAAACGAGCCAACTGGGACATATTTGTAACGTTCAAAGACCTACAGATGAGCGGACTGGGATATATTTGTAATGCTGACAGAGCTATAGACGGGCTAAATGGGATAGATTAGTAATACTGATAGAACTGCAGATGGACTGACAGGAGCAGAATTACAACCCTGTCACATAAGTTTTTTGAAATTATTAATGTATGCTTAATGCCATCTTAATGCGACTACACAAGTTAGCTGAGCGCATATATCCAGAGGCACAGTGTGGATTCCGAGCTGGCAGATCAACAACAGACATGATCTTCTCTCTCCGCCAGCTTCAGGAAAAATCAAGAGAGCAGAAAAGACTATTATATATCGCCTTTATAGACCTCACAAAAGCATTCGACCTGGTTAGTAGGGATGGACTCTTTAAAATCCTCCTGAAAATAGGCTGCCCTTCTAAAATGCTGGAAATGATAAAGTCATTCCATGACGACATGAAGGGAACAGTCCAATATGCTGGAAGCACGTCACAGCCCTTTGATATACGAAGTGGCGTTAAACAAGGCTGTGTTCTGGCTCCGACCCTCTTCGGAATCTTCTTTGCCATACTCTTGAAACATGCATTCAGAGATGCAACTGAAGGAATATGCCTTCACACTAGGTCAGATGGCCGTCTGTTTAATCTTTCAAGGCTGAAGGCAAAAACAAAAATCAGAAGGGTCACTATAAGAGACTTGTTGTTCGCTGATGATGCTGCAGTCGTCACTCAAAGCCAACAGGAGCTTCAGAGCTTGATGAATCGCTTCACTAAAGCATGCAAGGACTTTGGCCTCACAATAAGTCTAAAGAAAACGAATGTGCTGAGTCAGGATGTGGTTGCTGCACCAGTTATCACTATCGATAACTATGAATTGGCAGTGGTGCACCACGTCACATACCTAGGATCTACCATCAATGACAAACTCTCACTGGATACAGAAATCGACAGCCGCATTGGCAAAGCTGCAGCTACCTTTGCCCGCCTCACATCGCGTGTTTGGGAAAACTCTAAACTCACAATGAAGACCAAAGCTGCGGTATATAATGCCTGCGTCACCAGCACACTCCTATATGGCAGCGAGACCTGGACGACCTATGCTAAGCAAGAAAGAAGGCTCAATACCTTCCATTTGCGGTGTCTACGCCGCATCCTCGGCATCTCGTGGAAAGATAAAGTGACAAATGTCGAGGTGTTGTCACGTGCTGGCCTTCAAAGTATGTATACGCTGCTTAGACAGCGCAGACTTCGCTGGCTTGGCCATGTTCGCCGCATGGAAGATGGTCGCATCCCAAAAGATATCTTCTACGGACAATTGGCAGATGGCAAGAGAACAGTTGGGCGACCACAGCTGAGGTTCAAAGATGTGTGCAAGAGAGATATGAGGGCACTGGACATGGATCCAGCAACATGGGAGGATGAAGCTGCCGATCGCACTAAGTGGCGATGCTATTTACGGCACCACCTCAGATTGGGTGAAGAGAGGCTCACACAAGAAGCAGAGGTGAGGAGAAGGCGTCGAAAGGAGCACCGGGCAAGTAGGCAGCTGAGGGCTGCCACCTCAGGGGCGCATTCCCATAGTCAGTTATGACTGAAGGGGCTATTATTATTATTATTATTATTATTATATATGCCATAGTGGTATGAGAAGGATTGTTGAAACCATTACCTAAAACAATCAAACGTTTGACAACATATACGATTTCAAGTAAGCATAAACTACACATGAAACCCCAACTCCTACAACTAACTACAGAGATCACAGTTATATAACTACGGGTAGACAAATAAAGCAGACATTCCACCAAGAACGAACCAAAATCGTAGAACTAGACAGACAGTTTATCATTGACATATCAAATAAAACAACACAGTGAAACAATAAACTATACAAAGGAATAATTACTTTTGCAATTTTAGACACCATACGTCATATCATCATTGACAAAGTCATAAATCAGCTGGAGTTAAAGAATACCACTCTATAGGTAGACACAAGAGGAAACAAAAAACACACATGGATCTTCATTTCAGCTAGTAGTACTTTTAACGACACGTCGGTACACTAGCAATAATAGATATAGAGGTAAAATCATTACACTTAAAAGATATAAATAAATAAATATATGGATTGAACAAGCAGAAACACTCGAATAAACCTTACGACGTGACGGTCAGACAGGCAGCTAGCGGTCCTTCACAGAAATAGATCTTTTCATGGCTAATATAAAAGTCCCTCCCCCCACATAATTAAATAAAAAAGGACAGAAATAACAGTACAGCAAAATGTACAGCAAAATGTACAGCAAAGTGTAACACAAATTCGAACAATATACCCCGTTTATAAACGAGATATCACACCTCTTGTCAGGTTTTGACCGGATGTCGAATCTCAGAAATAAGTGAAATAAAAAGAAACAAAATAAACTTAACCATGTGATACTTTAAGTAGCAGGGACATGTGAATAGGGGAAAGCATCCTATTTAATTTCAAGGGGAAACAATTTAATTATTAACAAAACTCATAAGAAATAACATATTTGCATTACCTTTTTAACTTTATGAATTTTTTAGACAAAATTATAAAAGGCATAAACATTTCACTTGTTTTAGATAGTACATTTTTTATATTGTCAAAATTTTATTATATGTCTTTTGTTTAGAGTAAAAGAACTTTAAATAATTTGGAGTTTGATGCACATGTTAAATCGAGGAAGTTGAGGGGAACTGCGGTAAGACGTAATCTTGACCCATCACCCTCATAGTACTACTGTCAAACAGATCCTTTTCCGCCACCTCCCTATCCTCCAAGCAGAGCCTGTGACCCAAGAAGTATTCAGTGAAGCACCTTTGGTGGCATATAGACGTGACAAGAACTTGAAGGATCTTCTTGTTCACAGCCGTCTCCCAAAGGAGAATGCCACTCACTTTGGCACACTACCCTGTGGTCGGACAAGATGCAACACGTGCAAGTATGTCACCTCAACCCAGAAGGTGTCCTTTCCTAAGGCTACGTACACCATCACTAGTAGCTTCACGTGTGAATCGCGCAATGTCATTTATACGATCATATGTAAACGTTGCTGCAAAACTTATATTGGCCAAACAGGCAAACGACTTGGGGACAGATTCAGCCAGCACTTAAATGACATCGCTCAGCAAAAGTCCACACCAGTTGCCATACACTTCAATGGTCCTGACCACCATGGTCCCATCGAAATCCAGGTCACAGCGATCCGATCCTGCTCCTCTGACACTGCCAGCCGAGAACAGCTTGAGAACCGTCTTATACACCGCATGGGGTGTCTAAAACCAGCCGGTCTCAACACTTTTCACACCTTTGTCTGAGGTCACCCTTTCCTCTCTTGCTCTATTTGACTCTTTCCACTCTTATCCTATTCTTCTATTTGTATGCCATATACATTTTTTAATTTCATATTTATTTATCTCCCACTCATTCTGTCCTCTTCTATTTCCAGTCCCCACTTTTATCCCGTTGGATAGTTTATTGTCCGGTTTCGTTTTTTAGTTTTTCAGTATGTATTGTGTACACCCGGCGGCGGAAGTCGCTTTCTGTTCAGCCACGCGCTCTTCAACAGACAGCGAATTTCGGTTCTTGCCTTCAGGGAAGTACCCAGTTTTTATTTTATTATTTTATTAAGTTTTTTATGTGTCCTATCTAGACTTCACTTTCTTTCCTTTCCTGACGAAGGCCTTGTGGCCGTAACGTAGACTATTTTCTTTGTCTTTTGTCCTCGTAAGACGAATCACCTTTTTTCGATTTTTTTTCAAACCCACCCGATGCACATGTTAAAGTAGTGAACACTTATATGCTCTGCCACTTTTAATTAATGGTAGTAAACAAACCATGCCCGGTTGCAAGTGCAGTTTTCGGTTCCCAGTCTAAAGAATATTTCTGATGGAATTTTTTCAGGACAACTGGGTCCTAATCATGTCATACTCCCGATGATCCCGTGGGTAGGGTGATTGGATGCCTAGCCTTCTCAGATAAGGACGAACAAATAAAAGGTTCCGAGTGCAAGTTGCACAGGTTAAAAATCCATTGGAAATCGTAAAGAGTAGGCTTTACGTATCTTGCCCTAACAGAATTTACAAAATTAGGAAAACCTATCCGATAAAAATATTTATAGAATGTATGATTCCTAAAATAACACGTTTAGGATTCTCGCCTGTGCTTTGGAGTTCGTGCACTGTGCTGATATCCTCCTTGAGATCTAAGGGAGAAGATCGGAGCAGTGATGGAGTTGTCCGTGTGCAGTGAAGATGGTCCTTAAAACCAAACGACACAAACCTTTTCCACCTTAGGGTGTAGAGGTTAGCCAGAGAGAGCGCCATGTTATCATGTAAACTACTTCCAGTCCAGTCCTCGGTCCTTCAGGGATTGTCTAATGTTGTCCTCCCAGGAAACTATGTGTCGTCCTGGAGATCTGGATCCCTGGCTATTGTCTTCTCATATGTGTCGTGACAGCCGTTCTTTTCCAATACTACAGACGTGGTCAAACCACAGTAACTAGGACTGTTCCACTCTTCTTTGAACGACCAGTGCTATTGTAAATAAGCACAGACAACAAATGTGACAAAGGAAGAGAAACAGCGGCTACAGAAAAACACATTCGTAATGAAGTGTTTGTTTTTGGATGTACGACAACGTTATTTTGTGACTTTCGTAATTTACTGGTGGTCCTCCAAACACCAAGAGATTTTTAACACGTCAGCTACTAAATTCATTGCATCTAAGATAAAGTGTTGTTCTAACTTGGATAAGTTGATTCTTGACTTGCATGATTTAGAAAGTAGCCCATATTCATTACGGTGACAGTGCTGCATACAAGCAGTTTATTTGTTTCTCTGGAACTGGAGGAATGGTCTATCTAGCTCTACAAACTCCACGCCAAGTCACAGTTAACTTAATAAAGAGACGTAAAAATTAATAGCATAGACCAGCGGTCTTCAACCTTTTTGAGTCCATGGCTCCCCTGACCAACTATACTTTTCAAAAAAAGAAACGCATAGCTACTGAAGGCACACACATGGCCATAATTTTGACATTCAATAACTTTTTTAATTTAATGAGTTAATTGTTCAAATTGCACACAAGAATACCGTAGGGTTCATCAAATCAATTGACAGTTGTTTTGCATCTGGGTCACGAGAGTTTGTTGGCGTTCGGGCTTTCCCGTTAGTATGGTGTATGACCTCCTCTTGCATCGATCAGCGACTGGCATCTCCTGGGCATGGATGCGATCAGATGATGTGGACCTGTGGGATGGCTGCCCACACTTCCTGGAGTGCCTGGAACAGATCACGACGATTGGCTGGAGCAACGTCTCGGCGACAAACACGTCTATGCAGCTCATCCCACAGGTGCTCAATCGGACTCATGTCTGGAGACAGGGATGGCCAAGGAAGGGTGATGTTATTGTCGGCAGTCAGGAACTGCGTGGTCAACCGTGCGCAATGGGGTCTGGCGTTGTCCTGTTGAAACACAGACCTTTGGGCAGCCAAAAGTGGAAGGACATGGGGTCGAAGAATTTCATTGACGTATCGTTGCGCATTCAAGCCTCCTTCAATGTACACCAATTGACTCCTTCCGTTGTAACTGATCATTCCACAATCATTGCACCTTCACCACCGTGCGGCAGAGCTTCATCAACGCAATTTTTTGCAAAACGTTCATTTCGCCTACGGTAGACCCTACGACGTCTATCATGATGCTGCAACAACAAGAAAGATTCGTCACTAAACCGGACACGTCTCCATTGATTGTCAGCTGCCCAGGAACGATGCTGGTTGGCCCAAAGAAGTCGATTTTGGCGATGGCGGCGCGTAAGGACAGGTCCTCGGTGAGATCGTTGTGCCCAAAGTCCAGCGTCATGCAGTCTATTCCGGACAGTTTAATCAGACACATGACGTCCTGCAGGCAATGACTGGGCAGTTGAGGAAGCTGTTGTAAACCTGTCTCTGAGGTGACGAAGCCGAATAAAGCGATCCTCCGCTGCTGTTGTCACTCTGGGTCGTCTACTGCGATGCCTGTCTTCAACTGAGCCAGTGGCTTGGAACCGGTGCCAAAGTCGACTGATGGTACTCTGATGCACGTTTAGATGCCTGGCAACCTGACTTTGACTTTCGCCTGCATGCAGTCGGTCGATAGCAATGTTCCTTAAATTTATCGATAGAGACGCCATAAATGTCTGATTGAAAATGAACTGAATTTTTTTTTTTTGTAGCGTTATCCTTTTATAGGGTTTTTATAGGGTTTCAGTTGCGTAGTCAGTGAATAGTGTTTACCCCAAATTTTGTCGCTTTCACGTGCGCGCAACATGAGCTGTGGTCAAAAATTGCGTCATAAACACTATTGACCACTGCGTTGTAACGATTACAAAAACGAACGCAATTCAGGTCAACACGTGCATTTGACACTGTAAAGAACATTTGAGGCTGGTTTTTATATACCCTAGCACCAAATTTTACTCACAAACTCATAAAAACGCGCCCTCGGATAGCTATGCGTTTCTTTTTTTGAACAGTATACATTCTTTCTGCGGCTCCCGTGTGGGATAACTGGTTACAAACTCTAGCGTTGTTTCGACATTTAGCCTAACTTGTTGTGAGCAGGAGAGCTTTGGAAAGGCTTTTAAACAATGTAATTTTTTAATGTAATTTTAAAAAAAAATGCGATTGGACAATCTGTGAAAAAATTAGACGTACAGAAAAAATATACACAAAGTGCACTTTGTAAAACCCTTCTATAAAAAATAAAAAAGCACAGATAAAGTAGTTTCTTTCGAACATTTTTATTTATTTTTGTCTGAAAATCATTCACTGATATACTGCACTCTTGATTCAATCTCCATAACAAAAAACGTGTACAGTAAAACTAAAAAAAAATATGATGAATAAAGTACCAGTCACCTCAGTGTGAAACTTGAGCTTGCTTGTTGTTACACAGCTTGTCAAATCTTGGCACCACTCACACACATTTAACACTCTATAAGACTATCTTAAATGAGTCACTGGTAAAGTTTCAAATATTTATGTATTAATTACTTTCACTACTATATATATATCCTGATTCAACTACAAAGTGAACCAGGAATCACAATCAATTGTACTCACAATTTATATGTACAGAATTTATAAATATGAATCTTGTAGTGACATATTTTATTAATATTATCCTATGTGTGTCAGTTGTGTAGTAATACTATGAGGTAATACTGGTTTTGTTTTTCAAGCTATGTTGTTATTTGTCATCATGACTTCAAGTGTTGGTTTATCTGGGAAATAGTATGGGGGAAAAGTTCACAGTTCCTGTCAATTTAAACAAGGTATTGTCCCTCTTTTTTACTAAAATGTCAATTTTTGAGGGGACACATAATGTTGAGCTCCACTGGCCACAGAGGCTTAACTTTCGTGATGGCGGCAGGAAAAGACTCCTCTGCTCGATTGCTCCCCTGTGTTATGGAGACACCTCACTAGTCGCTATCTGGATCCAGGAATATGCTGTCAGCCTCCAGATTCAGCAAAGCTCAGACCAGGTGCTGCTCAATAACTTTAGGACCACAGTCCCACAATTCATGGAATAATACACAGTTACGTTGACTGGCAATGAATATAGCACAATTTCGATCTGCCGATGTCCCAGGCTTTTATTTAGAAAAATATGCACTGGCGCTCAACGCACTGGTTCTTTAGTAAGTTTATTTGAAAATGTGGTGCTGACCTGACGCTCCTAATTGACTATATTGGCGGGTCTAACCAATCGAGCCATGTTTACACAAGCGTTTGAAAAAAAGTTCCCTTCCTTCCGTCTCCCCTAACAACAAAAGATAGTATTTGTAGCCCGACTAATCGTGTTTAGCCTTACATTTACTTTCCGCCAATCAAATAGGAGGTAACATGGGGACCTATTTCCCGTACAATGGTGGTGTCAAAATCTGCCACTGAGCGATTCTGATTTTGGTGTTGTCTGACACCCTCCCTATTTCTTTTGGCTATAATTTGTTAATTCCTAGACGGTTTGCATAACGTTTAACATATTCTTTGTCAGCAAGTCCTAAGGAACCCAAATATGTAAATTTAATGGGGCTAAGGGGCTGCGTTCAAAATATGCATTTTCTTCTAGGATAGTCGTGCTGTTGCCACCTCCTCACTTCCAAACTTTATGGTGTCTGCTGTACTGTCATACTAATGTCAGGATTTCAGACATAAAACAGTAGAATGTCATGTTTCCTAATAAGCGTTTTGTCAGTTTTTACAAACCTAACTCTCGTATGGGTAGTGTTTTTTATAACTGTCGATTTGAAAAAAGCTAGTGCTTGTGGCCTTACACGCGTGATGACTTTAATTGTATAGCGAGACGCGTGTTTAGTGTTGTATGCGTCCCGGCTTTCAGCCCTCCCTTCTCTCTATCCTAATTCCATCTGTCTTTCGTTTATGGTAACTTAGAGTATAAAATGACATGAATGGAATATTAAATATAGGTCAGCTTGCGTATCTCAAGGTTTTTCTTGGAAAGGCAGTACACGTTTTATTGAGTTGTGGAAACGCGTGTATGCTGCAGTAGGCTTTTACTATCAACGTGGAACGTTATAATTTGCAGACGAATTAGAAAACAAGGGGGATTTCGAGTACAGTCATTGTGACAGCACTGTTCTTTACCATTCTTCTTTCCTTTTATTGAAGTTATTTGTTAGGCTTTACATTTACTTTTTAATTTATATATGTGGATTAGAATTTCACACGACAAATTCTCCCCACTTGAAACAGACGTTATATGTCAGTCTATAATTCTATATACACATAGAGAAATTTATTATTATTCCTGGGGTTTAGGGTGATTCTCATCACACGGATGGCGGCTTAAAAAATCCGCTCCCAGATTTGTTTTTCCACTTATATACTCTATGCTAATCTCATATGGCTGCATCATTAATGACCAACGGAGTAATCTAGAATTTCCATGTCTAGCCTGCGCTAGAAACGACAAAGGTTTGTGATCCGTTTGCAACTTAAATGCCTTCCCATACAGATAAATATTGAATTTCTTTATCGCCCATATTACTGCAAGACATTCCTTTTCGCTAGTTGAGTAATTGGTTTCAGCTTTATTCAACTTTCTGCTAGCATATGCCACTGGGCTTAATTCCCCATCCAATGCATCTGATCTCTGTAGCAGAGTCGCACCTAACCCAATATTACTGGCATCCGTCCTTACTATGAATTCTTGACTTAAGTCAGGTAATTTCAAAATAGGTTTACTTGTGAGCTTTTCCTTCAATTCTTGGTAAGCCATTTCACATTGGGGTGTCCATGTAATTCGATCTGGATTTCCCTTACGTGTCAAATCAGTTAACGGTGCACATATGGAATTAAAGTTTTTGATATACTTTTGGTAGAAACCACATAATGAGACAAAGGATCTCACGTCTTTCTTGGTTTGTGGTCTCGGGGCTTTCTTTAGTTTCTCTAAATTCTTTGGGTCAGGGGTCATGTTTCCCTGATAAACTGTGTGTCCCAAGAATTCCAATTCTTTACATCCAACGCAACATTTGGTTGGTCGGGCTGTTAAATTCGCTTCCCTAAGTCGATTAAACAGCATGTTCAGAGAGTCAATGTGTTCCTCAAATGTTTCTGTTGCTATAAGGATATCATCCATGAAATTTGTGATACATGGATTATTCAGAGGGTCCAATAATTTTCTCATCATTCTAGAGAAGACACTAGGTGCATTCTTCAATCCAAATGGCAATCTGTTAAACTCATAGTGTCCTTCTGAGGTACTAAAAGCTAGGTATGGTCTAACCTCAGGCTTTACTGGAATCTGATAGTATCCTTTACTCAGGTCCACTTTTGAGAAATATTTAGCTTTATTTAGTCTGGCAAACAACTGATTTGTATCCGGCAATGGATCCACCTGTCCTTCTGTAATAGCATTCAGTCTCCTGTAATCTATACAGAGTCTATGTTCTCCAGAGGGTTTCCTTAAAAGTACAACACCGGAACTATACGAAGATTCACTGTGTGAAATAATTCCTTCCTTCAACAAATAGTCTATCTCTTCCTTCAAAGCTTTCTCCTTAGCAAAAGGAATCGAATAGGGTTTCATACAGACAGGTGTGGGGTCTATCAGTTTCATATCATATTCCAATAGGTTTGTATGCCCTGGTCGGTCTGTTAACACCTCTGTATGAGTATCTAGAACCTGTTGTACTCTCTTCTTTTGCTCTTTCGTTAAATGTGTACTGATTTTCACCTGTGCCGCTGTCTCACAGGGGTGTAATGGATATTCAAATGATGAAAGTGGTTCCTTTTTCATCTCCATTGCAATGGACAAGGTCAACAAGTGTGTCTCTTCCTGATGTTCTCTTTCCAAATATTTCTTCAGGAGATTCACATGATAGATTTTTTCTTTCCCCTTCTTATCTATCTTATAATTGGTTCTAGACACCTTCTCTAGAACTGTATATGGACCTTGCCATCCAATTTGTAACTTATTCTGGCTACCGGGTAGAAGAAGCAGTACCTTCTCTCCCACAGCCAAATCTCTGTCTTTAGCTGTCCGGTTATAATAGGCAGCATGTTTCTTCCTGGCTTGTTTCAAATTTTCATTGGCAAGTTTCCAGCCAGTTTTAAAACGAGTGGTCAGCTCATTCACATATTGGTATGAGGATGTAATATTTTCCTCTGCCTTTTCATCAGTCCACGTTCTTAACAGAGCTTCGAGTGGACCTTTTATTGGCCTTCCAAATAATAATGTTGCCGGGGCCATTCCGGTTGAACTATGGGGTACCTCCCGATAAGCAAAGAGGGCGGCGTGAAGGTACTGATCCCATGTATCTGGTTTTTCGTGTGCCAACTTTCTCAGGATCGACATCAACGTGCCATTAAATCTTTCCACTTGGCCGTTCCCTTGTGGGTGGTACACACTACAATGGAAGTGTTTGGCCTGGAAGATCCTGAAAACTTCTTCTGTTAGTTTCCCCTTGAACTGAGAGCCATTATCAGTCAAGATTTGATTGGGAAAGCCTAACCTTGTGAAAATTGTGAGCAATGCCTCTGCCACATGTTTAGAATCAATCGATGACAGGGCTACCGCCTCTCCCCACATAGAACAAGTGTCCACCAGAGTCAGAATGTAGCTGTTCCTTCTCTTGGTTCGGGTGAGAGGTCCCACAAGATCCACGGCAACTCTCTCAAAGGGTGTTCCCACTATGGGCATTTCCCCCAGAGTTGCTGGTGCAGTCCAATGTTTAGGTGCTACTCGTTGGCACTCTGGACAGGATTTTACATATCGTTTGATATCTTCAGTTATCCCTGGCCAGAAATAGTGACAAGCTATACGCTGTCCTGTTGCGCTGATCCCCATATGACCACTGAAGGGAATCGCATGCCCTAGTTCCAACACTTTAGTCCTATATGAAGTGGGAAGAACCAGCTGTCCGTGACCATTGGATTCAGATCCAGCCTTCCTATAAATCAGTTTGTTCTTCATATAAAATTCTCCCTTGCCTGGAGGTGTATGAGATTTGGGCAACTTCTTGAAACACGGCTTGAGTGTTTTGTCCTCCGCCTGTGCCTTCCTCATCTCATCTGGATGAGTATTTATTGGATTATCCTCCTCCTTTTTAGACTGTGATCTGGTCTGCACTGTTGCCAATATCACAGGTCTCTTGGGATTCCCCAAGAAGACATATCTACACCCCAATATCAGAGGGTAGATTGGCTCATTTATCACTGCTGCTTTTATGATTCCTTCAACATATCGCGTTTTCACCTTTATCCGGGCGACGGGAAGTGTCATGGTAGCTACATCCTTGGTTGCAGTTTGAATCTCCACTGTTTCTGTGGTGTATTGATCTGCCTGCACCAGGTGAGAACTCACAACGGAATCGTAATCTAAACCGGTATCATATAAACACCTTATAGTGACACCATTACAGATGACATCTTCACACACTGGGGGTGGTATGGTTCCTGTAGTTCTGCAGGTTTGACCTTTTTTTCCTTTTTCCCAGATGTCATAGCAGCACAATGAGGAGGTTTCCTTCTACAATGGTCAGTGTCATGATTGTTCATCTTACAATTTTTACACCACCTTTTCCCTTGGTTGAAAGATTTTCTTTCATCATATTTCCTTTCATCGAATTGTGGGGTTTTATTTTTATTGTCATACCGTGGCCTATCAAATTGGTGCTTACCTTTGTTTTGATCTCTAGGATCAAATTTATTAAAGTTCTGTGGTGCCCTAAAATTTTCCACCTGTTTCTTTTTATTACCTGATACCTCTGCCTGAGCCGCTTGATACCTTTCTGCAACATTTAGCAACTCACCCAGCCTCTCTGCACCTTGTTCCATGAGAAACTTTCTCAGGTCTGGAGCCATGGACTCTCTTAATTGTTCTATAAGGACCATTTCCTTAAGATCTTGGGTTTTCCCCAGAGAAGTCCATTTCTCCAAGTATGTCTCTAACCGTGCAGAGAACTGGTGATAGGTTTCACCTGACAGTAGTTTAGCATTCCTAAATTTTTTCCTATAAAATTCTGCGTTCTTTTCATATCTTAACAAAAGAGCCTGCTTTAGCATGTCATAATTTTCCTGATCACCTCTGTTCATTTTGGCAAAAACTTCATAAGCTGCCCCACGAAGCCCTTGAGATAACTTTAAGCTCCACCTTTCTCTCTCTAACCCATATGTGGTAGCTAATAGTTCATATCTATTTAGATAGCTCTCAATATCATCGTCTTTCTCAACAAAATGATCTAAATGAAAATTCATAGCTGAGGTTGAGGCTCCCTGGCTAGCAGTGGCATCAGAGGTAAAGGGACTGGCACCATTTTCAGGAGCATGGCCTTGAAACTCAAACTCCCTTAGTCGTAACTCGTGCTCCCTTTGTAATCTATTCTCCTCCTTTTCTGCTTCCCTCTCTTACAGCTAATCTCTTTTCTTCTCTTTCTGCAGCATGTCTTCTTTCCTCGGCTTCCAATGCTTTAGCCTCTTTGTCAGCCTCAATCTGCAACCTCTTAGCCTCAGCCTCAATCTGCAACCTCTTAGCCTCAGCCTCTAACTTTCTTTCGGCCTCTTTTTCTAATCTTCTTTCTTCCCGTTCAATATATTTGTCACATTCAGCAGTGACATAAGCAATCATAATTTGCCCGTCCATTCCTAACTCTTTCGCAGTCTGTACAGCAGCAGATCGAAATTTGGCCAGGTCCGCCATTTTCTAACAGGTAAATTTATATAATGTCTAACTAAACAATACAATCTGATATTACTTATCCAAAGACACCACAGGCACTGAGAGCTCAACGTTATTTATTTTCACCCAAGGATACCTTTTTAATTTCTATTATTCCCTGAAGTGAATTACCCCCAATATTTTTAATAGGGAAAGATTCAAAATCCCGGACGAGCCCCCAATATATGTGGTAAGGGGGATGTTATAAATATTTATAGGGGACTTAGTGTACTGACTAAGATCAGCTGTGAAGGTATCTGTATTTAATAGGTGTAGTGTTTTACAGATAACCTTACTTGCTACCACATTATACCTCAGTCAGAATTATTCTGGAATATTGTGATGACTACGTTAAATGTCTAGGGTTATGTAAATGATGAAGTGTAAGTCACAACAACAACAGACAGATAAACAATTTAATTTATTCCACCACACTTGACAACACTGTGACACTCACACACATTTAACACTCTATAAGACTATCTTAAATGAGTCACTGGTAAAGTTTCAAATATTTATGTATTAATTACTTTCACTACTATATATATATCCTGATTCAACTACAAAGTGAACCAGGAATCACAATCAATTGTAATCACAATTTATATGTACAGAATTTATAAATATGAATCTTGTAGTGACATATTTTATTAATATTATCCTATGTGTGTCAGTTGTGTAGTAGTACTATGAGGTAATACTGGTTTTGTTTTTCAAGCTATGTTGTTATTTGTCATCATGACTTCAAGTGTTTGTTTATCTGGGAAATAGTATGGGGAAAAAGTTCACAGTTCCTGTCAATTTAAACAAGGTATTGTCCCTCTTTTTTTACTAAAATGTCAATTTTTGAGGGGACACATAATGTTGAGCTCCACTGGCCACAGAGGCTTAACTTTCGTGATGGCGGCAGGAAAAGACTCCTCTGCTCGATTGCTCCCCTGTGTTATGGAGACACCTCACTAGTCGCTATCTGGACCCAGGAGTATGCTGTCAGCCTCCAGATTCAGCAAAGCTCAGACCAGGTGCTGCTCAATAACTTTAGGACCACAGTCCCACAATTCATGGAATAATACACAGTTACGTTGACTGGCAATGAATATAGCACAATTTCGATCTGCCGATGTCCCAGGCTTTTATTTAGAAAAAATATGCACTGGCGCTCAACGCACTGGTTCTTTAGTAAGTTTATTTGAAAATGTGGTGCTGACCTGACGCTCCTAATTGACTATATTGGCGGGTCTAACCAATCGAGCCATGTTTACACAAGCGTTTGAAAAAAAGTACCCTTCCTTCCGTCTCCCCTAACAACAAAAGATAGTATTTGTAGCCCGACTAATCGTGTTTAGCCTTACATTTACTTTCCGCCAATCAAATAGGAGGTAACATGGGGACCTATTTCCCGTACAATGGTGGTGTCAAAATCTGCCACTGAGCGATTCTGATTTTGGTGTTGTCTGACACCCTCACTATTTCTTTTGGCTATAATTTGTTAATTCCTAGACTGTTTGCGTAACGTTTAACATATTCTTTGTCAGCAAGTCCTAAGGAACCCAAATATGTAAATTTAATGGGGCTAAGGGGCTGCGTTCAAAATATGCATTTTCTTCTAGGATAGTCGTGCTGTTGCCACCTCCTCACTTCCAAACTTTATGGTGTCTGCTGTACTGTCATACTAATGTCAGGATTTCAGACATAAAACAGTAGAATGTCATGTTTCCTAATAAGCGTTTTGTAAGTTTTTAAAACCTAACTCTCGTATGGGTAGTGTTTTTTATCACTGTCGATTTGAAAAAAGCTAGTGCTTGTGGCCTTACACGCGTGATGACTTTAATTGTATAGCGAGACGCGTGTTTAGTGTTGTATGCGTTCCAGCTTTCAGCCCTCCCTTCTCTCTATCCTAATTCCATCTGTCTTTCGTTTATGGTAACTTAGAGTATAAAATGACATGAATGGAATATTAAATATAGGTCAGCTTGCGTATCTCAAGGTTTTTCTTGGAAAGGCAGTACACGTTTTATTGAGTTGTGGAAACGCGTGTATGCTGCAGTAGGCTTTTACTATCAACGTGGAACGTTATAATTTGCAGACGAATTAGAAAACAAGGGGGATTTCGAGTACAGTCATTGTGACAGCACTGTTCTTTACCATTCTTCTTTCCTTTTATTGAAAATATTTGTTAGGCTTTACATTTACTTTTTAATTTATATATGTGGATTAGAATTTCACACGACAAATTCTCCCCACTTGAAACAGACGTTATATGTCAGTCTATAATTCTATATACACATAGAGAAATTTATTATTATTCCTGGGGTTTAGGGTGATTCTCATCACACGGATGGCGGCTTAAAAAATCCGCTCCCAGATTTGTTTTTCCACTTATATACTCTATGCTAAACTCATATGGCTGCATCAGTAATGACCAACGGAGTAATCTAGAATTTTCATGTCTAGCCTGCGCTAGAAACGACAAGGGTTTGTGATCCGTTTGCAACTTAAATGCCTTCCCATACAGATAAATATTGAATTTCTTTATCGCCCATATTACTGCAAGACATTCCTTTTCGCTAGTTGAGTAATTGGTTTCAGCTTTATTCAACTTTCTGCTAGCATATGCCACTGGGCTTAATTCCCCATCCAATGCATCTGATCTCTGTAGCAGAGTCGCACCTAACCCAATATTACTGGCATCCGTCCTTACTATGAATTCTTGACTTAAGTCAGGTAATTTCAAAATAGGTTTACTTGTGAGCTTTTCCTTCAATTCTTGGTAAGCCATTTCACATTGGGGTGTCCATGTAATTCGATCTGGATTTCCCTTACGTGTCAAATCAGTTAACGGTGCACATATGGAATTAAAGTTTTTGATATACTTTTGGTAGAAACCACATAATGAGACAAAGGATCTCACGTCTTTCTTGGTTTGTGGTCTCGGGGCTTTCTTTAGTTTCTCTAAATTCTTTGGGTCAGGGGTCATGTTTCCCTGATAAACTGTGTGTCCCAAGAATTCCAATTCTTTACATCCAACGCAACATTTGGTTGGTCGGGCTGTTAAATTCGCTTCCCTAAGTCGATTAAACAGCATGTTCAGAGAGTCAATGTGTTCCTCAAATGTTTCTGTTGCTATAAGGATATCATCCATGAAATTTGTGATACATGGATTATTCAGAGGGTCCAATAATTTTCTCATCATTCTAGAGAAGACACTAGGTGCATTCTTCAATCCAAATGGCAATCTGTTAAACTCATAGTGTCCTTCTGAGGTACTAAAAGCTAGGTATGGTCTAACCTCAGGCTTTACTGGAATCTGATAGTATCCTTTACTCAGGTCCACTTTTGAGAAATATTTAGCTTTATTTAGTCTGGCAAACAACTGATTTGTATCCGGCAATGGATCCACCTGTCCTTCTGTAATAGCATTCAGTCTCCTGTAATCTATACAGAGTCTATGTTCTCCAGAGGGTTTCCTTAAAAGTACAACACCGGAACTATACGAAGATTCACTGTGTGAAATAATTCCTTCCTTCAACAAATAGTCTATCTCTTCCTTCAAAGCTTTCTCCTTAGCAAAAGGAATCGAATAGGGTTTCATACAGACAGGTGTGGGGTCTATCAGTTTCATATCATATTCCAATAGGTTTGTATGCCCTGGTCGGTCTGTTAACACCTCTGTATGAGTATCTAGAACCTGTTGTACTCTCTTCTTTTGCTCTTTCGTTAAATGTGTACTGATTTTCACCTGTGCCGCTGTCTCACAGGGGTGTAATGGATATTCAAATGATGAAAGTGGTTCCTTTTTCATCTCCATTGCAATGGACAAGGTCAACAAGTGTGTCTCTTCCTGATGTTCTCTTTCCAAATATTTCTTCAGGAGATTCACATGATAGATTTTTTCTTTCCCCTTCTTATCTATCTTATAATTGGTTCTAGACACCTTCTCTAGAACTGTATATGGACCTTGCCATCCAATTTGTAACTTATTCTAGCTACCGGGTAGAAGAAGCAGTACCTTCTCTCTCACAGCCAAATCTCTGTCTTTAGCTTTCCTGTTATAATAGGCAGCATGTTTCTTCCTGGCTTGTTTCAAATTTTCATTGGCAAGTTTCCAGCCAGTTTTTAAACGAGTGGTCAGCTCATTCACATATTGGTATGAGGATGTAATATTTTCCTCTGCCTTTTCATCAGTCCACGTTCTTAACAGAGCTTCGAGTGGACCTTTTATTGGCCTTCCAAATAATAATGTTGCCGGGGCCATTCCGGTTGAACTATGGGGTACCTCCCGATAAGCAAAGAGGGCGGCGTGAAGGTACTGATCCCATGTATCTGGTTTTTCGTGTGCCAACTTTCTCAGGATCGACATCAACGTGCCATTAAATCTTTCCACTTGGCCGTTCCCTTGTGGGTGGTACACACTACAATGGAAGTGTTTGGCCTGGAAGATCCTGAAAACTTCTTCTGTTAGTTTCCCCTTGAACTGAGAGCCATTATCAGTCAAGATTTGATTGGGAAAGCCTAACCTTGTGAAAATTGTGAGCAATGCCTCTGCCACATGTTTAGAATCAATCGATGACAGGGCTACCGCCTCTCCCCACATAGAACAAGTGTCCACCAGAGTCAGAATGTAGCTGTTCCTTCTCTTGGTTCGGGTGAGAGGTCCCACAAGATCCACGGCAACTCTCTCAAAGGGTGTTCCCACTATGGGCATTTCTCCCAGAGTTGCTGGTGCAGTCCAATGTTTAGGTGCTACTCGTTGGCACTCTGGACAGGATTTTACATATCGTTTGATATCTTCAGTTATCCCTGGCCAGAAATAGTGACAAGCTATACGCTGTCCTGTTGCGCTGATCCCCATATGACCACTGAAGGGAATCGCATGCCCTAGTTCCAACACTTTAGTCCTATATGAAGTGGGAAGGACCAGCTGTCCGTGACCATTGGATTCAGATCCAGCCTTCCTATAAATCAGTTTGTTCTTCATATAAAATTCTCCCTTGCCTGGAGGTGTATGAGATTTGGGCAACTTCTTGAAACACGGCTTGAGTGTTTTGTCCTCCGCCTGTGCCTTCCTCATCTCATCTGGATGAGTATTTATTGGATTATCCTCCTCCTTTTTAGACTGTGATCTGGTCTGCACTGTTGCCAATATCACAGGTCTCTTGGGATTCCCCAAGAAGACATATCTACACCCCAATATCAGAGGGTAGATTGGCTCATTTATCACTGCTGCTTTTATGATTCCTTCCACATATCGCGTTTTCACCTTTATCCGGGCGACGGGAAGTGTCATGGTAGCTACATCCTTGGTTGCAGTTTGAATCTCCACTGTTTCTGTGGTGTATTGATCTGCCTGCACCAGGTGAGAACTCACAACGGAATCGTAATCTAAACCGGTATCATATAAACACCTTATAGTGACACCATTACAGATGACATCTTCACACACTGGGGGGTGGTATGGTTCCTGTAGTTCTGCAGGTTTGACCTTTTTTTTCCTTTTTCCCAGATGTCATAGCAGCACAATGAGGAGGTTTCCTTCTACAATGGTCAGTGTCATGATTGTTCATCTTACAATTTTTACACCACCTTTTCCCTTGGTTGAAAGATTTTCTTTCATCATATTTCCTTTCATCGAATTGTGGGGTTTTATTTTTATTGTCATATCGTGGCCTATCAAATTGGTGCTTACCTTTGTTTTGATCTCTAGGATCAAATTTATTAAAGTTATGTGGTGCCCTAAAATTTTCCACCTGTTTCTTTTTATTACCTGATACCTCTGCCTGAGCCGCTTGATACCTTTCTGCAACATTTAGCAACTCACCCACCCTCTCTGCACCTTGTTCCATGAGAAACTTTCTCAGGTCTGGAGCCATGGACTCTCTTAATTGTTCTATAAGGACCATTTCCTTAAGATCTTGGGTTTTCCCCAGAGAAGTCCATTTCTCCAAGTATGTCTCTAACCGTGCAGAGAACTGGTGATAGGTTTCACCTGACAGTAGTTTAGCATTCCTAAATTTTTTTCCTATAAAATTCTGCGTTCTTTTCATATCTTAACAAAAGAGCCTGCTTTAGCATGTCATAATTTTCCTGATCACCTCTGTTCATTTTGGCAAAAACTTCATAAGCTGCCCCACGAAGCCCTTGAGATAACTTTAAGCTCCACCTTTCTCTCTCTAACCCATATGTGGTAGCTAATAGTTCATATCTATTTAGATAGCTCTCAATATCATCGTCTTTCTCAACAAAATGATCTAAATGAAAATTCATAGCTGAGGTTGAGGCTCCCTGGCTAGCAGTGGCATCAGAGGTAAAGGGACTGGCACCATTTTCAGGAGCATGGCCTTGAAACTCAAACTCCCTTAGTCGTAACTCGTGCTCCCTTTGTAATCTCTTCTCCGCCTTTTCTGCTTCCCTCTCTGAAGCTAATCTCTTTTCTTCTCTTTCTGCAGCCTGTCTTCTTTCCTCGGCTTCCAATGCTTTAGCCTCTTTGTCAGCCTCAATCTGCAACCTCTTAGCCTCAGCCTCAATCTGCAACCTCTTAGCCTCAGCCTCTAACTTTCTTTCGGCCTCTTTTTCTAATCTTCTTTCTTCCCGTTCAATATATTTGTCACATTCAGCAGTGACATAAGCAATCATAATTTGCCCGTCCATTCCTAACTCTTTCGCAGTCTGTACAGCAGCAGATCGAAATTTGGCCAGGTCCGCCATTTTCTAACAGGTAAATTTATATAATGTCTAACTAAACAATACAATCTGATATTACTTATCCAAAGACACCACAGGCACTGAGAGCTCAACGTTATTTATTTTCACCCAAGGATACTTTTTTAATTTCTATTATTCCCTGAAGTGAATTACCCCCAATATTTTTAATAGGGAAAGATTCAAAATCCCGGACGAGGCCCCAATATATGTGGTAAAGTGGGATGTTATAAATATTTATAGCGGACTTAGTGTACTGACTGAGATCAGCTGTGAAGGTATCTGTATTTAATAGGTGTAGTGTTTTACAGATAACCTTACTTGCTACCACATTATACCTAAGTCAGAATTATTCTGGAATATTGTGATGACCACGTTCTATGTCTAGGGTTATGTAAATGATGAAGTGTAAGTCACAACAACAACAGACAGATAAACAATTTAATTTATTCCACCACACTTGACAACACTGTGACACTCACACACATTTAACACTCTATAAGACTATCTTAAATGAGTCACTGGTAAAGTTTCAAATATTTATGTATTAATTACTTTCACTACTATATATATATCCTGATTCAACTACAAAGTGAACCAGGAATCACAGTCAATTGTACTCACAATTTATATGTACAGAATTTATAAATATGAATCTTGTAGTGACATATTTTATTAATATTATCCTATGTGTGTCAGTTGTGTAGTAGTACTATGAGGTAATACTGGTTTTGTTTTTCAAGCTATGTTGTTATTTGTCATCATGACTTCAAGTGTTGGTTTATCTGGGAAATAGTATGGGGGAAAAGTTCACAGTTCCTGTCAATTTAAACAAGGTATTGTCCCTCTTTTTTACTAAAATGTCAATTTTTGAGGGGACACATAATGTTGAGCTCCACTGGCCACAGAGGCTTAACTTTCGTGATGGCGGCAGGAAAAGACTCCTCTGCTCGATTGCTCCCCTGTGTTATGTAGACACCTCACTAGTCGCTATCTGGACCCAGGAGTATGCTGTCAGCCGCCAGATTCAGCAAAGCTCAGACCAGGTGCTGCTCAATAACTTTAGGACCACAGTCCCACAATTCATGGAATAATACACAGTTACGTTGACTGGCAATGAATATAGCACAATTTCGATCTGCCGATGTCCCAGGCTTTTATTTAGAAAAATATGCACTGGCGCTCAACGCACTGGTTCTTTAGTAAGTTTATTTGAAAATGTGGTGCTGACCTGACGCTCCTAATTGACTATATTGGCGGGTCTAACCAATCGAGCTATGTTTACACAAGCGTTTGAAAAAAAGTTCCCTTCCTTCCGTCTCCCCTAACAACAAAAGATAGTATTTGTAGCCCGACTAATCGTGTTTAGCCTTACATTTACTTTCCGCCAATCAAATAGGAGGTAACATGGGGACCTATTTCCCGTACAATGGTGGTGTCAAAATCTGCCACTGAGCGATTCTGATTTTGGTGTTGTCTGACACCCTCACTATTTCTTTTGGCTATAATTTGTTAATTCCTAGACTGTTTGCGTAACGTTTAACATATTCTTTGTCAGCAAGTCCTAAGGAACCCAAATATGTAAATTTAATGGGGCTAAGGGGCTGCGTTCAAAATATGCATTTTCTTCTAGGATAGTCGTGCTGTTGCCACCTCCTCACTTCCAAACTTTATGGTGTCTGCTGTACTGTCATACTAATGTCAGGATTTCAGACATAAAACAGTAGAATATCATGTTTCATAATAAGCGTTTTGTAAGTTTTTAAAACCTAACTCTCGTATGGGTAGTGTTTTTTATCACTGTCGATTTGAAAAAAGCTAGTGCTTGTGGCCTTACACGCGTGATGACTTTAATTGTATAGCGAGACGCGTGTTTAGTGTTGTATGCGTCCCGGCTTTCAGCCCTCCCTTCTCTCTATCCTAATTCCATCTGTCTTTCGTTTATGGTAACTTAGAGTATAAAATGACATGAATGGAATATTAAATATAGGTCAGCTTGCGTATCTCAAGGTTTTTCTTGGAAAGGCAGTACACGTTTTATTGAGTTGTGGAAACGCGTGTATGCTGCAGTAGGCTTTTACTATCAACGTGGAACGTTATAATTTGCAGACGAATTAGAAAACAAGGGGGATTTCGAGGTACAGTCATTGTGACAGCACTGTTCTTTACCATTCTTCTTTCCTTTTATTGAAGTTATTTGTTAGGCTTTACATTTACTTTTTAATTTATATATGTGGATTAGAATTTCACACGACAACCAGTAGCTATCTTTTCAGATGCACTGTCAGTGATTACAACATTGAAAAGTCAAAATAATGCTGAACTGGATGACCTAAGAGTAACACTTCACAGACTATGTCAGCAGTACAAAAGAGTCGTGATACAGTGGATCCCTTCTCACTGCAACATCCCTGGAAATGAAGAGGCTGACATATTGGCAAAGGAAGGGGGAAAACTTCCTCAACTTGACACCAATATAACTTATGAGAAGTCCAAAAGTTTTATCAAGCGCAGGTACAGGCACAAGTGGGAAGAAGAGCATACAGGCCACACAAAAAAATGATCCTTATTACCAGCTCCGCAAAAGGGAACAAGTGGTAATCTTCAGACTTCTCACAGGTCATAACAGATTGAGATACCACCTATTCAACAAATTAAAGATAGGAACTACTGATGAGTGTGACTGTGGCACCAATAAAATGACTGCCGAACATCTGCTTCAAAGGTGCCCAACAAATGAGGAACAGAGAAAACGCATTTGGCCACCACCAGTACCATCCCTGGAGAAAATCTACGGAGATATCAACAGCCTCAGGCTGACCACTGCTTTCTTTGAACTTATTCAAGTTGACATCTGAGGGTGAACGAAGAAGAAGAAGAAGAATTATAGAAACAATATCTGCACTAAAATCTATTTCATTGTCTGTAATGAATTGCTGCAAACCTGGCAAGTAGTACATTTATCCTCCTTCATTTATTTTTCTCTTCCACAGAAGAGGCTTCTTTTTGAAGGCCGAAACTTTGTCAATAAGTTGAACCAAATGAGTTTCACTTCCTTGCAGAGACTTATTAAACGGATGTGGCTTGTAGGCCACTGTAACAGCCCGACATTGAACGAGCACCATCGGTACACACACCAACACAATGAGCCCAGTCTATTTTATTTTCCGCAATGAAGCTTTCAACAATTTCAAATAAATCTTTGCCTGTCGTACCTGCATTTATGTCCTTACAGAAAAGATCTTCCACCATTTCGTATTTTTCATCAACAAACTGCACATAACAGATTAAATGGGCATCTCCATTGATATAGGTGGCCTCATCAAGCTGCAAAGCAAGGTCCTCCCCCCTCATTTTTTTCTATAATGTGTTCATTAAGATCCTCTCCTAAATCTTGAATTCGACGGCTGATTGTACTGTCCGACAAAGGAATAGCCAAACGCTGTTTTCCCACGGACTCTCCAACCATAATGGACACCATATCAATAGCACACGGTAAAACGAGCTCTTCTGCAATCGTATGGGGTTTCTTAAATTTTGCTACCCGGTATGCTACCTTGTAGGACGCTAGACGAGCTTTACTCGAGGTTGTCGCCTGCTTAGAAAATGCCGATTTTTGTTATTTCATTTGACTCAGCTTTCTAGAGAAATATTCTCTGGGTTTGCCCACGTCATTCTTGGGAACATTTTCTAAATGTCGCTTCAATTTGCTAGGTAGCATACATTCGACAGAGAGTACTTTGAAACACAAAACACACTGTGGACGCTCTTCATTATTCACAAGAGCGCACGTGAAACCAAAATCTAAGTAACCTTCGTCGTATTTTCTATACTTACGTTTCCTTTCCTCATTACCACTTTCCTTGTCATCCTCAACAATTTCTTGCTTTTTACTAACACTTGCCAAATTTAAAAAAAATCTTTCCATAGTTTATATCAAACTCACAACACAATTAAAAACGTTTGAAAACAGAAAACCACCGGTTACCTACTATGGGAAGTTGATAGGCTGGTCTGGGTAGCGGGACTTTAAAGGCTGGCCAACATCAAAAGTGAAATTTCTCCGGGGTCACGCAGTTTGACAAACACCAACAATTAAATTTCCCACAGCTTTGAGTTTTCTTTACAGCTAAATACGAAAAAAATCCACGCCCACCCACGGCGCCCCAGACTGTCAGCCATGGCGCCCCAGGGTGCCGCGGCGCACAGGTTGAAAACCGCTGCGTTAGATGAATGGTAGAACATTGACTCTAGTTCCAACGTCAGCTTGTTAGATTACAGCACATAAACGAATAAGATAATCTGCCTGTATGAAGCCATGTCACTGTAATAAAAGGTGTCCCTGGTTTTATAATGTTGACCACAATCTTAATTACATAAGTCAAGGAAATCAACTTCTCCATGTTAGAACATGTTAAACTCTGAATAAGGAACCACCAGAGACACGCTCAGAATGGCAAAGACAGCTGTTCATTAATTTCGTTGATTTTGAAAAGGCTTTTAACAGCATACATTGGGACAGTTTATGGAAAATACTGAGGGCTTATGGAATTCCAAGCTTCATAGTGTCAATCATAAAAAGCCTCTGTGCCGGCTTTGCGTGCGGTGTTGGGCAGAGCAACCTAACCTTTGAAGTGAAGACAGGAGTACGACAGGGATGTCCCTTATCAACCACTCTATTTTTAACAGTCATAGACTGGGTGATGCGCCAGGGCAATCCATGAGGAATAGGATGGACTACATTTTCTACATTGGAAGATCCAGAATATGCAGATGACATTGCACTGCTAGCACATTCACATCAACACATCCAGGAAAAAACGGATAGACTTAATAAGTATAGCCAGCAGGTGGGCTTGAACATCAACCTAAAAAAGACAGAGGTCATGACGCTCAATGTGAGCAACCCTGAGCCTATATCAGTAAGGAATCAGCAACTGGAACAGACAGATGCCTTCAAATACCTAGGATGCATAGTAACACCAGATGGCGGAGCAAGCAAAGATATCAACAACAGAATGAACAAAGCAAGAACAACCATTTTTAGTCTCTAACCAACATCTGGAAGTGTTCTCAGTACAGCACAACCACAAAATTAGGATTATATCAGAGCTGTGTGCTTTCTGTGCTTCTCTATGGCGTGGAGAGCTGGAGAGTTACAGAGAAGGAAATGTCGAAATTGTCCTCTTTTCACACAACATGCCTAAGAAAGATTCTCCGAATATTTTTTGCCGAATACCATCACCAACCAAGATCTGCTTACTCGGAGCAAGCAAGAGGACATGCACACCATCATAGCTGGCAGACGCTGGAGCTGGGTTGGCCATGTCCTCAGAAGAGACCCCGATGCCATCACAAGAACAGCTATGCTATGGAACAATGAAGGAAAACGAAAGAGAGGCCGACCAAAAACAACTTGGCGGAGGACTGTGGAGGCTGAGATGCAAAGAATGAATCAGCGTTGGGGCACTGTACGAAGGATGGCCGCCGGCCGAGCAAAGTGGAATCAATTTGTTGTTGCCCTACAAGACGCCACCAGGCATAATAGCCACTGACTGCTTTGACGGTCGGCGGCTAAGGATCAAAGAAGAAGAAGAAGTCTGAGTGTGAAAATTAGGTCTTGAGTACTTCAGTTTGCTCGGAATCCGCACTGGACCTCATCCAATTTGCGTTCAGCTAGGCGTCGGAGTCTCTGCTCTATGATTCTATAGTAGATTTTACCAGGGACACTGAGACGAGATATACCTCTATGGTTTCCACAGTGTCGATTGTCATCCTTTTTGCAAATCGTTGTTATGATGACAATCTCCCAATCGTTTGGTATGGTCTTGTTGCACCATGCTGCCTATAGGACCCTTAAGAGTAATAGGTCTCCTGATGCTCCCATGTACTTAACCATTTCTGGTGTTATACCATCATGCACTGCTACTTTGCCCATCTTGATTTTCTCGAGTGCTGCTTTCAGTTCTTCCATCTTTATGTCATCTTCACCACCATTGGTTTTCTCTTCTGTGCTAATGGTTAATGTCACAGAGCAGTTTCATGGGTGGATGATGGAGTGAGTGGAAGTTATGTTGTGACTTGGGCGTGCGCATGGAGAAAGCGTGTTTGGTGAACTAGTCTGGGTGGCTGAGAGAGTACCCGGATGTGACGGGTAGTCTGTGCTTGATAGCCAAGCTGTGTGCTTGAGGCTGTGATTTGTGATCGAGCTGGGTGCTCGTATTATGTGACAGTTGAGATAATGATATAGTGATTATGAATATTGTGATTATGTCTGACATATTGTTGTATAGGCGACGTCTTCCCGCCTAGGAGTGTTCTGGAGGAACTTTCGGAGTGTTCGTGGAGAACATAGTAAGGCGACGAGTTGGTCCCGCCTTTGGAGCTACAGTGGAGTAAGGCGTTGAGTATTGTCCGCCTTGTAGCTATATTGGAGTAGTATTTATATGGCGATGTTGCATGCCGCCAGTCACTTGGGATAAGTGATTTACACCTGTATGGTGAATGGATTCGTGCGAGGGTTGAATGCCGCACATAGAAACGTGTTGTGTGTACTGTTAGTGTGTGGACGGTCAGCCAGTCCGTGGAAGTATTGTTAGGAGTTATTTCCCACAGGCAGTGTCAGCCTGAGTGTGATGTTATGCATGCGTGACGATATTATTGATGTTCAGGACTTATGTGAATGTTCTATTAAATGTCATGGAGCTGTACACGTGGCGTCGTGTTATTCATACCCCTAATGTTGTTTACTATCTACACACGACACACTCATAATACAGAGCACGTGACAGTTATCATTTCTGATGCTTGATCTTGCTCAACATCAAGGAGTTCTGAGAAATATTCTTTACATCTTTCCAATACTTCCTTCGGAGCAGTAAGCAATTTGCCTTGCTTGTCCTTTATAAACTTGAGAGGGAATTGTTTTTCCTTCCTCATGTTCTTTAGGGTCTTATAGAACAATTTCTGGTTTTCTTGCGCATCTTTTTCTAGCTTTTCTCCAAATTCTTCCCAGGACTTCTGTTTTGCTTCCAGCACCTTCTTTTTTGTCTATTTTCCGAGTATCACATATTCTCTATATTTCTCTATTTGTCATGTTGAGTTTTTAGCTCCTAAGTATTGTTTCCATGCCATTTTCTTCTCCCTTATTTTCTCTTTGACTTCCTCTGTCCACCAAGGTGTCATCTTTGTCTTGTTCCCAAGTCAGACTTCACCGATATCTACACAAGGTGCTAGCAGCAAAACAGAAGTCCTGGGAAGAATTTGGAGAAAAGCTAGAAAAAGATGCGCAAGAAAACCAGAAATTGTTCTATAAGACAATAAAGAACATGAGGAAGGAAAAACAATGCCCTCTCAAGTTTATAAAGGACAAGCAAGGCAAATTGCTTACTGCTCCGAAGGAAGTATTGGAAAGATGTAAAGAATATTTCTCAGAATTCCTTGATGTTGAGCAAGATCAAGCATCAGAAATGATAACCATTAGCACAGAAGAGAAAACCAATGGTGGTGAAGATGACATAAAGATGGAAGAACTGAAAGCAGCACTCGAGAAAATCAAGATGGGCAAAGTAGCAGTGCATGATGGTATAACACCAGAAATGGTTAAGTACATGGGAGCATCAGGAGACCTATTATTCTTAAGGGTCCTATAGGCAGCATGGTGCAACAAGACCATACCAAACGATTGGGAGATTGTCATCATAACAACGATTTGCAAAAAGGATGACAATCGACACTGTGGAAACCATAGAGGTATATCTCGTCTCAGTGTCGATGGTAAAATCTACTCTAGAATCATAGAGCAGAGACTCCGACGCCTAGCTGAACGCAAATTGGATGAGGTCCAGTGCGGATTCCGAGCAAACTGAAGTACTCAAGACCTAATTTTCACACTCAGACTTCTTCTTCTTTGATCCTTAGCCGCCGACCGTCAAAGCAGTCAAAGGCTATTATGCCTGGTGGCGTCTTGTGGGGCAACAACAAATTGATTCCACTTTGCTCGGTAGGCGGCCATCCTTCGTACAGTGCCCCAACGCTGATTCATTCTTTGCATCTCAGCCTCCACAGTCCTCCGCCAAGTTGTTTTTGGTCGGCCTCTCTTTCGTTTTCCTTCATTGTTCCATAGCGTAGCTGTTCTTGTGATGGCATCGGGGTCTCTTCTGAGGACATGGCCAACCCAGCTCCAGCGTCTGCCAGCTATGATGGTGTGCATGTCCTCTTGCTTGCTCCGAGTAAGCAGATCTTGGTTGGTGATGGTATTCGGCAAAAAATATTCGGAGAATCTTTCTTAGGCATGTTGTGTGAAAAGAGGACAATTTCGACATTTCCTTCTCTGTAACTCTCCAGCTCTCCACGCCATAGAGAAGCACAGAAAGCACACAGCTCTGATATAATCCTAATTTTGTGGTTGTGCTGTACTGAGAACACTTCCAGATGTTGGTTAGAGACTAAAAATGGCTGTTCTTGCTTTGTTCATTCTGTTGTTGATATCTTTGCTTGCTCCGCCATCTGGTGTTACTATGCATCCTAGGTATGTGAAGGCATCTGTCTGTTCCAGTTGCTGATTCCTTACTGATATGGGCTCAGGGTTGCTCACATTGAGCGTCATGACCTCTGTCTTCTTTAGGTTGATGTTCAAGCCCACCTGCTGGCTATACCTATTAAGTCTATCCGTTTTTTCCTGGATGTGTTGATGTGAATGTGCTAGCAGTGCAATGTCATCTGCATATTCTAGATCTTCCAATGTAGAAAATGTAGTCCATCTTATTCCTCTTGGATTCCCCTGGCGCATCACCCAGTCTATGACTGTTAAAAATAGAGTGGTTGATAAGGGACATCCCTGTCGTACTCCTGTCTTCACTTCAAAGGTTAGGTTGCTCTGCCCAACACCGCACGCAAAGCCTGCACAGAGGCTTTTTATGATTGACACTTTGAAGCTTGGAATTCCATAAGCCCTCAGTATTTTCCATAAACTGTCCCTATGTATGCTGTCAAAAGCCTTTTCAAAATCAACGAAATTAATGAACAGCGTTCTTTGCCATTCTGAGCACTGCTCTATAATGTTCCTGAGGGTAAATATATGATCTACACATCTTCTGTTCTTTCTAAATCCTGCTTGTTCTTTCCTCAGTTTGTGGTCTACTGCTTTTGAGATTCTCTGTATAATTATCCTGCCTAGTATTTTGCTGGGAACTGAGAGAAGAGTTATTCCTCTCCAATTATTGCAGTCTACAAGATCTCCCTTCTTCGGCAATTTGACAATTATTCCTTTTCTCCACTCTGTTGGTGTTGTCCCTGTTTTCCAGACTTGTGAAAATAGTGGTTCTAATAGTTCTGCTGCTAGCTCAGGGTCTGTCTTAAATAGCTCTGCATTTAAGTTATCATGACCAGGAGCTTTTTCATTCTTTAACCCTTTGATTGCTGTGATGATTTCTTCTTTTCGTGGGATGTCTGTATTAACATCTAGATCATTTTCAGCCTCAGGAACATTCAATTGAGTCTCTGGTGGTTCCTTATTCAGAGTTTAACATGTTCTAACATGGAGAAGTTGATTTTCTCGACTTATATAATTAAGATTGTGGTTCACATTATAGAACCTGGAACATCTTTTATTACAGTGACATGGCTTCATACAGGCAGATTATCTTATTCGTTTATGTGCTGTAATCTAACAAGCTGACGTTGGAACTAGAGTCAATGGTCTACCATTCATCTAATGCAGCGGTTTTCAACCTGTGCGCCGCGGCGCCCTGGGGCGCCAAGGCTGACAGTCTGGGGCGCCGTGGGTGGGCGTGGATTTTTTTCGTATTTAGCTGTAAAGAAAACTCAAAGCTGTGGGAAATTTAATTGTTGGTGTTTGTCAACCTGTGTGACCCCGGAGAAATTTCACTTTTGATGTTGGCCAGCCTTTAAAGTCCCGCTCCCCAGACCAGCCTATCAACTTTCCATAGTAGGTAACCGGTGATTTTCTGTTTTCAAACGTTTTTAATTGTGTTGTGAGTTTGATATAAACTATGGAAAGATTTTTTTTAATTTGGCAAGTGTTAGTAAAAAGCAAGAACTTGATGAGGATGACAAAGAAAGTGGTAATGAGGAAAGGAAACGTAAGTGTAGAAAATACGACGAAGGTTACTTAGATTTTGGTTTCACGTGCACTCTAGTGAACAATGAAGAGCGTCCACAGTGTGTTTTGTGTTTCAAAGTACTCTCTGTCGAATGTATGCTGCCTAGCAAATTGAAGCGCCATTTAGAAAGTGTTCATAAGAATGACGTGGGCAAACCCAGAGAATATTTTTCTAGAAAGCTGAGTCAAATGAAATAACAAAAATCGGCATTTTCTAAGCAGGCGACAATCTCGAGTAAAGCTCGTCTAGCGTCCTACAAGGTAGCATACCGGGTAGCAAAATTTAAGAAACCCCATACGATTGCAGAAGAGCTCGTTTTACCGTGTGCTATTGATATGGTGTCCATTATGGTTGGAGAATCCGTGGGAAAACAGCGTTTGGCCATTCCTTTGTCGGACAGTTGTTACACATAAGAATTTCACCATGTTATCTATGTACGAAATTTTTTCTAATGCAAAGTATATAACTCTTGGAATTGGAGTTACGTTTTACTTTAGGTGGGTACCTGTTCTTATGCCCTTCGGTTGCCGGTATGATTGTTGGTTGACCGATGTTGGGTCATGTCCATTTATGGAGCGCCCAGGCTCACTTTTCTTGTATACGTTTGTCAAACTGCGTCGATAGTTATTTCCTATCCTTATAAGGCTCGATTTTAAGTGTAGTTCTTAGAATGTGCCCATAGCTTCGACGATTGTGTGAATTGTATTCAAATCGAATAGTTCTGCGCATGTCTGTTGTTTGGTTGTGGGTTTTGTACCAGCTTCAGCCCGTGAGTGTCACAAATTTTGTCGAGAGAGACAGACGGCGTTTTCAGCGTCTGTCATGATTATATTGTTCGGGAAATGGAAGTCCTCTATAGTGTTCATCTCAGATGATATTTCCTTTTTGTGATTCTCATCAACAGTACAATCAGCCGTCGAATTCAAGATTTAGGAGAGGATCTTAATGAACACATTATAGAAAAAAAATGAGGGGGGAGGACCTTGCTTTGCAGCTTGATGAGGCCACCTATATCAATGGAGATGCCCATTTAATCTGTTATGTGCGGTTTGTTGATGAAAAAAAAACGAAATGGTGGAAGTTCTTTTCTGTAAGGTCATAAATGCAGGTACGACAGGCAAAGATTTATTTGAAATTGTTGACAGCTTCATTGCGGAACATAAAATAGACTGGGCTCATTGTGTTGGTGTGTGTACCGATGCTGCTCGTTCAATGTCGGGCTGTTACAGTGGCCTACAAGCCACATCCGTTTAATAAGTCTCTGCAAGGAAGTGAAACTCATTTGGTTCAACTTATTGACAAAGTTTCGGCCTTCAAAAAGAAGCCTTTTCTATGGAAGAGAAAAATCAATGAAGGAGGATAAATGGACTACTTGCCAGGTTTGCAGCAATTCAATACAGACAATGAAATAGATTTTAGTGCAGATATTGTTTCTATAATTCTTTTTCTTCTTCTTCGTTCACCCTCAGATGTCAACTTGAATAAGTTCAAAGAAAGCAGTGGTCAGCCTGAGGCTGTTGATAGCTCCGTAGATTTTCTCCAGGAATGGTACTGGTGGTGACCAAATGCGTTTTCTCTGTTCTTCATTTGTTGGGCACCTTTGAAGCAGATGTTCGGCAGTCATTTTATCGGTGCCACAGTCACACTCATCAGTAGTTCCTATCTTTAATTTGTTGAATGGGTGGTATCTCAATCTGTTATAACCTGTGAGAAGTCTGAAGATTACCACTTGTTCACTTTTGCTGAGTTGGTAATAAGGATCGTTTATTTGTGTGGCCTGTATGCTCTTCTTCCCACTTGTGCCTGTACCTGCGCTTGATAAAACTTTTGGACTTCTCATAAGTTATATTGGTGTCAAGTTGAGGAAGTTTTCCCCCTTCCTTTGCCAATCTGTCAGCCTCTTCATTTCCAGGGATGTTGCAGTGAGAAGGGATCCACTGTATCACGACTCTTTTGTACTGCTGACATAGTCTGTGAAATGTTACTCTTAGGTCATCCAGTTCAGCATTGCTTTGACTTTTCAATGTTGTAATCACTGACAGTGCATCTGAAAAGATAGCTACTGGTCTCTCTGAGCTTTCTTCGGTCATTAGAATTTCTGATGCAGTTTTTAAGGCATCTGCCTCTTCTCTGAAGTTAGTTGAAAATTTCCCTGTTGCGACTGCTATCTTTGTTTGTGTGCCATTGCTTAAGCTCAGGAAGACTCCTCCACCCCCATCTTCTGTTGCATTAGTTGCTGATCCATCTGTGTATGCATGGATCTAGGTGTCTTTTGGGTAATGTTTCTCTATATATTTCTATAATTCAAGGACACTTATCTCAACTCAGTGTTCATTTTGAAAAATACTTTCCTGAAAACTGTGACAGGATTCAGTGGGTTCAAAATCCCTTCAGTAGTGATGCTCCTTCGGATTTCAGTACTGCAGAAGAGGAAGAACTGCTGGAACTGTCATCAGACTCTTCACTACAAGCGATGTTTTCATCCATGGCATTGCCAACATTTTGGTACTCAGTAAAACAGGAGTTCCCAAGCTTGAGCAAGAGAGCACTGAAGATATTAATTCCTTTTGCAACCTCCTATCTCTGCGAGGCTGGGTTTTTAGCTGTGGCTGTCATAAAATCTAAGTTCAGATCACGACTTAATGTGGAGAAGGAAATGAGGGTAGGACTATTGTTAGTCAAAGTGGGGGTAGGTATAGATAATATTAATCATTGGGTATTCTTCCCCCTGTTGAATATTCTTTCAAGTACACTCTACTGTTGAAGTAACTCACCTCTGTAGAGGTAACAGATTCTTAATTACATCCGCCACACAGGCTAATTATATATATATATATATATATATATATATATATATATATATATATATATATATATATATATATATATGTATGCTGCTGTCCTGTCCCTGTGTCTGCAATGTTGACATGGGTGTATGTAGATTCAGTTACACCCCACAGTACGTACGTAAGAGTACATGGAGAAGTCAAAAAAGGGTTGTAAACGACTGGGAACAGTTCGATACTGTTTATTCCGTTACAACACAGACACAACAGCATAGACGAAAATACGGTGACAGCAAAAGCATGAACTATCTCAGCGCTAGCAATACTGAACTGCACACTCGTCAGTTATGATCATAATCATGGCCTTCAAATCTCTCACTCCGTAAATACTCAAGACTGCAACTACGGCAGTTATATTAATGGCCTTACAAATCTCTACACTTCTTAAATACTCAAGACTGCAACTACGGCCGTTATATTAATGGCCTTACAAATCTCTATACTTCTTAAATACTCAAGACTGCAACTACGGCAGTTATATTAATGGCCTTACAAATCTCTACACTTCTTAAATACTCAAGACTGCAACTACGGCAGTTATATTAATGTCCTTACAAATCTCTACACTTCTTAAATACTCAAAAACACAGTGAAAACCATCGCTAGACATATTCCCAGTGCTCTGCGCAGACACACACTTATAGCTGACTCCCTCAGTCAACCCCCAGGACACACTGCTCTCTCGTACACACCCAGGGCACACACTGTGAACTCCCTGTCACGAGACTCGACTGTTTGAAACCCCACTCAGTCAAAATACATGCCGGCTAGCCGCGAGCTAATCACAGCTCAATACAACTCCGGGATAAATTCCTCACAGGCGTGACTTAACGCTGTGAGTAGCAATCATCGCTTTGTTCTCGATCATACGAGAAGATATTATTCCTATTCTCTTTTAAACAAGCATCAGCTTAATCGGGCATTCAAGTGCCACAACCCATAATTTCACTTTGTCCAAAAAACATTCCAAAGATCACTTCCCTTCCATAGGGTCTACTCGCAACAGTTTCCCACACACCCGGGGAAAAAAATGATTCTATCATTTTTTTGAAAATCAAACTCCCAAAAATTTAGAAAATGAAAAAGTTTTAACACATATCTACAAAAACTTTATCTTATGATAAACCAAAATAGTACATTTACAAAAAATATCAGCAGTAAATGTAAAAATGAAGTGTCCTTCAAAATCAAAGAAGTATACAAAAATTAATCTAATACAAAACCAAGCTAAGTATGTTCAATACAGACTAAACAGGAACAACCAATAGTAAAAGAAAAGACACGATCCAAAAAAAAACGAAGTATGATTCGTAATAGGAGGAAAAATAGAAATCAGAATATGAGAAAAATCAAATAAAATCTCAAGATAACAATCAAGTATACAATTCCTTAAATGTAAAATAAATACAATTATTATCTTAAGTTATAATTAATCTAACAATACAAAGAATGAAAGTATAATAAACGTAACGAGAAAAAGTATACAAGAAATATGAAATGGAACGTAGATGAAACACAGAAGTATAACGAAAGTATGAAACGATACTGAAAAGACAATAGAAAAGATGTAAAGTAATAATGAATAGTCAACAAAGACTGATGGAAAGTAAAGATGAAAATGTAGAGAAAAATTGTAACAACACATTATAATAACTATCTAAATTAAAGAATGTATTGTCTAAATAATTACAATCATAAACGAAAATTACAACACAGAATGACAAAGTGTATCTAACACCACAAAAGAAAGCTTATGACAAAACTAAACATAATAAGTAATTTAACTAAATTATAAAACTTATACCTAACTAAAATAAATTATACGTAATATGAAAGCTATATAAAAAAAAATTTCGCACTGACGGACAGTCACGCGCTAAATATAGAAAAAAAACATCAAAACATCAAAACAATTTCAAAGAACTAATGATACTACACATTACTAACTATAATATACAGTCTAGCGCTGGCGCAACAAAAATATCACAATGTCAAAAAAAAATAATACATTTTCGAAAAAAAATAAAATACCAAAATGTATAACAACGCTAAATTCCAAAGAGAGAAAAAATAGTATTACATATGCAAACAATTCAAAGTTATAATTAATAAACTAATCAATGAAATCAACTTTAAGAAAAATGAAGGTCATATAAACAATCTATCTCTAAACAGACACACATCAACGAATGTAAGTTTAATTTAACCTTTAAATTCTTTCGGCAGACAATTACGTTGAGCTCAGCTACAGTATTAATTGGCTATAGCTTTATGTCATACTCAACTTGGTATGATATACCCTATAAATAAATCTACAATCTGTTGCTACTGTGAAATATGACAAAGGTCCTATAAAAATATTTGCAAAAATTTTCAACAATAAATAAATTATTTATCAACTAATCTGCTAAGAAAATGCTGCATGCCTGACTGGCAAGAAAATCAAGTTCTAGAAAAAAATCAAAGTTTCACAATATGTTAACAAATCCAAATACAAAATCATTTCAGATACATACAAGCAATTAGAAAATTCCATTTCACAACATAACAGATAATTCATATCTTCTCTGTATGTTTTAATATATTAATTAAACATGGCATCAAAACATGACAACAAAAACAACAACAACAAAAATTAAATTAAGTGAATAACAACCACTCAGAACTATCTAAAAGTTACCACTACATCAACACAGTAAATGAGTTTGTGCATAGGGCTGGCAAACTCAGCATGTACGAAACTAACCTAACAATCACAGTTAACAAAAATTCAATGTACCATATAGGAGTATAAAGATAAATGATTATGATCCAAGTCAGCAAGGATTTGTGACTAGCGTGTATAGATACAACCTGCTTATAGCATTCATCAAAAATTACAGTCAAGTCATATAAATAACAATAAAAACAAAACAATAAAAGATTATGGCAATCAAATGATGCATCATAATATCACAACGAAATTACATGTTATTCTAAAAATAACAACATATCATGTACGATATCATAGAATACAAAAAATATTTACTGTCTAAAAAAAAATAAAATAAAAAATCAGACGTAAACACTCCCACTTTCTTTAGAACATGCTTGACCCTCAGCAAGTAACACATCAGACGTTAGTTGGACGCTGTCTGGTTTCGCTTGAACAAACACTCGAGCGCTAAGTTGACCTACATATTTGGCCGATACTGTAAACAGGAGCGCTGACTCATTTATCGCGAAGTCGCTTCTGTCAAAAAATACAAATGAAAATTTCCATTTTAATCAGCCGTAAAATTTAAGTAGCAAAAACGGATAGTTAATTCAACAATTACCTAACACAGTGGTTCGTATAAAGTCCTGGTCTCTTCACGATGTCATCAGTTCTTTTCCTATCACATGTAGATACTACAGACACATGACCGCACTTGTATGTCGTCATTGCTGTATTCTGCAATAGATTTTTACACCGTACACAACGAGATGCTTTCTCGACATCAAAATTAGAACAAGCAGTATCATTCAATAGACCCTTATCATTCTTATTACCCTGCCTATAAGAAAACTTAGGCTTTAGTTGAGGAAAGTCACTCTGGTTATGTGACGAAAAATTTGGAGATTTGTTATGTCTAAAGAACACATCGTCTTTTACTCTACCTTGACCATTGTTATTTTTATGAATCAAGTTAGCACTGTTAGTTTTGTTGCGATTACCATCTCCTCTTTGAATATAGTTACTTCTAGGATCAAAATGTTGAAATCTGTCAAATTGTTTATAGTTCATTGGAAAATAAGAATTACCACTTGACAAACTCCTTTGGTCCTGTCTAACCTTAGAATTATTTCTCTTACCAAAGCTTTTATTTTCCTTGCCTATGGGGATATTGATAAGGGTGGTTTATGGCTGACTACTGGCCACTATGAACGTTGTAGGTATTAAGTCCAAAGGCGTTGCTAGTGTGTAGCCATATAAAGTCCCACCCCTATAGACACCTGGAAGGTTATATGCTGGAGTGTGAGGTGTCTTGTCTGGTTTATGGGTGCTGGCTGCGAGTGTAGGTGATGTGGTTTCACAGGTTCACAACACATGTGGTATGACATGAAAAGTCATAGAAGGGTGTAAACTGCTATTGACGTTTTCCATCGTTTATTTTCTGACGCCACAAGACAGGTACTGTACATCCATTTTACAAAAAAGTCATAGTCACTGTAGTACATGGTAATGTGCATACATAAAGTTATTCAATGGATCCTGCAAATCCTATGAGCTGATATTTATAGATTCCAGCTTACAACAGCGTCAGCTTCATATCATAATGTACATAAGTCTAACAAACTCCTCTCTGATGCTATCCGATCAGATATGTAAATGAGTTCACCACTGAACGCACGGGAATGGCGTTTCAAGAGTACAGGTCAGATTGACCTTTGTAGATTTTCTAAGTCTAACCTCGCTGTAGATACCGTCGCTAACATTGCGAAGTTCAAAGAGCGTAGAAACTGTTCTCTGGGCCTAGCATGACCCGTATACATCTAAACCTCAGGTATGAAGATATCTGGGGTGTAATCTCTAGTAGAAGAACCTCTCCTTCCTGTAACTGGTAACTTAGCAGAGAACGACCAATGTCAAACATCAAAATAGATTACAGATTTGAACATAAGGAGGGTATTACCTTGCTTCGAAATCACACCACAACACATACGCCTCCAGGCGTTTTTCGAATCATATAGGGAAAGACCTCGTTAGCTAAACTAACTCACAGGAGGACTACCAATTCCCTATCAAAAGATCACAGACGCAGGATGCGTCCTCTCTGCTCAAAACATCTTGTCGAATCCCCGGACCGGAAGATTTCCCCCAACTCACTTAAAGTTCAGACATGCGCAGAACGCAAACACCTGAGTAACTCTCAAAACGAGACGGTGTAGGAGACATTCCAGGCAAAGATATAACGAAATCACGCCTTATATGGACAGGGAATAAAACATCAACTCTTGTTTCAATCATTCCAAGAAACAGTTGACCGATGCTACCATATAATGAGAATGAACTGACATCGATCGAAAAAATGGACCGGCGAGTCAGGACACAAGAGAAGGTAACCACCATTGAAAATGTAATCACAGTCAAACAAGGGTTATTTACCTTCGACCAAGAAAAAATTACATTGTACAATTCAGACAGATTAATTACACACAGTCTTAGAAAAATTATGTGCGTAACGGATTACCGCACCCCCCGGAAAAAAAAGAAACACTTTTTTTTAAATCCTAGAGCCAGAACGAACAAACTCCTAACGCACGTATGATGCGCGGATATAATGACTAATATGAGACTAGCTCGACGCATGGAGCGATAGCTGAGATATCTCAGATCCTTAGAGAAAATATTTCCCTAAGTATACACGTATATTCCAGGGAGGTGCCACCAACATACGCCATAGCGATGGCAACATCATTATGCAAGCAAAATTATACTCATATAAATACAAGTATTAAACAATGAAGTGTCATGAAAATAGCGGTGTCATATACTAATATACCGCATTAAAGAATTACACATCTTAAACCAAAAAGTACATTATACAAGCATGTAATAATATCATGATACAATGTATTATAGTAATTAAACAGATGTTCCTTGAAGATGTGGACATAACTCGTTCCAAAGTAGGTTAGAACTTGACATACTTCATGGTTGACATAATGTCCATACTCTCGCAGACGTCAATGATGTGCTGCGAAAATATCAATAACAGAAATCTTTATGATAAATGTTAAATTTCTTAATACATTAATCAAAATACCATATATAAATTGTGGCCATGTAAACTTTTGGCCCAAATATTGCTAACTAAGCCTATTTAATTTCCTAGAAATATACATCACCGGATGCAGAGTATCCGAATACTCCTGCATTAGAGCTGCCCCAATCCCAGTGGGCGAGGAGTCACTTCGAGGAAGAAAAGTCTTCTCAATAGTAGGTAACCTAAGGGTAGGTGGAGATGAGTTTTAATCTGGTCCAATGAGGATTGGCATTCTTGAGACCAACGGATCAGATTAGGCGATCGTTTCTTCAATAAAGTAGAAAGAGGTGCCATAATGGAGGACAGATTCGGAATGAATCGTCCGTAAAATTGTATCAAACCTAAGAGACTACGCACTTGTTTTTTCGTCTTAGGGACAGAAATGTTTAGTATTTTTGAAACATTGTGGTCCTCTGTCTTTAAAAGACCATGACCAACACGATGACCCAGGAAAGAAATCTCACTAAATCCTATAAAGGCTTTAGAGGGTTTTGCAATTAAGTTATACTCGCGAAGAGTAGACAGCAATTCGTATAAACCCAGATAGTGATCTTCCCAGGAATCGCTGAACAGACAGATATCGTCTAAGTATGCTATGACATCTGTACGATATGAGAGAATTCGACGCATCATGCGTACGAATGTAGCAGGGGCGTTCATAAGGCCGAAAGGCATGAAATTACATTGGAATAAACCCCTAGGTGTAGAAAAAGCAGTAAGAGGTTTGGCTCGTTCAGTTAAAGGAACTTGCCAATAACCTTTCGACAAGTCAAGTTTGGTAAAGAATCTAGAATTAGAAAGTTTGTTTAGTAGCTCTTCTAGCGAAGGCATAGGTTCAGCATCAAACTTCGTAACTTGGTTCAATTTGCGATAATCAACGGAAATGCGAATGTTATTGTCTTTCTTTCGTACAATAACCATGGTCTAAGAGTATGCTGAAGTAGATGGTTCGATTATTTCCAATCGTATCATCTCATCCAATTCTTTCTCGACTTGTGACTGAAAATGGATAGGTATAGGATAGGGTCTGACTCTGATAGGATTATGGTCAGTAAGTACTATGTCATGTTCAATAACATGTGTGTGTCCCGGGATGTCGGTAAGGACATCCTGAAATGTTTGTAACATCGAATAGACTTGTCGATGTTCCTCAGTGGAAAGATTAGGAGAAACGGTAACGTTTTTCCAAGATTCCGTAGAATGAAGTGGGATCACAGGAAGAGGGAGATTGACATCAGAAAAAGTAGTTTCCTCATCCTGTATAACTGACAGGGATGAGTAATGACCATGAGGTACCGGAGAATCGTCCGTCGCCTGGAAAATAGGCTGCAAATAGCCAGGTCGTTCATGAAATTCCGAGAGCATATTTATGTGGAAGGTTTTATGCTTTCCATCAATATCGATAACATGACATACTCATAAGACGATTGAGTGTCATCGCTAATATTATCGGCAGTGATAAGATCGTGAAGTAAAGACATAGGGCCGCGCGGTCGCGCGACAAAGACAAGTTCAAAAGGAGAAAACCCTGTGTGTTCGTTGGGGACCCCTCTATAGGCAAAGAGAGCCGCGGGTAAAACCCTGTCCCAATCCTGAGGATGATCCTCAGTTATCTTCCCAAGTAAAGTCTTGAGTGTTCTATTCAAACGCACAACTAACCCATTAGACATTGGGTGATAGATACTGCTAAGAGACCTTTTAATATGTAAGATAGATATTACCTGTGACATAGTGTCAAATATAAGTTGAGTGCCATGGTCTGACAATATTTCTCTGGGGAATCCGAAGCGAGAAAATATCAGCCAAAGAGCGTCTGCAATATCAGCAGTGGAGATGCTCTTAAGAGGTATAGCCTCTGGCCAACGTGTGCACATATCGACACATGTAAGGATAAATTGATGTCCTCTGGCCGACTTGATCCTAAAAGAACCGATAATATCTATTGCCATTTTCTGAAACGGCCGAATAGGAATGTCAGCAGCCTGGATAGGCACAGTATGTCGTGGTCCTTTAGATTTGACCTCATGACATACTTTGCAAGATCGACAGTAAATACGTATGTCCTTGCTCACAAATGGCCAAAAGAAAGCCGCAAGAACCCTCGACTTTGTACGAGAAAAACCCATATGTCCAGCACATTGTGAGTCATGAGCATGTTGCAATATTTGCAATCTCATACTCTTAGGCACAAGAATTTGAGAATGTGTAGACGTAGTCGAGTCTTGTACCATACGCACAAGTACGCCGTTCTTTATAGAAATCCAAGACTTTCTATTTGTATTTTGATTTGGATCACCTTTTTTTGCTAGAATGAAGAATTTTTGTAAAGAAGGATCTTCTTCTTGCAATTTTATAAAAGAGTCACGTGAAATAATCAAGTGACTATTTTGGCTATTTACTTCATTATTATCAGTTAATGAAGTTTGAGGTGTTTCCAGAGCTTGTGCTCTTGTGACCACTGCATTGGTAGCTTCAATATTTTGTTCCTCCCAAACAGCAATCTGCTGTGGGGTACATTCCCTAACTCCGTGAATACGACCGATAATAAGGTCCGCTATAGGGTTAGGTAGAAGACACGCGTGGACATCTCCCGTAAAGAAGGGAGTAGCAATATATATTATGGCAGTAGGATACTTTTCCAAAGTGCCACCAAATGTGACACATTTGATCACTTTTCCTGTTGCACAGGATGGATCTACAAGAGATTGTCTAACACCAATAGTAGTACATCCAGAATCAAAAAGGACTGAGACTGGATTACTTTTTACAAGACCCTTATGTAGGATAAGAGAACCTCTCCCGTCATGCGCAACTGCAGCAGGAAGAGCGGGAAGAGGGTGACCACAGCTCAAAGTAGTTACGGTAGTCGGTTCGAACAAAGTACTGCATTGGGGACATTTAGGTGTGTAGTATACCGAGGACTATCAGCTTGTCTCCAGTTCTTCGAAGAAGAATCATCATGTGATTGATTGCCATGATTCTGAGCATAATTACGGTTACTCTTCTTATTAAAATTTTGTTGAGTACCTTGAAATTTACGCATGAAGTTTGGGCCATATGGTGCTGCCGAAGCAACCGGCAAACCTTCTTTTACTCTAGAGTTGCTAATGGTTACGTGAGGGTGCGCAGTGCCATACTGTCTACAGTATTCCTCCATTTCTTTTATGTTTTTAGGCTTACGCTCATGAAGAAAAGCAAAAAAAGACTCATTGACAGAAGACATAACCTTGTCTCTAAGTAGTAAGTCCATAAGTGCTTCAAATGTATGTTCTGTCTTAGACAGCTCAACCCAACGTGTAAAAGTAAGACGTATCTTTGAAATGAGTTCAGAGAATTCTACTCCAGTTTCTGGCAACATATTCTTAAATTGAAGACGATAGCCGTCTTCGTTAAGTTAGTATTTCTTTAACAAGACCGCCCTGACAACCTCATAATTGTTCTTGTCAGGCTCATCTACCATGCTTAACATACTCAAAGCATCACCTCTAAGTATATTGGACAACTGATAAACATACAGTGATTTATCTATGTTATGTGTTTTACATGAACGTTCAAATCTATCCAGATAAAACGTTATATCGTCACTGGAAGCATTGAATGCTGGCAGTTTAATCTTAAAAGTACTAGCATTATGAGAAGATGAGCCCTTATTTGGATCATTAGCATTACCCATGTTCATCAACTTTAACTTCTCTAACTCCAAAGCTAAGAGTTTTTCTTCATGCTCCATTTTTGCTTTTCTCTCCTCAGCCTCAGCCTCTCTTCGTAACTCTCTTTCTTCAGCCTCTCTTTGTAACTTTTTCTCTTCAGCCTCGGCTTGTAATTTTATTTTCAGCCTCTATATCTAATCTTTTATTTTCAGCCTCTTTCTCTAGTCTTTTATTTTCAGCTTCAGCTTCTCTTTTCTTTTTTTCCATTTCCATTTGGAATCTCCTTTCATCCACCTGCATCTGCAATTTCTTTTGTTCAGCTTCTATTTCAATTTTTTCTTCTTCCGCCTTTAATGCTTTATCATATTGAGTAGTCGCATATTCTTCCAACTTATCACCAGTCTTACCAAGGGATTTCCCTTGCTCAATAAAGTACTGAAGTGTAGACATGATGTCTAATATTATGAGTCCAAAACCTGAAATAATTAATTATCTTATTTCAACCTTAATAGTAACAAGACTTAAATAAAGTACTTGTATAATTACAATGTTTACCCCAATCTCTGTGGGAAACAAGTCTTTGACAAAGAACTTGTATTATCAAATGTATAATAATATCACCAGTCACTTCTTAATCATAAGGGCACTACACATCTAATAGTGCATAACCATATATCCATCAGTTATTTATCAAAACTGCACTACACAGTTAATAGTGCATAAGCAAAAACCACCAGTTAGTTATGATATGTACACTACACAGCTAATAGTGCATTAGCAAATATTTAACAATAGTGAATGCTAACTAAGAACTATGTATACAATAACAAAGATCCAAGACAATGTAAACAATAACAAAGATCAAAGACAATACGAAAACATTCGCAAAAGTCAACTAAATAAACAGCGAAAAATAAAAAAAAATATCACAAAGAATGTGATGACAAATGCGAAAAGGTAAACAACAAATGACGTCACAGTGTATAAACGAAAATGGTGTATAAAACTGAATAATAGAAAAGAGTAGACCTACTGTTAAGGTCAAAGGGAAGAAAATCTTAGTATGTTGTGGGACAGATTGAATTTTTGAATTATGGTACTTGCTTGCCGATTAGGAATCGATTTGTTAAAAATATCTTCTCCTAGAGTCATGAGACAGAGTACAAGAAAAGCGTGAAGAACGCTGTTTATCTCTAGTGTTGAGATATATTTATCTTGTAGTGTTTTGAGCCGGGGGTGATTAGCTCTCGCGGCTAAGCGGCATGTATTGTGAGTGGTGTTCTAAAAACAACTGAGTCTCATGACAGGGGTTCACAGGGTGTGCCCTGTGAGTGTGCTGTCAGAAGAGTGTGTTTTTGGGCGTAGACCGGTGTGGTCGCAAGCCCTGTGTTTTCTAAGTGTATGGCGGTGTTTTCCTAAGGGAATGCCTGATGAGGGATGTAGAAATGTGTAAGGCCATTGTTGCGTGATAAATTCTCGCAACATCGTTTTATTTCAATATCTGTTTTATAACGCAAGGGCAACAACTGCTTGGAATTTATAGTCACTTTTCTCGGTAAGCATTTGTCTTCTCGCGTTGGTATCGAATGCAGTTAAGTTTGAGCTGTGGTCGTTTTGCGCTGGACTGCGCATGACTTGTCTTGCTTCTTTGTCGATCGGTTTCCGCCCACCACTAGTGGGGGTGAGCGATTTGGAATGGCGAAAGAGATGCCTCGTTGAAGAGGGGATCTCCGCTATTTTTGTTCTGTCAGGGATGTGTAGTCCTCTTAATGGATATTTCGTTTATTCGAGATAATACCTCTAGTGTTTCCCACATGTCGGGAGGCGTGATATTTCTGTGTATTTCATGAAAGCAAGGTAAATTGACTCTTTCATTAACTCTATTGATTTTGGGTCTTATCTAGAGGATGTTTTTGAGGACATTATTTATACTTCGGCAGACGTGTCTGTCTTGCTGAAGTCAAACTAAGGAGAGTGAACTGATCTCATACATCTGGTTATCTCCTGGCTGTTATAGAAAAGGATGGAGTTTTCCACCTGACTACATTTACAGCACTATGAAATATAACATGCATCTGACTCATCATTGTAATGCTGTCTACCGTTTATTGCTGTATTGAATGTTGCTGTGATAATGACTGTTTGATGTGCCTACACATTTGCGTAACCATTTTGTCACTGTGGCGTCCACAATAAATAATGAAGAAAAAACGTCAACGGCTGTTTCAAGACTCATTGACTTTATACGTCGTGAGTTTACTGACGTCCTATGTGGATTGCCCTGTTATTGTTGCATGAACATTGTTTTGACTGAACACATCTACACACTACACAAAACCAGACATGCGGATGCCATCCATCATCATATGGCATCACGCATCATTTGGTGGCCATAAGCTGGTTTGATTCTGGTACCAGCAAACACGGGGTCCCTTACCCACTTCATTTTCAACAAGAATTCATCAGCATCCTTCAAGAAAATAACATTCTTCAATACAGTCAACATCTTCAAAATTTTCAAAGTACTCGGCGTTGCCCGGTAAAAGTCAAATTTCAATTTTTTGACGGAAACAAGAATTTGACAGTACCCGGCGTTGTTACATGTTGCCGGATAACTCGGACTGCTGTTATCTTTTACGCAAGTCAAGCAAGTTGCTGCTGTCAAGGTTCCAGTGCTGTCGTTTTTTGAGAAGGTCAAGTGCCGGTTGAAACGGGTTGTTTTCTGAAGAAGGCCAAGTACCGATTTCCATCAACTTACTTTTGGATTAGAAGGTCAAGTGCCGAAACAACTCAACACACAGTATGTCAGAAGCTCTTGTACCATCGTGTTAGCAGTGGAAGCAGTTCAGATGTGCCATCATCGTTGGAGCTTCGCTCTTTAGGACGTTGATTGACATCCGTTTTTCTGCTGTTCTACGATTGGAAGCCTATAAGTTAAGTGGCCTGTTTGTATGTAAACTGTGCCCTTATACTTCTGCTGAGTCTTCTGTGTATCATCTCATTCTATATGTTTTATGTTTATATGTTATTTGTATATTTATATGTTTATATTTCAGCGGGTTCTCGGTTGGGTGGTGTCTCCGTTAGATTATGCCACGTCACAGAAGTCGTCTATTGTGAGCGTTTTCTGTAAGGTTTGCAAATTTCCAATACTGGAATTTGCTAAGCGACTTCTGTTGCTATTTATGTTAGCTGTGATGACATGTTTTAATATTGTTTTCGTTATTATTTCGCATTCTTTAGTTTTGTTTTGATTTGTTTGTGTTTGTTAGCCTACTCTTGTCTATAATTTAGTTTCATACAACATTTTTGTTTATACACTGTGGTGTCATGTATTTTGTTTAATTCTATCGCAGATATCGTCACATTTTTTGTGATATTTCATTAATTTCTGCTTTATTTTTAGTTGATTTCTGCGAAAGTGTTTGTATTGTTGCTGATCTTTGTTATTGTTTACATTGTTATTGTTTACATTGTTTGTATTGTTTACATTTTCAATGTTTACATTCTGCATGTGTTTACATAGTCATTGTTTACAGTTATAGTAATTAGTTAATGGGCTATGCTAATGCACTGTTACTACTATACTGATGATAAATGAATGATGAATAGTGTCGTGCACTATTGAATGAGAAGTGCACTTATGATCAAGAATTGAGTGCTGATATTTCATATACAAGTTCTTTGATTGGAGACTTGTTTCCCACAGAGACTGGGATAATATAAGGTGATGTGAATATACAAGTGCTTAATTAAGACTTGTTACACTTAGGTTTGAAATAAATTAGTTAATTATTTCAGGTTTTGGACTCATATGTTAGACAACATGTCTACATTTGAGCACTTTATTGAGCAGGGTAAATTGCTTGGGAAGACTGGTGATAAGTTAGAAGAATTTGCAACTGCTCGATATGATAAAGCAATGGAAGCTGAACAAAAGAAACTGCAGATGCAGGTGGATGAAAAAAGATTCCAAATGGAAATGGAAAAAAAAAAAGGGAATCAGAAGCTGAGGAGAGAAAACTCCAGCTACAGCTAGAAGCTGAAAGACTTCAAAAAGAGGCTGAGAATAAAAGACTTGAAAAAGAGGCTGAGAATAAAAGACTTGAAAAAGAGGCTGAGAATAAAAGACTTGAAAAAGAGGCTGAAAATAAAAGACTTGAAAAAGAAGCTGAAAATGAAAGACTTCAAAAAGAGGCTCAGGCTGAGGAAAGAAGATTACAGAGAGAGTCTGATGAGAGGAAAGAGAAAGCAAAAAATGGAACATGAAGAAAAGGTCTTAGCTTTAGAGTTGGAAAAAATTGAAATTGACAAGCATGAGTAATGGTAATGATTCAAACAAGGGTTCATCTTCTGGTAAGGCTAATAATGATACTTTTAAGATTAAGTTACCAACATTTAGTCCTTCCAGTGATGACATAATGTTCTATCTGGACAGATTTGAACAAGCATGTACAGCTCATAACATAGACAAAGCAAATTATGTTTATCAGTTATCAGGGATACTGACAGGTAAAGCTCTAAGTATATTAAATATGGTGGATGAACCTGACAAGAACAATTATGAGGTTGTCAGGGCCGCTTTGTTAAAGAAATATCAGCTTAACGAAGACGGCTATCGTCTACAATTTAAAAACATGTTACCTGAAAATGGAGTTGAATTCTCCGAGTTTATTGCAAGAATACGCATTACTTTCTCACGATGGGTTGAACTATCTAAGACGGAAAAAACTTATGAAGGACTTATGGACTTAATACTTAGAGACAAAGTCAAGTCGTCTGTCAATGAGTCTTTCCTTGCTTTCCTTCATGAACGTAAACCTAAAACAATAAAAGAAATGGAAGATTTCTGTTGCCAATACGTAACTGCGCACCCACACATAACCATGGGTAACTCTAAGGTGAAAGAAGGTTTACCAGTTGCTTCGGCAGCTCCGTATGGTCAAAACTTTGCTCGTAGATCCCAACAAAATTTTGATAGAAGAGTAGCGGTAATTTCTGTCAAAATCATGGAAATCAATTTCATGGTGATTCTTCTTCGAAGAATTGGAGACAACCTGATAGTACTCGTTACTATCACCCTAATAATTATAAGCATTTCAAAAGAGGATATGGTAATAGAGGTTATTCCTGCCGAAGACCTCAGAACCAAACAAATAGATGTTCGCATCAATGTGAACATGATAGTAATCGTGGAAACTGGAATTCGAACCAGTATAACAATTACAATAGAGACAATAATAACTGCAGAGATAATAATAACTCTGATAACTTCAGAGGTAATAATAGTCGGGGTAGATCTCAACACAAAAAAAAAAGAGATATCAGCAGGCTAATGCTGTACAACAGGAAACTGAGGCAGCCTGTAATCATGTTGTTGATAGTAAAAACTTTGACGCTGTCACTAGTTCTGCTTTTGACTTTGAGAGAGCAAACAAATGTCCCCAATGCAGTACTTTATTCGAACCGGTTACCATAACTACTTTGAGTTGTGGTCACCCACTTCCCGCTCTTCCTGCTGCTGTTGCGCATGACGGGAGGGGTTCTTTAATTCTACATAAGGGTCTTGTTAATGATACTCCGGTCTCACTACTTTTCGATTCCGGATGCACCACTATTGGTGTTAGACAATCGCTTGTAGATCCATCTTGTGCTACAGGAAGGGTTATTAAATGTGTCACATTTGGCGGCACTCTAGAAAAATATCCTACTGCTGTAATTCGCATTGCCACTCCTTTCTTTACTGGAGATGTGCATGCTTGTCTCTTACCTAATCCTATTGCGGACCTTATTATTGGTCGTATTCACGGAGTTAGGGAGTGTACCCCACAGCAGATTGCTGCTTGGGAAGATAATAACATGCAAGCTACAAATGCAGTAGTTACAAGAGCACAAGCTCTACAAACACCCGAAACTTCACTGAATAGTGATAATGAAGTTGATAGCCAAGATAGTCACTTAGTAAACACTCGTGACTCTTTCATAAAATTGCAAGAAGAAGATTCTTCTTTAAAAAAATTCTTCGTTCTTGCGAAGAAAGGTGATCCGAATCAGGATACAAATAGAAAATCTTGGATTGCAATGAGAAACGGCGTACTTGTACGTATGGTACAAGATTCGGCTACGTCGGCACATTCGCAAATTCTTGTTCCCAAGAGCATGAGAGTCCAAATATTGCAACATGCTCATGACTCGCAATGTGCTGGACATATGGGTGTTGCCCGTACGAAGTCGAGAGTCCTTGCGGCTTTCTTTTGGCCTTTTGTCAATAAGGACATTCGTATTTACTGCCGATCATGCAAGGTATGTCAGGAGGTCAAATCTAGAGGACCACGACATGCTGCGCCTATTCCAGGCTGCTGGACATTCCTATGTTCGGCGTTTCAGTAAATTGGCCATAGAAAATTTATTATTTGTATTGGCCCTTGTACGGTCATGGCGGGCCAGAGGCCATCAGGTTGAGTACCTTCCATGTGTCGATATGTGCACACGTTGGCCAGAGGCTATTCCTCTTAAGAGCATATCTACTACAGATATCGCAGATGCTCTTTGGTTGATATTTTCTCCCTTGGGGTTCCCCAGAGAAATATTGTCAGACCATGGCACTCAACTCATATCTGACACTATGTCACAGGTAATGTCTACCTTACATATTGAACGATCTCTCAGTAGTATCTACCATCCTATGTCTAATGGGTTAGTTGAGCGTCTGAATAGAACGCTCAAGACTTTGCTTGGTAAGATAACTGAAGATCATCCTCAAGATTGGGACAGGGTTTTACCCGCGGCTCTCTTTGCCTATAGAGAAGTCCCTAATGAACACACAGGATTTTCTCCCTTCGAACTTGTCTTTGGCGCGCGTCCACGCGGCCCTATGTCTTTATTACACGATCTCATCACTGCCGATGATATTTGCGATGAAACTCAATCCTCATATGAGTATGTCATTGCTCTTAGACAAAAGATCATTGAGGCATGTAAGCTAGCAACTGCTTCATCAGAAATTGCTAAAGAGAAGGCAAGGCAGTTTGCTAACAAGAATAGATGTCTACGACAACTTTGTCCAGGTGACAAAGCATTCGTCCTACTCCCCAGTAGGGAAAATAGACTTCTTATTGCATGGAAAGGTCCGTATGCAATAGTCTCTCGGATTTCCGATGTTGACTATGTGGTCGATATTGATGGAAAGCATAAAACTTTCCACATAAACATGCTTTCGGAATTTCACGAACGTCCGGACTATTTGCTGCCTATTTTCCAGGCAACGGATGATGCTCCTGCACCTCCCGGTCATTATTCATCCCTGTCTGTCATTCAGGATGAGGAAGCTACCTTCTCTGATGTCAACCTTCCCCTTCCAGTGGTTCCATTACATTCCACGGAATCTTGGAAAAACGTTTCTGTTTCTCATAATCTTTCTGGTGACGAACATCGACAAGTCTCGTCGATGTTACAAACATTTCAGGATGTTCTCACTGACATTCCTGGACACACAGATGTCATAGAACATGACATAATTCTTACCGACAATAATCCAATTAGGGTTAGGCCGTATCCTATTCCTATACACTTTCAGTCGCAAGTGGAAAAGGAATTGGTTCGAAAATGATTCACTTAAATATTTATTGAAAAAATCGACTTCACCATATTCTTCTTCCATGGTTATTGTCCGGAAGAAGGATAAGAACATACGAATTTGTGTTGATTATCGCAAATTGAATCAGGTCACAAAGTTCGACGCTGAACCGATGCCTTTGTTAGAAGATCTACTGATTAGACTTTCTAATTCTAGATTCTTCACTAAACTTGACGTGTCTAAAGGTTATTGGCAAGTGCCTTTAGCAGAGCATGCCAAACCTCTTACTGCTTTTTCTACACCTAGGGGTCTATTTCAATGGAATGTTATGCCCTTTGGTCTCATGAACGCCCCTGCCACTTTCGTTCGCATGATGCGTCGAATTCTGTCACATCGTTCGGATGTCATCGCATACTTAGATGACATCTGTCTCTTCAGTGATACCTGGGAAGATCACTATTTAGGGTTATATGACTTACTGTCCACTCTACGTGAGAATAATTTGACAGCAAAACCTTCTAAAGCTTTTGTTGGTTTTGGTGTAATCTCTTTCCTGGGTCATCGTGTTGGTCATGGTCTCTTGAAGACAGAAGACCACAATACTTCCAAAATACTGAACATCTCTGTTCCTAAAACGAAGAAACAAGTTAGGAGTCTCTTAGGTGTAATTCAATTTTATGGGAGATTTATTCCAAATTTATCTTCGATCATGGCACCTCTCTCAACATTGTTGAAGAAAGGTTCGCCTAATCTGGTCCGTTGGTCTGAAGAATGCCAATCTTCACTAGACCAAATCAAGAATCTATTTTCTTCTCCTCCCATCTTAAGATTACCTACTCTTGATAGGACTTTTGTTCTTCGGAGTGATGCTTCATCCACTGGGATTGGAGCAGCACTGATGCAAGAATATGCAAATACTCTGCATCCTGTTATGTACATTTCTAGAAAACTAAATGCGGCAGAGAGGAACTACTCGGTTTTAGACCGTGAGTTGTTAGCGATGGTTTGGTCAATTCTAAAAGTACAAAGATTCCTCCTGGGCGCACATTTCATTCTAGAGACTGATCAGAAAGCTCTTACAGCTATTCAGACTAAGAATTTGAAGAGTTCGAGATCCACTCGATATGCTATAGCTCTTCAACCTTTTCACTTCACGGTAGAAGCTATCCGTTGTGCGGATATTGTGATGGTTGACATTTTTGTCTAGATTGCACACATGACTCCAACTAATACTTCTGTCCTCTATATTTCCTTATAGTACAGAGTCATAACACACCTATATTTTCTACAAGTAGATTAGCACATATGTACTTACTTTTTATGTACACACTATAGGGCTTTGTTGTCATCTTTCTTCTGTTCGTTTTATAAGATGATAGAGGAGGATTGTTGTAGGTAATATAAGGGCCGTTAGTTTTAACTAACAAGCCACATTTATTAATAATGGTATTGTACCTTTATGAGGCATATTAGTTATTAATTAGCATTATATTGCTTGTACTTTCTCAGAATGTCATTGTTGAGCTGAGGACTTACCTTACTAGTATCAAGCATGACGAGTTCTAGATTGTGTACTTACCCTCGGAATACCAGAGCATATGTCCTGGATCGTTCTTGTAGTTTAAATTTACTTTGTGACTTCTGTCATACCCCCCCCCCTTACATGTCAAAGAATGTACTATTTAAATTTTCCTATCAGATTTGTACATCATTTTTAAAGACAATATTAGAGTATGCTGTTTAATGATGATTATAGTAAACGGTGCTTACGTATCTTGTAGTTTACATTGCTAAGTGAGGTTGTGTTTTGGTGACACACCCCGAAGTTTTTGGTGAATATTTTTTGAGGGACATATTTATTTTTCTGTTGAGTTATATATCCTCACCAGA
>JAMPIV010019182.1:82500-135279 GCA_024509875.1 Oreohelix idahoensis | reverse complement strand
TGGGGGTCTTTTGTTGGGGGGTGGTGTTGGGTGTTTGAAAGGTTTTTGTGGTGAGATTGATTGAGGGATGGTTAGTTGGGTTTGGGGGAGTGGTTTGTGGGGTTTGGGTGGGGGGATGGGGTAGGTTGATTGGGTATTATGGGGGGTTTTTTGGGGGTGGGATTTTTTAATGAAGTGAGAAATGTGGGGGGTTGGTATAAGGTGTGGGAGGAGGTGAAATTCGGTAAGATTTGGTGGGTTTTGGTTATTAGGAGATAAGAAAATTAAGGGGTAGGGTTGGGGTAGGATTTTAAGAGGGTTAATGGGTTGGATTGGAAAGGGGGGGGGGGGGAATAAGGTGATGAGGATATGAGTTAATTGTTTAAGTCATGGGGGGGGTGGTTTGGAGAAAAAAATACAGTGGGGATTGGGTGAATCAAGTGGGGGTGGAGAGGCTGGTGTATAAAATTTCCAAGGGGGGTTTATATATTTTGAATTGGACGTGGGATATGAGAGTGAGCGGGGGGGGAGGTGGGGTGGAATCCCCTTGGGGGCGTATAGTGATATTGGGAGTGAAGTGGAGGAGAAGCTTTTCTCTAAAACTGGTATATGGACAGGGGATGGGGGGGGGCCAGATCTCGGTAACTTATTGTCTGGGCTCCCGTGGAGAAGGCTCTGTCATCGGGTTTGTATAAGTTGGTGTCTCCCACAGCCAATGGGTGTGGGTGTCTTTCGCCTTTGACTGTTATCGGGATCAGGGCTGCATGTTTGTTCCTGGGCGGGGTTTGCAGGGGAGGATTTTCAATGGAGGTGGGAGGGTGAGAGGTTGGGCGAGGTTTTAAAACGGGTGTGGGCTTTCATTCACATATTTATTGGTAAAGGGAGGACCTTTAATTTTGTGGACCTAGTTGTGTCCCATGCACCGGGTATGGTCTATCTTCCACTCGAAGGGCTCTATAGTGTGATATTTTTCTTCCCAGAATTTATCATGCATAAAACGACCGCTACCAATTTTTCTTTTGGGGCTTTCTCCCCACTTAAAATTCTTGATGAGAGATTTCCTCTCTACATCCTCTTCCTCCAGTTTGTTTAAGTCCGATTGAGGGATTTTCGGCTTATCCAGGGGTAAGACATCTTTTTGCACTCTCCGCATAGTGGCCATTGTAAAACAGTTAAGTGAAGCTTGTCCGTGAAAAGGGGCTTCCCATTCCATTTGGTCCACTTTATCAAATCTATTTTTTCTTTTTATTATCAGGCCTAATTTTGCCCCGTGGCGTGTCCAGGTCCTGATCAATGTTCCCACTTGTGGGTGTTCCCTCATGTGCTATGCTACACCTTTCTACAAAATTCTCAATGTCCCATCTTGCTTTGGGCCAATAATAATTGTGAGCCACCTTTTGAATGATGGTACCTATCTTCTCATGGTCCCCATCTGGTTTCACATGTAGGCTCCTTATTAAGTCTGCCCTATATCTTTTTGGAAGTACCAGCTGTCCCTGACCTTTGGATCTAGCTCCAGTCTTCCTATACATCAACTTGTTTTTCATGTAAAAATCTCCCCTTGCCTGGAGTTTGTATGACAAATGGGAATGTTGGACAATTTTTGGGTGAAAAAACAAGGCTTGAGTGTTTTTATTCCCCCTAGCCTGTGCCTTCCTCATCTCTTCTGGAGTGGTAGAGTGTATCTAACATAATATCCTCCTCCTGTCTTGAGGTCGACCTGACCTGAAGGGTTGCCATATACACAGGTTTCCTTCTGCAACGGTCAGTGTCATGATTGGTCATCTTACAATTTTTACACCACCTTTTTCCTTGGTTGAAAGATTTTCTTGCATCATATTTCCTTTCATCGAATTGGGGGGTTGTATTTTTATTTTCATACCGTGGCCTATCAAATTGGTGCTTACCTTTGTTTTGATCCCTAGGATCAAATTTATTAAAGTTCTGTGGTGCCCTTGGAAAAGTTTATCCTTTTTTTTTTATTTTTATTCCTTTGTTTACCAGGGAGGGTCGGTGGGGGCCCCTATTTACAAGCCCAGCTCTGGCGACCGGGTGATTCAGGATCAAACCCGGGCGACGGCATTTGAGGATTTTTCGTCGACCGGGGATTGGACTGGATTAACTCGAGACCTGCACCTGCGGAGGACATTTTGAAGGAGTTTGTTTTTCTGAGGTGGGACTTGCGGCCCTGAGCCTTATGCTGCAATTTTTCCGAACTTCGTGGCGGAGTTTTTGCCTGAATGGCGGAGGGAGGACCAACCTGTGTCGGCAGTACCCCTGATAATAAAGGGATTTGGAAATCAATGTCCAGGTTACACAAAAAAAATTTGGGTTATTTTTATCCCCTTTTCGCCTCGAGTATTAGCCGGGCGTACCTTTCCATTTCCAAAAAAAAAAAGTCTGGGATAATTACCTGTTACCTGTCTGCCTTGAGCTCTTGAACCTTTCAGCAACATTTAGCAACTCACCCAGCCTCTCTGCACCTTGTTCCATGAGAAACTTTCTCAGGTCTGGAGCCATGGACTCTCTTAATTGCTCTATAAGGACCATTTCCTTAAGATCTTGGGTTTTCCCCAGAGAAGTCCCTTTCTCCAAGTATGTCTCTATTCGTGCAGAGAACTGGTGATAGGTTTCACCTGACAGTAGTTTAGCATTCCTAAATTTTTTCCTATAAAATTCTGCATTCCTTTCATATCTTAACAAAAGAGCCTGCTTTAGCATGTCATAATTTTCCTGATCACTTCTGCTCATTTTTGCAAAAACTTCATAAGCTGCCCCACGAAGTCCCTGAGATAACTTTAAGCTCCACCTTTCTCTCTCTAACCCATATGTGGTAGCTAATAGTTCATACCTATTTAGATAGCTCTCTATATCATCGTCTTTCTCAACAAAATGATCTAAATGAAAATTCATAGCTGAGGTTGAGGCTCCCTGGCTAGCAGTGGCATCAGAGGCAAAGGGACTGGCACCATTTTCAGGAGCATGGGCCCTGAAACTCAAACTCCCTTTAGTCGTAACTCATGTTCCCTTTGTAATCTCTTCTCCTCCTTTTCTGCTTTCCCTCTCTGCAGTCCAATCTTCTTTCTTTTCGGCTTCCCTTTCTGCAGCTAATCTTTTGTCTTCTCTTTTCTGCAGCCAATGCTTTAGCCTCTTTGTCAGCCTCAATCTGCAACCTCTTAGCCTCAGCCTCAAATCTGCAACCTCTTAATCTCTTTTCAGCTTCTATTGTTAACTTTATCTTCAGCCTCTTTCAGATTCTAATTTTCTTTTCGGCCTCTTTTTCTAATCTTCTTTCTTCCCGTTCAATATATTTGTCACATTCAGCAGTGACATAAGAAATCATAATTTGCCCGTCCATTCCTAACTCTTTCGCAGTCTGTTCAGCAGCAGATCGAAATTTTGCCAGGTCGGCCATTGTCTAACAGATAAATGTCTAAAATATTACTCTAAAACAATTTTTATCTATGACTAATTAACTCAAGACAACACAGGCACTGTGAGCTCAACCTTATTTATTTTCACCCAAGGATACCTTTTAATTCTTATTATTCCCTGAAGTGAATTACCCCCAATATTTGTAATAGGGAAAGATTCAAAATCCCGAGGGCGAGACCCCAATATATGTGGTAAAGTGGGATGTTATAAATATTTATAGGGGACTTAGTGTACTGACTGAGATCAGCTGTGAAGGTATCTATATCTAATAAGAGTAGTGTATTATAGATAACCTTACTTACTGCCACATATGTATACCTCAGTCAGAATTATTCTGGAATAGTGTGATGACTACGTTATATATGTCTAGGTATGTGTATGATGAAGTGTAAGTCATAACAACAACAGACAGATAAACAATTTAATTTATTCCACCACACTTGACAACACTGTGACACTCACATACATATAACACTCTAAGAGGATATCTTAAAGGAGTCACTGATAACTTTTCAAATAACAATATGTATTCAGTGCTGTCATGAATGTATATGTGTCCTGATTCAAATACAAAGGGAACCAGGAATCACAATCAATTTTAATTACAAGTTATATGTACAGAATTTATTAATATGATTCTTGTAGTGACATATATTATTACTGGTATCCTATGTGTGTCAGTTGTGTAGTGTTAATATGAGGTAATACTGGTTTTGTTTTGTTCAAGCTCTGTTGGTATTTGTCATCATGACTTCAATAGTTTGTCTTTATTGGAACTAGTATTGGAGATGTTCTCAGTTCCTGGTATTAAAACAATTAAATTCCCCTCTTAATTTTAGTTTATAATGTCATTTTAAGATGGGGGTACATAATGTTGAGCTCCATGGCCACACTCTCTTATCTTGCGTGATGACTGCAGTAAAAGACTCCTCTGCTCGATTACTGTAATGAGTTCTGGAGCCGCCCCACTGGTTGCTATATGGACCAAGGAGTATGCTGTCCACCTCTGGCTTCAGCAAAGCTCTGACCAGGTGCTGCTCAATAACTTTAAGACCACGGTCCCCCAATTCATGGAAATAATAATAAACAGTTTCGTTGACTGGCAATGAATATAGCACAACTCCGATCTGCCGATGTCCCAGGCTTTATTTTATAAAAAATATACACTGGTGCTCAACGCACTGCTTCTTAGTAGGTTTATTACAAGATGTGGCAATGAACAGACGCTCTGAATTGAGTATATTCGCAGCTCTACCCAATCACACCACGTCTACACATCTTTTCAAAAAGGTACCCCTTTCTCACGTTTCCCCTGACAACACAAGATAGTATTTATAGTCCGACCAATCGTGTTTAGTCTTTCATTTGTTGCGCTCCAATCACATAGGAGTTAACATGGTAGGCTATTTCCGTAACGTAATGTTTTTTTTTTCAAAAACACGTTATAAAAAAAATTTTATGAGCAGAAATGATTTCATGCTGTCAGGCACCCCCACTATTTTATTTTGGCCATAACTTGGTAATTCCTAGACTAATTGCGTAACGTTTTACATATTCTTTGTCAGCAAACCCCAAGGAATCCAAATATCTCAATCTAAGGGAGCTAGGTGGCTGCGTTCAAAATGTGCATTTTCTACCTGTTAAACTCTGTAGTTGTTAACTCATACTGGCCACTAGTTGTTGAATCACGCTTTATTTGTTAAATGACGTGAATGTCCACCAGTTGATAAATGTAGATGTTGGGACTGGTGTAGTAAAGTGTAACGATTGTCAACTCATTAAACCCAGCACAGTTTTGGTCATACAGGTCATCTTGTCCTGGAACGTGATGAGGCTCCGACAAGAATGTGAGTGTAGACAATGAGTGTGTATATGAATGTCAGAACGCGAATGGTAGAATGATTCGATAGAGTTGACAAGTTGGTAGTACATCACTCATACTCACACTGTTCGAATTCAAGAAGTACTGGAACTACGGTGGTCTTTTTATAACATTTAATGAGACGCACACTTGGACAGTACGTGTATGGTTACAGGAACAAATGTCGACATAGACAGCATAATGTTGATCACAGGAATATCATCTTAAGTTAGCATTCATGCTTGGCAAATATCATAATGGAGCATTCGTAAATAAGCATTCAGAGTTCCATCATGTAAATCATCTGGCTTTACTGACTGGGCACGTCAGACCATAACCAATATATAGGAAGGCTCCTAGACCTAATCTCGTCTAGCGAATATCCCTTCACGTAAAGTTCAATATATATATTTTCCATAAAGATATAGGAATCCCAGACATGGGTTCTCACATGTAGCAGTGATCTCTTGGTTCATCGAGCGATAGTACAGGCATCCCTTTTTCTCACTCGATAAATACAAAGTATCTGAATTTCAACATGGCTGTGCTTCTCTCGTGAGCTTCACTCACTATTGGATACAGACCAAAATTGGTCATTCGTTAAATGTCCTCATTTCTTCATAGCTTCTATCATAGAGGTAATTGAATAATATCATATAATCTAGTGCTGATACATAGGAATGTCATCTTCCTTTGAATAAATATTCTTTTCAAAAGTACCACTGTGCATCTGCTTATCGACAACGATGGCGAAGCCCAAGTTCATAATAGATTGTGGTTTTACCTTTCTATGCGAAATATAACTTTGCCATTCCTTGGCAAAAGAGAATAAACACTGGGGTAAAGTACATACAACATGTCTAAATGACTATCACTTTTCCCCATCCACTTATAGATCACTTTTTCGGCGATAGGCCCGCTACAACAAAATTCGACATCCCGACAGGATGACAGCCATGAATCACACCCCTTGCTAGCGATACTTCCGCTGCATAGCCTTTGACCTTTTCTAGCGACAACCAACATAGTTCGACTTAGAAATGTAAAGATATCCATATATAAGACAGACTCGTCCTACTCATACAAACACTACGTATAAATTCAGGCCATAGATATACTGAAGCAAGAACAATCTATTCCTACCCAGCCAAAGAATAAATCGCAGTAGGCCTAAATTCGTCCGCGGAATCCGATCGAAGATGACGGGACTCATTTCAAGGGAAGTAACTCAAAAATGACTTCTCCCCAAGCACTTAAAAAAGGAAATACTTTGTTTACAAAATATTTGCGAACATAATAAGTATATAAATGTATTATATTGCAAGACAGTAAAGATTGCACTTTACACTACCACCTCCTGTTCACTTCAATCCCCATGTGGTGTCTGGGTACTGTCATGTTTTCAAACGTAAACCGGTATGTCATAATTCCCAATAAGCGTTTTTCAGGATTTTAAAACCTAACTCTGGTATGGGTAGTGAATTTTATCACTGTCGATTTGAAATAAAGTTAGTGCATGTGGCCTTACACGCGTGATGGCAGCAATTGTGTATCGCGCGACGCGTGTTTAGTGTTGCAGGTGTCCCTGCTTTCTGCCTCTCCCTTCTCTCTATCCTTTAGTCCATCTGTCTTTTAGTTACGCCGTGTATAAAATGGAATGAATGAAATATTAAATTTAGGTCATTGATCAGCTTGCGTATCTCAAGGTTTTTCCAAGAAATACAGTACACGTTTCATTGAAGAAAGCGTGCAGCTACACAGTAGGCTTTTACTATCAACGTGAAAGCGTTACAATTTGCCGACGAAGTAGAAAACAAGGGGGATTTCGAGTACAGTCATTGTGACAGCACTGTTCTTTACCATTCTTCTTTCCTTTAATTAAATTTATTTGTTAGGCTTTGCATTTACGTTTTAATTTATATATGGGGATTAGAATAATTCACGACACCATCCATATTTGTATTTTTAGCTCTTTACTATAATCTCTATGTAGGATAAGAGAAAAGAGTGAGAGCAGGAGATGCTTAGACAGTAAAAGTGAGTTGAGATCATTTTGGTAAATCTTCTTCCAGGTTGTCTCAAGTCTATCTCCTATTTACACCTTATCTAAAGTGTAATCTATAACTCTGTCAGTCCACTATCCCTTGTCGATTTCACTACAGTTGTCCAACTCGACAAATACTCTACACTCTAACTCAACCACGACATAAACCAGGTTACGAGTTGAGGGTACAAAACCAATTTACCTTACCAACCATACCCTATCAACCAGTTTACCCTACCAACCATACACTATCAACCAGGTGACCATAACAAACCATTCCCTACAAGTCAGGTAACCCATACCATACCAATCATTAAATACCAGAGTACAACTCTAGGCTGTCATACCAGGTGACTCTAACCTGAGTCATAGTCCAGTAAGCAGAAAAGGTATTCAGCAGGGCTGACTTACTCCATCCGTGTTTGTGATGTGCACTGAGTCCAAGGAAGCAAACTCTGCCACCCTCTGCACCCATTGAACTGTTTAACTGTACCTCAGTGCAGGGACAGACCAAACCAAGAGAGTCAGGCCAAAAATCCTCTCAGCAGCTACTAAAGACCTTGGAGAGTTGAGTATAATGCTTATCAGCAAAACTAAAATAGAAGAGATCTCCTGGTCCAGATGATGACCATAGTTTTTTTTTTTTTCTAACCACAAGAGCACACATTATTGTGTTCATTTGTAAATCTTTAAGAGTTGTGAGAACCTATTATCTTTTTTTAAATCCAACATAACAGAGTCTGTTGTTAATTTTTTTCCTTGTTACCTTTATTCGGGCTGTATTTTATTTTAAACATAGATCTACACTCTGGGGGCTGAGCCGTGAACAAACTAACATACAGTGGGTCGGGATATTTAAGTTAATGTGGCTGGACACCAAATCTCCTTTCTCAAACGTATGTACTTTTCATAGTCCTTTTGTAGGATTCCTGAGAAAGAATTTATCGTTCAGAAAATAACCTGTTTAGTTGCTAGAATTCTCTTTGCATTAAGGATTTCTAGTAGACTATTTACCGAGGAGAGGCAGTTCCTTTGAACTCATAGACTATCATATAGATTTTATTCTTTCATTCATCCAATCTGTCACACTCTCATGTTTGCTTTTAAATGTTATATAATGTTGTCAAATGGCTATCAACTCACACGGAAAAAAAATCTTCTTTCTTTTTTTTTATAATGTTATCAAATGGCTGTCAACTCACACGGGAAAAAATATCTTCTTTCTTTTTATTTTAATGTTGTCAAATGGCTGTCAACTCACACGGGAAAAATATCTTCTTTCTTTTTATTATAATGTTGCCAAATGGCTGTCAACTCACACGGGAAAAATATCTTCTTTCTATTTATTATAATGTTGCCAAATGGCTGTCAACTCACACGAGAAAAATATCTTCTTTCTATTTATTATAATGTTGTCAAATGGCTGTCAACTCACACGGAGAAAATATCTTCTTTCTTTTTATTATAATGTTGTCAAATGGCTGTCAACTCATACGGAAAAAATATTTTCTTTCTCTTTATTATAATGTTGTCAAATGGCTGTCAACTCACACGGAAAATATATTTTCTTTCTATTTATTATAATGTTGTTAGATGTCTTTTAACTAATAGGAAAAAAATATTCATCTTTCTCGCCATAATAATCTTATGGCTGTCAACTCACCGGGTAAAATATCATCTTTCCCTTTATTATAATTTTGTGAAATGGCTGTCAACTCACATACAAATAAAATTCCATCGTTCTCTTCATTACAATGTTCCGAAATGACTGTCAACTCAGAAAAAAAAAAAAACACCTATAGTCTACCCTGGCACGAACGATAACAAGGGTCTAATTTCTCAAAAGTAAACGAAACTATCGATTACTTAGTGTATCTTCAAGTGCACGCGAGGAAATTTATGGAGAAAATTTGAAGACAACGTTCTGTTTATTGAGAGAAATATTTGTGCATTACGCGGAATCGAATCCTTCGTGATATTGACGTGTTTCTGGAAAACATTAAAATTGTTTTTCTTCAAGGCCGTTGTCAAAGTCGTAGACAAGGCATGGACCTGGCAATATTATGATTAGAATCATTAAGAGGAAGTGCTTCGTTAGCTCTGATTGTGTTCCTAGACCTGGACAAATAATCCACTACAAAGTATCGATCGGACCTTGAGACTCGTATCTCCTTTGTCGTCTATGTTATTAAGTGTTATTTTTTAGGGGTTTTTTTTTTTCTTTTGTGTTATATTTGCGGACTTGTATCTCTGTTATTATTTTTACGTTGTCCTTTCTAGAACAAACGTGGCTGGTTCTTTTATTTATTCATTCATTTTTGTTTTCCTCATAATATATGATGCAACTTTATACGAATGTTTATGTTATTTTTTTATAATTAAAGGACATGTTAATGTATAAAATATAGTAGTAGTCGCCCCTTCAGTCATAACTAACTATAGGAATCAAGGCCGTAGATACGGGGGGGGGGGGGGGGGGATGTTCAAACCCCCGTTAGGGTTTGGTGAAAAAACATTTATGGGGAAATTATACTGTACCCAAATAGTGCATTAACATTTTTTAAAAACCCCCCACCCCCTTTTTTTATTAAGTCCTATCTACGGTACTGATGGGAATGCACCCCCGAGGTGATAGCCATCAGCTGATTTTTGTTCCTGGTGCTCCTTTCTGCAGTGTTCTTGTCACTTCTGCTTGTCCTCTCTAGGTCGCGAGCTTGGGCACAGATAGATGGAGATCAAGCTGTTGCCCATGCAGCATGTTCCCCTCTCTCCACGCGCCGGTAGGTCCAAAGGAACGACAGTAGGCGATGTAGTTCGGTACCAGCCACGTTGCAAGAGTGGCCAGAATAGCGTTGAATGAACATTAATTACACTACCCTAGGGACTCCCGCTCCGGATTTATTCGCAAAGTTTACTCCCGAAGCCTTTCCCGTAAGCGGATATTCCCGCAACACAGCGGAGGTTTGAAATTACGCGTTTTACCTTCTGCTAGATATTCTCCGCTGGGCTCAAATTAAGCCAGACGTGAAGGCCGGGAGCTGGGCGTGGACGTCATAGGCTATATGAGGCGCGTGCCGAAGGAGCAATTATACTTCTCGTCAAAAGTCAAGGGCCACTTAGAAAAACCTTGGTTGAAACCATAAAACAAATCTGATATGAACGTAATTGGTATCAGTCAAAACGGCATTTACTGAATACCAAATTGACTTGTCACGTAAAGAAATGGAAACACACATTCAAACGCAATGAAGCTGTGAAGTGTGTCACCCACCTTTTCAAAAGTCATACAATAGATATTGGACAAATAGACATTTCAAAATCGGGTATGACCACCGTTTGCAGCAAGGCATTCAAGACAGCGTAGACGCATCGAGTCCACAAGAGTATCCTCAGGAACAGCTTGCCATTCCTGAAGCAGAAATGCAGTCATCTGTGCAACATCCATTGGCAGGGGGTGATTTGTTTACAATCTTCGACCAAGGACATCCCAGAGTGCTCAATCGGAGAAAAGTCAGGTGAATGAGCTGGCCACGCCATCCTGATGATCCCATGTTGCTGAATAAACTCATTCACCACACGAGCTCGATGGGGTCGAGCGTTATCATCTTGGAGGATGGCATTACCACCTATGGCCTCCAGAGCAGGCTGAACAATTGGTCTCAAGATTTCGTTCTGGTATCTTGGGCCGGTCAAGTTGCCTTGGATGATGTAGAGTGGGGTCCTGCCGTGTCTGTAGAAGCCTCCCCAGTCCATGACAGAACCCCTACCATAACGATCCACCTCTCGAATTGTGTCATCAGTAAATCGCTCTCCTGGTCGTCTCCAAACTCGAATCCTGCCATCATTGAATGACACAGTGAAGCGAGATTCATCAGTGAAGAGAACTTGACTCCATTGTTGCCTTGTCCATCGGATGTGCTCGCGACACCAAGCAACACGGGCTCTGCGATGAGCAGGAGTAAGAGGGATTCTGACTGCAGGACGTCGAGCAGCCAGTCCAAATTCATGTAAACGTCTGCGAATGGTGCTTTGACTGACATTAACGTTTACAGTTTGTCTCAGCTGACATCTTAGAGTGGAACAAGTCACTGTTCGATGGCGCAGGGCTGACAACAAGAGGTACCGGTCATCATGTCTATTGGTGCATCTAGGGCGACCTGGCCGGTGGCGATCCTCCACACTTCCTGTGGCCTGAAATCTCTCCAAAATTCTTTGGATAGTAGAGTGTGACACTGCAAGCCGTCTAGCAACCTCACGGACAGATAAACCACTTTCAACCCACGTAGCCCTCATTCCTTGTAAGGTGTCAAGACTTCTTCTCGGTGGCATGATTTTTGCAAGTGATGAAACTACCCTAAGTCTGCTGATTGTAAAACAAATTAAGAGTGAACTCTGTTCACGAAAAGTCGCCATTGCACGTGGAATGTCAATCAGCACGATTACTTCACCTGTTTGGTTGTACGGAAGTTTGAAAAAAACAGATTAAAAATGTGAATTTATGGTCAGCAATCCAAATTGCACATGATCACCATGGTTGGCGGTGAGTTGTTTTTATGCTTAACGTGCATAGAGGACTGTCAGAGGAAGATATTGCACCCATTTTTACTAAAAACTTCCTTCATTTAATCATTCTATGCGCTTATATAAAAGTGTATTGAAAATAATAGGGTGGCCCTTGACTTTTGACGAATAGTATATAATTATCTGCAGTGGGAGCTTATCCCCACTACAATTCCCGGCTATGACAATCTTCAGAACCTATAAGATATATACTGAAGCACATTAAAAACGCACCACTATTATATATACTGATGCCGAGAAGCTGGCAAAAAAAAGTGTGGGAATGGATTTTCCCCGTGTTTGCCATGAGGTAGAGAGCGGATGGCTGCTGGAATGGAAAGTGCAAGATTCAACCCATGGGTGTGTGTACAGACTACATGAAAACGATGAAAGTTACACGTGCAACACGATTCTCAACAGCTATGACCCTGAAAATAAGTACGCGTTGTGGCAGTATACTCGGTATAAAAAGGCCGTTGAGACAAAACACCCAGTACATGTGCTTGAAATGCCACGACTATCTGAAAACGACCGCCAACAAGCCATTGGTATGTTGGAGACCGGAATGAACTCGCGGGCCATTGCCAGAAGGATGAATTGCCACCACAGCACTATTGTACGTCTCAATGAACGTTACGGAACCACTGGCAGTGCCCGGGATAGACTTCGGAGTGGCCAACCACGAGTTACTACCCCTGCGCGAGATCGTCATATTGTGCTGAGTCACCTAAGGAATTGACTCTCCCGGCAAGTCAAACAGCAAGGGCAATAGTGGGTAGACATGGGCAAGTCTCTCGAATGATAGTCATACGACGACTCAGAGATACAGGCCTTACTGCAAGACGACCTTATGTTGGGCCAAACTTGACTCACAGACATCGTTAGCAGCGCCTGCAATGGGCAGAGCAACATATCAGATGGACTAGACTGCAGTGGAATGCTGTCCTATTCACAGACGAGAACAGATTCAACATATCCTTTGCAGATGGACGTATGCGGATTTAGCGACGGTGTGAAGAGCGCTTTGCAGATTGCTGTGTCAACCGATTTCGAGGTGGCAGTATTCACATTTGGGGAGGATTCAGTTTTCACCATCGCTTGCCTCTTCACGTCTTCCGTGGAAATGTTAATGCTGTGACATATCGAGATGAGGTTCTGGATGCACTGGTTGCTCCTGCGTTCACAATTTATCCAGACTTGCAGCTTCTCCAGCAGGATAACGCACGTGCATTTTTTTGTATTTTTGGTTTTCTCCCTTGCCTGCACAGAATGCAATGAATTTCATAACAATCAAATGTACAAATTAATGATCAGCATGGATTCATAGGAAAATGAATAAAGATTCCAAATATGTAAACTTGTACACACTTATATTTACATTTCACACTCTGTTCCTGGATTCTACAGGTGGTGCGTTTTTAATGTGCTTCAGTATAAAACAGATTTTAATGTTTTTTTAAACGGTTTATTTGTTTCCTGATAGTATAAGGTAAGTTAGCCACGTAGCAGTTACTGGCGTAAGGGAGTGAAGTGTTAGTGACATCATTATACTAGGTCCAGCATCGAGAGGTGGGCTGACCAGTTCTCTTTCTCGCTGCCCTTTCCTTCCCTAACTAAAGTTAAAAGTCAGGTACCCATTTACAGCTGGGAACTGAAGCGGGTCGATAACGTGAATCGAACCTGGCACTTTTGCCACACGAGACCAGCGCTCTAATCACTCTGTCAATCGGACGCTCAACGATATTATATTCTGCATTTTCATACGGAAGGGCATGATACAGGCAGTCCTTGTTCTGTAATCCCCAAGGGAAGAAGGGTAGAGGAGACCAAAGAAGACATGGAGAAGAGAAATGGAGATATACATGACGGCATGGAGAAGACATGGAAAGACCTTGGGCTGATGGCACGGGACAAGAAGACTTGGTATAAGTTTGTTGAAGGTCTATGTTCCTCTGTGATATGAAGGCTGATGATGATGATTGTACTCGTAACATCAGTTTTTACCCATTGTAACATCAGTTATTACCCATTGTAACATCAGTTATTACCCATTGTAACATCAGTTATTACCCATTTTAGATTGTTCTTTATTTTTGAAATAAAATAAAAAACGTATTTGTCAAATAACAGTTACTTCTCTTTTTTTCTGGCATTTGTTTCGTGCATATCCCATAAATACAATATAAAAATTGTAAAACAGGAAGTGACTTACCTATCACATTCCAGAATCGTGACTTCGCGTCCAATATTAAAGAATGTGAGAGGCCAGTGTCAATTCTATTTCAGCGCTCCATAATCGCCAACTTCACATCCAATCTTCTTTCATTTTATTTCTATAAAATAATCGACGTGTTGTGTTGCCTTTTTTCCGCTAACAAGATCTACATGTCTCTCGCGTTTGACAACCATTTGCGTCAACGCTTGTCACTTATACGGACTCAATGGTTATGACATTATGTTAGAATTGATCCTTGAGAGACCGTGCAAGCCTCTTTACCAGCTCCTTCGCTTATGGAAACGTGAAACGGAAGTGACGTGAATGTATGAAGGATAGAAGAACAGGATTAACTGAATTTCTTTCTGAGGACAAACAGGCAAGGGCGTGCTCGAAGTTGTTTAGATTCGTTTGGGTTTTCAGTTTAGCAGACGTTCCTTGGTGAGTTGTAGGAAGTGAATTCTGGTACATTAATGATGGACGATTCTGAAACTGGGAGTTGTTGATAGTACAAGCCTCAAATTTGGTGTGTACGTCGTATAAGATTATAATCTTCAATATCATTTTTATTTTCACTCCCTACGGAGCACGGAGCCACCGTGGCAGGTTGTCCCCTTACAGGTAGCCTGCACCAGCTACGCACATCATCTTGCAGCTGTGTTTTCTGTAGCAACTTGTTTTACATAATGAGAAGGCCAGCCTCATTCACCACCTTATATTAGTGACCTTGTACGCCATCTCTGAGATGTAGTAGTCCTGTTCTGTCTTCATCTCTTCACAGACCCCCAGGGACTACACGGGCTGGAAGTTATTATGATGCTTAGATTACATTACGGAGCCACGGTAGGGCAGTGGTTAGTGCACTGGCTTTTTAGCTCGGTGGTCCATGGTTCAATCCCCAGTTGAGGTGGGATTTTTTAGATCGCAAACGGCTCCGGGGTCGACCCAGCCTCATAAATTGGGTGCCAGAGTAACTCTCGGAAGGTTAAGGCGGCCGACGAGATGCTGACCACATCACCCCTAGTGTGCCGATGGTCACGAAAATATGGGCCTAGCACCATATTCCCAATAGGCCTCAATGGATGTGTAACGGGATCTTTTTTTTTTAGATTAAATTCATGTACTGAAATTAAAGATGGATTATTAGAAAAAAAAAACAATATTAGAAAAACGAGAGCAGTTTATTTCAGGTGCTACAGTGATTTATTATATCAAGGACAGAGCAATTAGCCAACGAAATCTTTCTCCAATAAGGAAGCTCTATACACATCAGCTAATAATAAATATTACTGTAAGAAATGTGTGCATAGTGAGAAACTTCGGAACAAAAAAAAAAAACACTCATGCAGGCCTACTCTATCTACACGGATAGACAGACGTCAAGAGAGTCAGACTGTGCAGGAGACAGGAATAGATAAACAATAAAAAATAACAGAGCTGCCATACGAATTAATTTTTATTAAATATTACGGCGCATGTCCAAATATCAAAATACCTCTCAATCTGTGGTATGTCTTACGATTCGAGAAGAAATACAACACAGTGCAAGAAAACGCTAAAGAAGGAATATTTTTGATTTTGTAAACGTATATACATGACATAAAGGTATGTAGAGGAGCAGATATGGTATGAGATTACGAATCTTCTGTTAGCCAAAACAAAATTAAAACAAATTAAAATTTACAACAGTACATAGCTATAGACAACAGTAGAATGTGGTATATCTAAGACATCAGAGGTAAGAGAAAACGTTTCAATCACAGTATCCAACAAATACCAAGTACTCCAACAGCTGGATGATGAAGTAGATACGGAAGACCATTGGCAACAAGTAAAAAATATATGGAACGAGACATATGGAGAGGTACTGGGACATTTGTTTCCCCCATAGAACAGCTTCTTGTTTTCACAAGTCACAATCTTTGATCAAGACTAAGATCTTGGAGCCGCGATAGCACAGTGACTAGTGAACTGGCTTCCTAGCTCGGTGGTCCATGGTTTGATCCATGTAGGTGGGACTTTTTAGACCACAAACGGCTCCGGTGTCGACCCAGCCTCATGAATTATGTACCAGAGCTAGTCTGGGAAGGTTTAGTGCTGACGACATCTCCTCTAGTATACCGTTGATCAAGAAAATATGGGCCTAACACCATATTCCCAATATGCCTCAATGGGCGTGTAACTGGATCCTTTACCTTACACTAAGATCATGCTTAGGGCACCAGGCTTCTAGGGGTATAAGCGACAAAGAAAGAAAGAAAATGTAAATAATTTGTTGATTATAAAACTGAATGAATTATATGTGACCACTTCGGTCTGCATGTTCGAGTATTTTGATTTGTAATGATGACGACACTGGTATGTTCCCAATTTTTAGCTGTTCATTGTCAATCCAGATGTGTCCATAATTGCATGACAACAGTGCTGAGTGAGGAAATGTAAAATTTGGGAATTTTACTATAACAATGTAAAACGTGTGCAGGGTTTGATAAAGTCATGCACCTAATCATGGATTCCGCAGTAAGAAAATCGAAAAAGAAGCTATTTTCAAGCAAACGTGTAATTTGATTGTTAATTGTATTCCAACAAAAATGACATATTTTCTTATATATATATATATATATATATATATATATATATATATATATATATATATATATATATATATATATATATATATATATATATATATATATATATATATATATATATATATATATATATATATGTGTGTGATGGGGCCGAAAAGGAGACGCCCGCCCCCTACCTGTTTTTGGGCAGATTTATCGCCCATGTATTTTAGAAGTGCGCGAAGCATGCTGAGATGTAAATTCTTCAAGATTGATGAAGTAGAAGATATGTTGTTAGGCCACAATAAAGCCTACATATAGTTGTGGTGTAGAATTTTGTTATATTAAATAGCTGTAGGTTTTATTTGTGTTTTCGCTATTCCTAAGCGATAATCGCGTGTGATATTTAAGTAGCCAAGATTAATACGCCTAGCGCAGTAAAGTGAGTGATTAGCCTAGTGCCTCTTTTTAGGACATTATGATTTAGTCTTGAAGAAATGATAGATGAGTGAAAATAATGTTTGATAGGTTTTATTAGGCACGCAAAGCCTAAATCCAGTTGTGAGAATTTAGTATCAAGTATTTCATCCATCAGACCGGGCAAATTTAGTAAGAGTGTTTTATACATGAAACTGGACAGAGAAGCATCTATTACTTGAATTTAGATAATATTAACTGTTATGAAGATGGCGGCCACGTGGTCATGAAAGGCGGCGAGGTGAATAAAGAAGGCGCCAAGGGGTCTGCGGTAACACTCTTAGTTATCACTTAATGTTACGCAGTTTTAGATCGCGTGAATCGACACGTGGGTAAAGTATGTAATTTTCCCCAGTAATAGAAGAGAGAGTTTTCGTGGTAAATTTCCTTTATGGATGACTAGTTCTAGTTGTTAAGCCAAGAGTAATTATTTTATTAATGTAAGAATAATTGAGTGTATTTCACGATTATTTATAATTCTACTGTATATATTTAATGAGTTACTGTGAGGTGAGAATAGTCATTTAGATTTCTGGAGAGCGCGAGGCCACTCCTTGGGCGTAAAGCGCATTTGAAACATAAATGTTGCTGTTTGCTCCTTGCGGAGCAGGGCGACACCAGTGCGGCTGAATCCTACAGAAGCCTGCATGAAGCATTTATATGCTATGGCAGTGAGTTGTTTCGGTAACGATGTGTTTCAGGTGATGAGATTCCCAGGCGCACCAGTCGTCACATACGACATGCTTCAGAATGCAGTAACGAATATTGAGATAGATCAGTTACGAGGTAGTAGCTTATTCTCATTACTGAGAGTATTTGTTGTACATACAGTTGAATATTATTCTATGTCCATTTTATGATTATTTAATTATGGTTATGTGAGGAATGGTTGTGAGAGCACGTGGGCTCACTTCAAGGTATATATTTCTCTTCTCCGCTCCTGAGGGAGCATGGGGCCAACAGTGTGGTTTGCCTCCATATTAAGTATTCATATGCTAGGGCAGTAGTGTTTCGGTAGCAATCTGTGTTACATGGTGAGATTGCCAGCCCCACGCACAACACCTTACTAGTCTCATTGGACGACATGCATGAGTGTGTGTGTGTGTGTGTGATAGCTGAGTGTGTGCTCTTGCAGTAGTGGTTTCCGTAGCAACCTGTGTTACATGGTGAGGTTGCCAGCCCCACGCACAACACCTTACTAGTCGCATTGGATGACACGCATGAGTGCGTGCGTGTGTGATAGTTGAGGGTGTCATGTAGTACACGTGGAAGGACTGTTTGACAGGTGAGAGCGTGGTGTTTCTCATTCAGTATTATATTATGATTTTAACTATTCTGTGCTTTGTTTGCTTCTTCAGATTAGCATCGGGCACTGTTGGGTGTTTTGTTTTGTTGGGTTTTGTTATGTTCGCTAGTTTATTTGTTTAATGTTTGCTTTGTCACTGAATGGGCTGTAAAAATAAATATAGCCCCTGCCTCTAGAATCAAGAGTTTTATTGTTGTTCGGGTCGGTGCGAGTGTGAGAAGAGAGTGATCGAGTGTGAGAAGAGAGTGATATCACAATCACAACATAATCATCATCATCATCTTGCCCACCCTATCACAATTGCAGCTGCACAGACAAGGCGAAAAGGAGTTTGCAAGTGGTACAGTGTCCGCAGGGGATGGGGATTCATCACGCCAGATGATGGAGGTATTGATGTATTTGTACATCAGACCAAGATCTTCAGAAAGGGATTCCGGAGTCTGGCGAGAAATGAGAGAGTAGAGTTTGACAGCAAACCATCGGTCCAGGGCATGGAAGCAATTTATGTATGCGGCATTGGCGGTCAAGAGTGTAAGGGCAGCAGAAAGCGACCCATGGCACAGAGGAAGCCCAGAAAGATAAGATGCTACAATTGTGGAGACCTGTCAGACCACATGGCAGCCAAGTGCCCTCAAGGCCCGCTTCCGAAGAGATGTTTTCGATGCAAGTCAACTGAACATTTGATAGCCGCCTGTCCCTCAAAGAGCTCTTTCCCGAGACGTGCTACCACAACCAGGTTTCCTTCCGGGTGCAAGCCAAGAGATTACCGTGACAACTGTCACCCTAAGGGCGCCGAGAAGATTGGTAGTCGGTTAGGGGAGGAAACTCGTCTTAAGCAGAGAGGAGGGAGTGCAAGTCAAGGTTCAGAGGAGGAGACACATCAAAAGCAGATAGTGGGGAATGTTGGCCACCGTCCACGCAAAACGAGTGTCAAGCACGTCAGGAGCAATCCCCCTACAGATTCGACAGCTACAAGCACTGACAGGCAGACGTCACGGGCAGGCAGCGATGCGGCACCGGTGAGCGAGTCTTCTAGACCACAGCAACTGCCAGCCCGACAACGTACAACTGGGGACATAACGACCAAGAGGGTCCCCAGCCGAGTTGTACCGAATACAGAATCTGAGCCCAAAACATGCGATAATCGCGTGTGATATTTAAGTAGCCAAGATTAATACGCCTAGCGCAGTAAAGTGAGTGATTAGCCTAGTGCCTATAAAAAGAGATAGCGAGCTACCAGCGGACCTTTCCTAGTATCAGCCGCCAGAGAGAACAGACGACAGAGCCACGCTGTAAATGCCTTGAGCACGTGAGTTAATTTAAATTAGAATTAATTTTATATAATTCTAGAATTATATTCAGCACGAGTCTGTTTTAATGTTTAGTGAAATAGATAGATGTGTTTCCAAAGGAAATGTCTTTTTAGGACATTATGATTTAGTCTTGAAGAAATGATAGATGAGTGAAAATAATGTTTGATAGGTTTTATTAGGCACGCAAAGCCTAAATCCAGATGTAAGAATTTAGTATCAAGTATTTCATCCATCAGACCGGGCAAATTTAGTAAGAGTGTTTTATACATGAAACTGGACAGAGAAGCATCTATTACTTGAATTTAGATAATATTAACTGTTATGAAGATGGCGGCCACGTGGTCATGAAAGGCGGCGAGGTGAATAAAGAAGGCGCCAAGGGGTCTGCGGTAACACTCTTAGTTATCACTTAATGTTACGCAGTTTTAGATCGCGTGAATCGACACGTGGGTAAAGTATGTAATTTTCCCCAGTAATAGAAGAGAGTTTTCGTGGTAAATTTCCTTTATGGATGACTAGTTCTAGTTGTTAAGCCAAGAGTAATTATTTTATTAATGTAAGAGTAATTGAGTGTATTTCACGATTATTTATAATTCTACTGTATATATTTAATGAGTTACTGTGAGGTGAGAATAGTCATTTAGATTTCTGGAGAGCGCGAGGCCACTCCTTGGGCGTAAAGCGCATTTGAAACATAAATGTTGCTGTTTGCTCCTTGCGGAGCAGGGCGACACCAGTGCGGCTGAATCCTACAGAAGCCTGCATGAAGCATTTATATGCTATGGCAGTGAGTTGTTTCGGTAACGATGTGTTTCAGGTGATGAGATTCCCAGGCGCACCAGTCGTCACATACGACATGCTTCAGAATGCAGTAACGAATATTGAGATAGATCAGTTACGAGGTAGTAGCTTATTCTCATTACTGAGAGTATTTGTTGTACATACAGTTGAATATTATTCTATGTCCATTTTATGATTATTTAATTATGGTTATGTGAGGAATGGTTGTGAGAGCACGTGGGCTCACTTCAAGGTATATATTTCTCTTCTCCGCTCCTGAGGGAGCATGGGGCCAACAGTGTGGTTTGCCTCCATATTAAGTATTCATATGCTAGGGCAGTAGTGTTTCGGTAGCAATCTGTGTTACATGGTGAGATTGCCAGCCCCACGCACAACACCTTACTAGTCTCATTGGACGACATGCATGAGTGTGTGTGTGTGTGTGTGTGATAGCTGAGTGTGTGCTCTTGCAGTAGTGGTTTCCGTAGCAACCTGTGTTACATGGTGAGGTTGCCAGCCCCACGCACAACACCTTACTAGTCGCATTGGATGACACGCATGAGTGCGTGCGTGTGTGATAGTTGAGGGTGTCAGGTAGTACACGTGGAAGGACTGTTTGACAGGTGAGAGCGTGGTGTTTCTCATTCAGTATTATATTATGATTTTAACTATTCTGTGCTTTGTTTGCTTCTTCAGATTAGCATCGGGCACTGTTGGGTGTTTTGTTTTGTTGGGTTTTGTTATGTTCGCTAGTTTATTTGTTTAATGTTTGCTTTGTCACTGAATGGGCTGTAAAAATAAATATAGCCCCTGCCTCTAGAATCAAGAGTTTTATTGTTGTTCGGGTCGGTGCGAGTGTGACAAGAGAGTGATATCACAATCACAACATAATTATCATCATCATCTCGCCCACCCTATCACATATATATATATATATATATATATATATATATATATATATATATATATATATATATATATATATATATATATATATATATATATATATATATATATTATATATATATATATATATATATAAAATTGAACCCGTCGTGCAAGTCCATTCTACTGTCGGATAGGAAGTGATTACGCAAACTTGAACAAACACTTTATGCTCGCATTTACCTGGAATAAAGGTGGTATTATCACGTTTAGTGATTCAGTTAATCTCTCAGGGATGGGCGATTGCCTGCATCGAAGCACGAAACTGCAACTGCTATTTTGCAGTGGCGGTTTTATACCACAGCGCGCTCTAATGCTCTAATTAAACGGATTGAAAGATGACGATGTCTGCAGGTTGTGAAAGGTGACGTGTCGGTAGCTACGGAGTTTTTGGGCACGCGTTTTGGACAAGAGCAGATGTGTCCAAGTAAGAGTTCTGTGATATGTGTCTGATGAAGACAAATGATACTTGATAGTCTATGAATAACTGTAGCGTGAGATTTTTGTTGTATCTAAGATCAGTATAGTACTGACAATACAGAAATATAGATTCTGCAGGAAAATGGTGAAGTCCCAGTGTATAAGAGAACTACTGGTATCACAAATTAGTTACGGCTGTGAATGATCTGATCTCGAAAAATTAGTAGAGAGGAGACCGTCATAAAATGCCACCCCGCTGTGTAACTAACTCTGATATTAAAACAAGGAAACAGATTTCACTTAACAATTATAAAAAAAACTTGACTTCAAATACAATTTCCTTATTTATTAAGTATATACATTATCTACTCTTGTGCTGAAGGGTGGATGTTGGAAGATGGAATGTAATGGATTTATAAGTTTACGTATGATATATATATATATATATATATATATATATATATATATATATATATATATATATATATATATATATATATATATATATATATATATATATATATATAACAAGTCTTCCAATTATAGGAACAAAAATTATATCAGCCTTGCTGTTAATCAATTATAATAAATGTATCAGCTGTGCTATTAATCTTGTCTCTCACTAAGCTAAATGACTTTTTCTTCCTTGAGAGTTAATTGCTCACAATTGCCGACGGAAATGGTACTAATGTGTACTCATCTCTTGAAACAGTTCTGTCCTTGTTAATTTGTTGCACACAACACCCGCTGATGATCGTTCCTTTAGCCCACCCAAGACTGAGGGGGACTAAGGATGTAGCTCCGGTACAATCACTGTGCTCCTGCGAAGTTCCAGGCAGCTGGGTTGACTCGAACATACGACCTCAGGTTGGATGACACGAATAAAACCCTCTAAGATTAATACAAGCCAGATTGACTCGACTTTAGTGAAGCAAGTCTGCCCGTTCATGCAGCTAAGCATAAATCAGCCTTGACAGCTTTCTCTTTCAACGTATGTCGGTCAAGCTGGCCTTCGTGTTTGTATGTGTGTGATTTTTTTTCAATAAAACGCGCCCGTTTATATAGGTAGACGCAGGGAATCTGCCAGTGCGTAAGAAGGCCTTTTGATTGGTTCTCGGCGGTTTGGTACATTCCGTGATCGAGTCCCGAAAAACAGGGCTTATGCCTAATTTTATTCTGTCTGCCGCCATCTTGGTGGAACAAGATGGCGTATACTTCGTGTAATTTAATCTATCCTGTCTCAGAGTCTGTTGAACGTTGATTGGCTGGGCATATTTGTATCTCGACATAGTGTATTAACAAAGAAGTGGGTTTACACTCACGTTTTACGACATAGCCCCATCCTTTCCTAGCTGTGACCTGTCATAGCTGATGTGTAAACACCTGCTGTAGTTAATCGTTTCTCGTCTGCACTTCCAGAGTAATAGGGTGTCGACTTAAAAAATCCGGTCCTACATTGTTTCTTCCCGGAATGTAATTCACGGTAAAGGAATAAGGCGCCAGAAGCAGACTCTACCTTAACAATCGCAAATTTAACTTTCTAGATGCAGCCAAGAATGTTAAAGGCTGATGATCGCTTTGGACAATGAAGTGTGTCCCATACAGGTATGGTGAAAATTTGTCGATGGACCAAATTAGAGCCAAAATTTTTTTCTCTATTGTCGAGTAATTCAACTCAGCTGCATTCAGCTTCCTACTGGCGTAGGCGACTGGTAAAAGTTCCTCTGGCTGGACTTTTGATTGCTACAAGAGAGTTGCGCCAATACCTATACTGCTAGCGTCCGTGCTTAATACAAATTCGTGTGTGATATCGGGTGGCGTAAGGATGGGTTTGCTGTGAGTTTTGCTTTTAGCTGTGTGTAAGCTTTTTCACAATCAGCATTCCATTGGATTTTATCAGGTTGTCCTTTCTTAGTTAAGTTAGTTAATGGTGCATACAGAGAGTTAAACTGGGGTATGTATTTCTGATAGAACCCACATAATGACACAAATGATCTGACATCTTTCTTCGTTTGAGGTCTGGGTGCCTTCTTTAATTTCTCTATATTCTTTGGGTCAGGAGACATATGACCTGTAGAAATAGGGTGACCTAGGAACTCCAACTCCTTACAACCGATATAGCACTTGGTTGGACGTGCAGTCAATCCAGTTTCTCTCAGTCTGCCAATCAACATGGAGATCGCTACTATATGCTCTTCAAATGTGTTTGTAGCAACAAGAATGTCATCCATAAAGTTAGTGATGTGGGGATTTTGTAGAGGTTCAAACATTTTCCTCATCATTCTTGAAAAGATACTTGAAGCATTTTTCAGTCCAAAGGGTATTACATTAAACTTGTAGTGTCCGTCTGATGTACTAAATGCCAGCATTTTCCTAACTTCTGGATTCACTGGTATTTGGTAGTATCCCTTGCTTAGATCTACATTCGATAAATACCTAGCCTTACTCAGTGTAGAGAATAGCTGGTTGGTGTCAGGTAATGGGTCTACCTGAGATTCTGTGATCGCATTTAACTTCCTGTAGTCAATACATAACCTGTGTTCACCACTCGGTTTTCTTAATAGCACCACACTTGAGCTATAGGGAGAGTCTGACTTCGAGATAATTTTTCTCCTTCAACAGATAATCAACTTCCTCCGTTAGTGCTTTGGCTTTCGCATAGTGTATAGGGTATGTTCTCATGCATACTGGTGTAGGGTCAGTAACCTTCATGTCGTACTCTAGCAGATTCGTACAACCTGGCTTATCTGTGAGCACATCAGCATGGGTTTCCAACACCTTCTGAACCATCTTCTTCCGCTCTGGAGTTAAATGTTCACTAATGTTTACTTGAACATAATTCCCTGTAGTTGTGAGTGGATATTCCATAGAGTGAAGTGGTTCACCGTGCATTTCTGTTGCAATGGCTAGGGTCATGATATGTGCAACTTCTGATGATTCCTTGTCATAGTATTTTTTTTTAAGATTGACATGGTACACCTTCTCCTTTCCTTTCTTGTCAATCTTATAATTGGTCATGGAAAGTTTTTCCAGTATGACATAGGGTCCCTGCCATCCAATCTGCAATTTATTATTGCTGCTTGGCAACAGAAATAACACCTTTTCACCCACCTCCAGTTCCCTATCCTTTGCTTTTTTGTTGTAGTACGCAGCATGCTTCCTCCTGGCCTGTCTTAAGTTGTCATTTGCCAGTTTCCAACCTGTTTTCAATCGAGATGTCAACTCGTTGACGTATTGGTATGAGGAAGTCACTGTTTCCTCTGCTTTTTCATCAGTCCACGTCCGCAGAAATGCTTCTAGTGGACCTTTTATTGGTCTTCCAAACAACAATGTAGCTGAGCCAATCCAGTTGAATTGTGGGGTACTTCCCTATATGCAAATAGTGCAGTGGGTAAGTATGTATCGCAAGTATCAGGTTTTTCACTAGCCAGCTTTCTAAGGATTGAAATTAGCGTACCATTGAACCGCTGTACTTGACCGTTCCCTTGGGCATGGTAGGGACTACAATGATAGTGCCTGGCTTGAAATATCCTGAATACTTCTTGTGTTAGCTTTCCCTTAAACTGAGAACCATTGTCAGTCAATATCTGATGCGGGAAACCTAATCGGGTGAATATTGTTAACGGGGCCTCTGCCACGTGCTTTGAATCTATAGCTGACATGGCCACTGCTTCTCCCCACATAGAGCAAGTATCAACCAAGGTTAAGATGTAAGCATCTCTCTTCTTGGTCCTAGTGAGGGGTCCAACAATATCCACTGCAATACGTTCAAAAGGGGTTCCCATAATGGTCATTTCTCCCAGGGTTGCTGGTGCAGTCCTATGCTTAGGAGCTACTCTTTGGCATTCTGGACAGGATCTTACATATCTCTTTATGTCCTCTGTGATTCCTGGCCAAAAGGAGTGACAGGCTATCCTTTGTCCAGTGGCCCCTATTCCCATATGTCCACTGAAGGGTATAGCATGTCCTAGCGTCATAACCTTCTCCCTGTAAGATTTTGGCACTACTAGCTGTCCATGCCCTTTCAGTCCTGTTCCAGCTTTTCTGTAGAGTAGGCCATTCTTCATATAAAAGTCTCCTTTCTCTGGAGGGTTATTGTTATTGTAGGATGTAGCCACCGAATCTTAATGTTGAATGTAGGAGGTCGAACCTGGACAGTACAATGTTGTGGTGTATATTTGGGTCACCAAGCGTTGAGGCGCTGACAGGGTGTAATGTTGACTCTCTCTCAAACACCATAAGGCTCTCAATTGCGTAGTGCTCGTAGAAGTGTGTGGGTTGACATGATGTGTGGGTGAGTAGACATCAGATACGATGGTAGACACGAATGCGTATAGGCTCTTGGACAAGTTCACAATGCACCCACTCAACCACATTTAGAAGTCACTAAACGTTGGTAATACAGATGACCTTTTCAACAATTTAATACGAGACATACGGTGACATCAACAGCACAGTCAATTGCACATGGATCAGGGACATCACATACATGGTAATGGTTGAAAACATCTGGCATCACAAATCTTGATCAGCTCATACATCAGGGTGCTAATGACAATGGTCTGTCAATCTACGTTCTGCTCATACTGAAGCTCAGGTACCCCTGACTAAGTGCGTCAGGTACCTCTGGCAAATATGCCGCACGACAAGGGCGGGCTCCCAATTTCTTAACAAAAGTCTATGGCTCTTCTGGCATCACACGTCAGGTACTTCTTCTGGTGAAGAATATAGGCCGCGAAAGGCGGGCCTCTATGGCGACAGAATCAGGCCGCAAGTAGCGGGCCTCTATAAGCAAGGTAACCTCTGTGTTATTTCTCATAAGTAAGGCATATCCATCTATGCCAAACATACCGCCAGAATAGCGGGTACCAAACAGTACAATCTTCGCTGGGCTTCTATTCAACAATAAGACGTATAGTCTTGGTTTCTGTATGGAGCACAAATAGTAGGCTCTGTCTATCATATCATCTGTGAACTCTACTCAAAAATGTCGCCTCAAAAATATCAATCGTTCTTATGTGCAGACAGCACCTAGTCTGCATATCAAGGCATACGAGAGGATTAAAGTGTACATAATACCTTGGCAGCATCCTAGAAAATCACCAAACACAACACTTGCCATCCTTGGCGTACAGAATACACTTGGGGAAGAATCACTGACATATCAGTCACACAGAGGACTTCATTTCCCCGTAATAATGGCAGAGAAAATCTCCGGACCTCTTGTCCGTTCAGAAACCCCGGTACACTGCCCAGATCAGAAGTGTCTCTCGATCTGCGCGCAAAAACCTGCGCATGTGCAACAAGCACAGTCCTGAGTAAAGCTAATACAGACCAGGGCATTTCCCCGAAACAAAAGGCAAAACCGCTCCTTATATGGTCATGTGAATTGCGACTTAAGACATGATAACTATTTAAGACATTTCCCCGAAACAGGTCAACATCGATCCTTATAAGAATAGATGAATAAGACAAGGGGAAGATAACCACTAATCAAACCTGTCACTGAAAAGTTAATAGACAGTTCTCTCTCTTAGACCATCAACAAGTATCAAACAGGTTGACGTCTATAATACAGGCAAAAATGACAGTAACAGTTATGTGCTTTAGGTAATTTGCCAAAACAAGGCTTCAAGGTGCTGTCTGCTGCTTGAGCCTTTTCATCTCTTCTGGATGAGTATTGATAGGATTTTCCTCCATTTTCTTGGAGCTTTCCCTGGTCTGGACTGTTGCCATAACTACAGGTTTTATAGGTTCTCCAAGGAAAACATACCTACTCCCCAAAATCAAAGGGTAAATAGGGTCGTCCATCACTGCTGCTTTGATTTCTCCTTCCACATAGCGAGATCTTATGTTGATTCGGGCTATGGGTAATGTCATGGTTCTTGCTCCCTTGATCGGTCCTCTGATTTCCCCGGTTTCTGTGGTTATCTGGTCAGGACTCACTAGAGAAGAGCACACAACTGAATCAAAGTCCAATCCTGTGTCATATAAACACAGTACTTGAGTGCCATTCACGGTCACTTCCTCACAGACAGGGGGATGATGGAAGTCCTTCTGACTTACTGCCAGTTCCTTCCTTCCCTGTTTCCCTGTTGTAAGATATGCAGCATGATGAGGAGGATTCTTTTTCTGCAACCGCAGTATTGTGGTTACTCATTAGACAAGTTTTACACCACTTTCCTTCCTTCCGGTAAGGTGTCTTATCCGATCTTAGAGGGATTTTGCCCTTTTGGTCAAATCTTTGTTTGTTCCTTGTGGTATGGTCCTTTTGTTCATATTTGGAATAGTTTTGTGATGATTTGAAGTTTTCACCCTGCTTCTTCTTATTTCCTAATAATTCTGCCTGAGCTGCTCGATATCTCTCAGCAACAGTTACAATATCTTCTAATCTCTCTGCTCCTTGTTCCATGATAAACTTCCTCATTTCTTGAGGCATGAATTCTTTTACTTGCTCCATCATTATCATTTCTTTCAGATCCTGACACTTTCCTAAACTATTCCATTTTTCCAAATACTTGTAGGTTTCTAATCTAGCAGAGAATTGGTGATAGTTTTCTCCTGGAAGAAGTTTAGCTGTTCGGAAATTCTTTCTATACGATTCTGGGTTCTTTTCGTATCTCGCAAGCAATGCCTGCTTCAGGATTTCATAATCTTCCTGGTCATCTCTTGAGAGCTTCAAATACACATCGTAGGCCAGACCTCTCAATCCCTGAGATAGTTTAAGACTCCACTTTTCTTTTACTAAGCCATAGGTAGTGGCAAGTCTTTCGTCTCTATCCAGCTATCCAGATACGACTCAATGGCGTCTTCTTTCTCAACAAATGGGTCCAGATGAAAATTCATGGCCCCACTTGAGGTGCTCTGGCTGGAGCTACTCTCAGAGTGAGGTGAGTTACCACCATTATTGCAAGTAGTTGCCTGAATTTCAAGCTCTTTTAATCTCAACTGATGGTCTCTCTCTGCTTGTAATTTCCTTTCCTCAGCGTCAATTTTCTTTGCCTCATTTTAAGCCCCCAATTTCTTGGCTTCAGCTGCTTATTTCCTTTCTTCAACTTCTAATCTTTTGGTTTCTCTCTCAGCATCCAGTCTTTTGCTTTCTCTCTCAGCTTCCAGTCTTTTGGCTTCTCTTTCACTTTCTACTTGCAATTTCCTTTCCTCTCTATCCATGAGTTTGTCCACTTCTGTTGTGACATACTGAATAAGAGCATCGCCTGTCATGTTTAATACCTTACCCATCTGCATGACCGCAGTTCTGAACTTCACTAGATCAGCCATGGCGTTACTTAAAGAGGGCATGTAATTTTACTATATCCAAATTATTGTAATTAAACTTAAATAATTTAATTGAACAAACAATTTCCGTGCAACTTTGTGAGCATCAACTATTTACTGAGTACTGAACGGTACTCCTCCTAAGAAAACAAAACAAAAAATTCTATTTATGATTTTTTTTTTCCACAAAAATTTTGCTTTTTTTTCTTTTGTTATCTATGGGTGGCACAAGATAGAGTTAGTAGATAGATGAATAGACTAAGTATGGCTCAAGTTATATAGAAATATCCCAGGAACGAACCCCCAGTGTAGCATGAGGTTTTTGTTATATATAAGATCAGTATAGTACTGACAATAAAGAAATAGAATTTCTGCAGGAAAATGGTGAAGTCCCAGTGTATAAGAGAACTACTGGTATCACAAATTAGTTACGGCTGTGAATGATCTAATCTCGAAAAATTAGTAGAGAGGAGACAGTCATAAAATGCCATCCCACTGTGTAACTAACTGTGATATTAAAACAAGGAAACAGATTTCACTTAACAATTATAAAAAAAACTTGACAAGTCGTTCAAATACAATTTCCTTATTTATTAAGTATATACACTATCTACTCTTGTGCTGAAGGGTGGATGTTGGAAGATGGAATGTAATGGGTTTTTAAGTTTATATATATATATATATATATATATATATATATATATATATATATATATATATATATATATATATATATATATATATATATATATATATATATATATATATATATATTTATTTATTTATTTATTTATATTACAAGTCTTCCAATTATAGGAACACAAATTATATCAGCTATCTGTTAATCAATTATAGTAAATGTATCAGCTGTGCTGTTAATCTTGTCTCTCACTACGCTAAATCACTTTTTCTTCCTTGATAGTTAATCGCTCACAATTGCCGACGGAAATGGTACTAATGTGTACTCATCTCTTGAAACAGTTCTGTCCTTGTTAATTTGTTGCACACAACACCCGCTGATGATCGTTCCTTTAGCCCACCCAAGACTGAGGGGGACTAAGGATGTAGCTCCGGTACAATCACTGTGCTCCTGCGAAGTTCCAGGCAGCTGGATTGACTCGAACATACGACCTCTGGTTGGATGACACGAATAAAACCCTCTAAGATTAATACAAGCCAGATTGACTCGACTTTAGTGAAGCAAGTCTGCCCGTTCATGCAGCTAAGCATAAATCAGCCTTGACAGCTTTCTCTTTCCCAGTATGTCGGTCGAGCTGGCCTTCGTGTTTGTGTGTGTGTTTTTTTTAAATAAAACGCGCCCGTTTATATAGGTAGACGCAGGGAATCTGCCAGTGCGTAAGAAAGCCTTTTGGTTGGTTCTCGGCGGTTTGGTACATTCCGTGATCGAGTCCCGAAAAACAGGGCTTATGCCTAATTTTATTCTGTCTGCCGCCATCTTGGGGGAACAAGATGGCGTATACTTCGTGTAATTTAATATGTCCTGTCTCAGAGTCTGTTGAACGTTGATTGGCTGGGCATATTTGTATCTCGACATAGTGTATTACCAAAGAAGTGGGTTTACACACACGTTTTTTGACAATAACCAACGAGAGTATACCTACATACATACAAAGATATATATATATAGGAGATCTTTTTGCAAGTTGTCTTGAGGAAAAAGAAAGGATGTGCTCCCGCTAGTGTGAATCCTAAGATATATGTCTGTGGAAGACAAATGACCTTTGATTACCATGTATTATGACAGGAGAAGGCGTGTAATTAATTGAAAGTATATGTGTAATGGACGAGGGATCCAGCATACATTTGTGACAAGCACTATACATTGTTAATAAAGATATCATGAGCCGTCTGGATACTGTCCAGTTGTAACTATTGACGTTTTAATACGTGGGAGTTGGCGCTTACATCTTGCAGTGAATCATATCCGAGAAACAAAAATAATTATGATTACACCCTTCTAAACAATATTATCAAAGCCATGAAACCACAAATTTTCAACTTTATATATATATATATATATATATATATATATATATATATATATATATATATATATATATATATATATATATATATATATATATATATATATATATATATATATATATATATATATATATATATATATGTTTCATATTCTGTAAGGAAATGGTGTGAAAAGAAGGGTAGGAAAATAATAGCTTCAGTGCTTAGGCGCTCGGTAAGGCATTAAATCCGGCACTGTCTTCGACTAACATTCGAGTACTTATTTTCCTGTTCAATTCTTGGCCACAACCGTGTTTGGTTTGCCCCAAAGGATTCAATGTTGTTTTTTTTTTTTCCTTAGCAACTCGGTAAAAAATACTTTCGTATAAGATTTCACACTGGAATAATAATCCGTGGCAGCAGAGACAGCTTGAAAAAAGAATATATAATGTGAAAAAGAGTAACGTGATATTTGTCAGCTCTAATACTCCGACAGGGCGCGATCTGAACAGAACGGAGAGTTGTTGTCCTTTTTGTGATGTGAAGATGCGTCCCAGAAAAGTGCAAATTTCTTCGATTTCCTTGCAAAAAAGAACCGATTCAGAGTTCAAATTGAATTTCATGACGCCTTCAAATGACATTGCTGTTTCTTGAAAAACTGTTACCCCAGCAGAGTTGTTAAAAAAACGTTTTCCCAATAGGGCATCGGGTTTCATTAGGGGACAAAGTTTTATTAGGGCATGTAAGTCACATCAGGGAATCAAAACGAGTAAATGTGAACGTTTTCTTTTTAAACACCTAGGTTGCCGAACCCGCCAAATTTAGTTGAGCTACAGGATAAATTTATAGGATTACTAAAAATCTATCAATATATGTTGAAATATACTTTTCAAGAACCCTATGTATGTATGTATGTATGTATGTATGTATGTATGTATGATTCTCCTATTTGCCATGTTGTATCTATTATATCATGTCTGTACATATTAATGTATTTTATGGAGAATAAAGATTCTGATATGTATGTATGTACGTATGTACGTACGTACGTACGTACGTATGTATAGATGTGTGTGTGTGTGTGTGTGTGTGTGTGTGTATGTATGTATGTATGTATGTGGTAACAGCCCTCATTAACGCTGTATGAGTTCGCAGTGTGTCGGGCACAAGTTCAGGATTATGTTGCTGAATATTTTAGAGGGGATAACATCAAGTTTGATTTTCGTGTGAGTAATTCAACGGATTATGGACGTTCGGCGATTGTTTCCTGGGCGGGGTTTAGCACACGTGCGGACTCTAAATGATTCTCCTATATGCCATGTTGTATTTTATTATATCATGTCAGTACATATAAATGTATTTTCTGGAAAATAAATATTCTGATATGTGGTAACAGCCCTCATTAACGCTGTATGAATTTATGCAAATTTACTTTATGTAGATTCTAATGATTCTCCTATATGCCATGTTGTATTTTATTATATCATGTCAGTACATATCACTGTATTTTCTGGAGAATAAAGATTCTGATATGTATGTATGTGCATGCAAAGTGTGTGAGTGGATTAATGTCGCTGGGGTTGCGGAAATTTTAAGCAATAATTGTATGTAAATGTCAGCATCAGTGCAGTTGTAGGTTCTTACAGAATATGGAAACTTCGATGTAAAAAAAACCCATTTTAAATTGCTGGAGATGTTTTTCGCACTTTTGTTAAGTCTAATCTCAATTGTACTCTGTTTAATATACCAAATTACTATTGTATTTGATGCTATATTTAGTATCTCACTCCACTACCTGTCAATATATTTTATGGCAAACAAAGATTCTGAAAAAGCCCCATGTAAAAAATACTCATATTGATCTACTTGAAAGGTATTCCACAGAAATTGTGTAAATTTTAATAATACTTCTTTTTGGTTTGCTGTACCATATCATTACATGCCAATGTCTTTTAGAAAGTTTAAAGATTGTTATACTGTACAAGGAAGACACTCCGGCTAAAATATTTCGCTATATAAAAAGTCATGCGCCTGTACTGTATATGTGTAACACAAACATTCGATGTAAAAACATCCACATAGAACTACTTGAGACGTCTTCCACACTTTATGTAAATTATAATGATTCTCCTATATGCCATGTTGTATTTTATTATTTCATGTCAGTACATATCAATGTATTTTCTGGAGAATAAAGATTCTGATATGTATGTATGTATCTGTTTATTTAGAATCATACACGTATCGTGGCAGTAATATAGACAAAGTTGAAGGGACAGACAACGATATCAAAATAAGAATACGAAAAGCAAGAGGAGTTTCGTTGCATTGAGAAACATATAGAGGTCAAGAGAAATCAAGTCCAATGTCGTGAAATGACGTCTGTATCACATCACGAATTCTAAATATTCTGACCATACCGCGCGCCATACATGGTAGAAAGATTAGATACACTGACCAATGAAAACGCTTTCTTGGTCCTGTGTTTATTATCGCTGGGAAAATAAAGATGGCAAGGCCCATTCTGTGTAACATGATTAAATTCGGAATTTTACTACAGCATTTTAGAAGAAGTACCACTTAAAAGAGGGTGCCAACACGATATTAGGAATGTTACTCTACGTTAGTCACTATTATTTGAACACACAGCAAGCGAGGGAAAGAAGAGCATATGTTAAAGCAAGTGTTTGCCTTCTGTACCTGTTAGCAGACCTTAATCAAACCATTAAGGGCTTGTCTGTGTGTGCCTGGGGGTAAGAACAAATCTCTCTCTCTCTCTCTCTCTCTCTCTATATATATATATATATATATATATATATATATATATATATATATATCTCTATATATATATATATATATATATATGTGTGTGTGTGTGTGTGTGTGTGTGTAATTATATTGATTAATCCATCTGTGCGATAAGACGTGGATAGATGTGAAGGAATGGACAGTGTGTGCTGATGAAACGTACAGGCTCATGTGTAAATCTAGAGGCAAAGCCCGCCTTCGGAAAATGTTTAAAATATTGAGAATGATGGCCAAAGTACGACTGTAAGTTTGATAAAGTATTTGAAGAAGTATTTCTTGAATGGAATGAAACACCTACCAGGAACATAAGGAAGGATGAAAGGGATTGTAGTACTGTATAATGTTACCTATTACTTAGTAGTTTTATTCGCAACCAAATTATTGTATGAAGGCGAAATCATGGGAAACGAATGATGATTAAGAAGATAGAAGAAAATTATGATCACATTGAATTAAAATGATTGTTGCTACTATACTATACCTTGTGCATCTGCTAGCACGCTAGTCTGAAACTGTCTATTGTCCCCATCTGTGTCATAGAGGGATATGGATAGACAAATACAGGGATTGCGTTTAACTTTGTTTCAGGTTTAATCATATAACTTGAAAACCTACAACAAATAAGAAGAGGCTTCTCTTGATGAAGTTGCAACGAATGCAGTACCAGTCTATGTCGTGTGTAGCAGTGGGAAGATTCTCATCTGAAAATTCTATCCAGCATCAGAGGGGGCCATCTGCAGTGACTCAGTTAAGTGGTTCTAAAGGCAACTGCCACCCGTGTGTTACCGGGGCCCGAAAGGGGAGCAAAGAATAGTAACACTGCACCCTACCACGCATGTCGTAAAAAGCGACTAAGGAGGGTATGGGCATGGGGCTGTTTACCCCATCCCGTAAAAACTTCGCACAGTGGGCTGATCACCTGCTTGCCAACCAATCTGATTACGGAAACAATGATAGATTGTTTGGTCTGTTTTTGTTCCACAAAGACGCCACTAGGCGTGGTGGAAACAGCGATAGATCGATCAATTTGTTGTTGCCCTAAGACGCCACTAGGCGTACTGGCCACATACTGCTTTGCCGGTTGATGGCTAAGGATGGAAGAAGAAGAAGAAGAAAGGCAACTGTGTAGATTATTCATGTGCACTAAAAGTTAACAGCATCCAGTTTGTGATGAACAAAACCGTATAGAGCTTCAATTAACTTGTATTAATAACACTAGTAATTCTACAGTGAAAAATCAAGCAAGCTAGAAGGTCTACAGAATGATAGACATCATAATACAAGTGAAAAACATTTGTTGACTGTTATTATTTATTTAATGTAAAATATTTGTTCTTTTGGCATTGATGTCATGTACATGGATATTCCATGCAGTGGCATACTAACCGAGGTGCGAGGGGGCGGTAGGCCCCGGGTGACAGACAGGAAGGGGGTGCCATCGGACACTATTAATGTAGTACTTACTGTTAAAATGTTACTTACAAGTGTTTCTTTACTAGGGAAGGGGGTGTCACAGGTAACATCCGCCTCGAGCACCATGTATGTTAGGGACGCCTCTGATCCCATGGATACAAGTGAGGATATCAAAATGTAAAAACTAGAAAGTCACTTTTCATCAACCTGTACATGATACGAACTTGAAAACCATTTATTATTGCACTTACATTTCCGCTTATTTCTCAACATAATCTCCACCAACATTGATACACTTATCCCATCGCTTTATCAGTGCCTCAAAACCTGCAGCATAGAAGTCTTTCATCTGCAGTCTCAGCCACATTCGCACCTCACCTTCAACCTCTTCGTCATCCGCGAAACGTTTGCCGCCAAGATGAGTTTTTAGTGGACCAAACATGTGGATGTTGCTGCCACCTAAATTACACCTTTAGAAACTACCAACTACAATTTTCAGCTATCCCATTTCAGTTTGCGACCTACTTACTGACTTTTTTCGTATATATGTCGGCTAGCATCAGGACTTCCTGAAAAGGTCCTGAGAGAGACTGCCAGCTACGGCAATGCTGCTCGTACCTGTAGTAAAATCTGCGAGATAATCGCTCATTTCAGTAAGATTTTAGTCATATAATGATAATAAATAACCCGCCCGATTGTGTCTGACTATAATCCTCTCACACGCCAGCATCGCGCTGAATTTTGTGCCATGGTAATGCTTAGAAACGATCCCGCCGTTTAAACCTACTCGCTTTCCTTGTGACGTACATTTTTAGCATTTTGCCCGATCTGATAGAGACTGCGGCAAGACTTATAATTAACGATCTTCCAGAAGTGTGCCGCCAAACTATTGTCTGAATTAACGTAATATTTTAACTTTACTTATAATTAACGATCTTCCAGAAGTGTGCCGCCAAACTACTGTCTGAATTAACGTAATATTTTAACTTTAACGCCTGTAATAGTAGTAATCCTTACAAATTTTGGTAGTGTAACACGAGACAACAGAAATAATTAACGCCAATTCTAACACCCGCCGCGCAAAACCCCGCTTCGCTTGACACGTTGTGCAATGCATATATACACGCTGTGGGAAAACCAGCAGAGGCAAACACGCAGACAATTTTTTATTTCCTCCTAGCGGTAGTATTTCTGACGTCACTCAAACAAGTAGTTATTTGAATAAAAATGCTAGAGAGAGATGAAGGGGGGAAGATGGCCGACGTATGTAAAAATTTTTATTTGACGATTAGCAGTGACAAAATTGAAAATCTAAACCATAATGAAACTGACCATAAAAATCATATGGTAGTATAGCTTAGAGTCCCCTGAGCAAGAATGTGTTTTAAAAAATATGGTAGTCCAAGTATTAGCCCAGTTATTGAGAAAATACTAAATGTCTAGTGACACTAAGACGGGCAGACTGTGGTTCCTGCTTGTTTTTTTCATAACGTTAGTGGGGACGCCAGCTTAGAGAGAGGTATTGAGGTAAATTCAAATCCGATTGGGTAAAAAGAGTATAGGAGGAAAGGGGAGCGGTAGGTAAATGTTAACCTAAACTAAACATCTTTTTGTATTGGCATAACTAACGCAGACTGACCAATCGACTACCAGACACAGAATTTGTTTGGAATTATTTTTGTTTTTCAAAAACTACATTTGAATTCTGGTAGTCGCAAGCTTCCCATTGGCCAGTACTAATAGATATTAGCAAAAAGCTTTCAATGCTCATCGCCAGTTGACAAAAAACTTTTCTATCAAATACGCTGAGATCAGCTGTGTTAATTTATAAAATTAAAGAATTAATTAGCAGTCTGGGCAGTGCAGAGGAAAACTGAGGCCATTTCTTTGCAAGTCAGCGTCATTTGTTTTATATTTCTTGAAATTGTGGTAAGAATGCTTTATGAATTAATATGTGTATTACAACTGCCAAAGTTAGATACTGCTATTGGGAAAAGTGAAGGACATGCCGGGAGCAGACATTGTTGAGTCCTCACATTGAACTGTATCTAACTGTGGTATATTGTCATGATTTTGTTTTAATATTATTGTATTAGAATATGTTAGTAAGCCTCCGTGTTCCATGAACACTGTTCAACATGCCTGGAGCGTTTATAATTTTAAAAAAAAAGAAGAGAAAATCATACAAAACGAAATGTGGTTACTCCACGTTATTATATTGAGGAAAACTATGTAAACGTACAGTGGCGTATCTGCCATAGAGACCTGAGGTGTGGTCACAGCAAGGTGTGAGTCATATAAAATTAGGGGCGAGTGCACCTGTATGCACGCGAGGCTGACCTCATACCACCATATGTAAATAATAATAATAATAAGTGATCAGATATAAAAGGCCATTGTGTCCTTTTATTGCACAGGTTTTATTTCCTGTTACCAGCCGGTGACAGGAAACCTGATGAGTGAGTGTAACGCCAACAAGTCTCCTGTAAACTGTTTATGCTGTCAGCAGATAGCTGAGGAGCTTGTGCGTGTTGAGAGATCTATATTTTCTGCTACTACATACTGAATTATCCTTCTACAAGGAATCCCAGGTGATGTGTTAGCATCTGGGGATATCTGACATTTCATTATAATAAACTTTGGTATTTCCAATCATACCCAGGAAGTTTATGGGGCGTGATGAAAGTACAGCCCCTCCTAACAAGTGACAAACACTATTAGATAATAAAGTTGTAATATGTGAATACACCAACAGGAGAGATAGAGTGACTTTATACTTATTGGACAAAGTGTCCACACATTTTAGTTAAATTCTTTTTATGTAAACTATCTTTTCCTCATTTTCAAAGACCTGTCCAAAAGAGATGGCGGGACAGGCAGATTAAATTGTAAAAACAAAATATTCATTTTAAAGAAAAAACTTAACCACTGTTTTATTCCTTTTCTTATAGTGAATTAAAGTGTTTTTGTGTTTATGTACCATCATTATCATTTCTCCCCTAGACATTAGGTACATCATACACTAGACACTAGAGCCAAAAATAGTGACCGTGTGAGATCTAGGGAGGTAGCGTTAGGTTCCCTGCAAATACATTTTTATCATCTATTAGAGTCAGGGGCCTACATGTGCTTGACCTCACACGGTTAACACAGACACAGATTTCTTTCTTTTAGGTATACCATCATAACCTCCCCAGCAAATTAAACTTTGCTACATATATTGGTAGGCTTGTCCGGGATTTGAATTTCTACTAGTACTACATACACTGGGGTCTGGGTTTTAGCATTAACATCAATTCTATTTTCCTAGGGAATCCCCATAATTACTATTGCCCAAGATTTGGGAAGTTAATGAAGTGTCAGAACCTGGAACTAATTAAGTAAATTTGCATTTATTTTAGAAATTTAGTTAGAACATTTTGTATTTATCAGATGGCAGATTTGGCCACGTTTCGCTCTGCGGCTGTGCAGACTGCCAGGGAAATGAATATGGAGGGTCAAGTCTTGATTGACTATGTCATCTCAGAATGTGATAAATTTATTGCTAGGGAAGAACATAGGTTAGCTGAGGAAAGGAAAATACAGGTAGAAGAGGCTAGGGAGATTAAGAAATTAGAGTTAGATAGAGAGGCTGAGATTAAAAGGTTACAAATTGAGGCTGACAAGGAGGCCAGGGCCTTAGAGGCTGATAGAGAGGCTGAGATCAAGAGGCTCCAATTTGAGGAGAGAAAATTGGAGGCAGAAGAAAAACGACTGCAAAGGGAGGCAGAAGAAAAACGACTGCAAAGGGAGGCAGAAGAAAAGAGATTGACTGCCGAGAGGGAGGCAGAAAAAGAAGAAAAGAGATTGACTGCTGAGAGGGAAGCAGAAGATAAAAGATTACAGAGGGAGCATGAGTTGCGACTAAGGGAGTTAGAGTTGCAAAGCCTTGCTCCGGACAATGGTCACAGCCCCTCTACCTCTGATGCTACTGCTAGTCAGGGGGCCTCCAACTCAGCCATGGGGTTCCATCTAGACTATTTTGTAGAAAAGGATGATGACATTGAGTCATATTTGAGCAGATATGAAGTATTAGCCACTACTTATGGGTTAGAAAGAGAAAGATGGGGTGTAAAGTTGTCTCAGGGTCTTCGGGGAACAGCTTATGAAGTGTTTTCCAAAATGAGCAGGGATGACCAAGACAACTATGACATGTTGAAGCAGGCTCTTTTGTTAAGATACGAAAAGAACGGATAGTTTTATAGAAAGAAATTTAGGAATGCCAGGCTACTGTCGGGTGAGACCTATCACCAGTTCTCCGCCCGGTTAGAAACGTATATGGAGAAATGGGCTACGTTAGGGGAAAACCCAAGATCTCAAAGAGATGATACTCATAGAACAGATGAGAGAGTCCATGGCTCCAGACATGATAAAGTTTCTCATGGAACAGGGCGTGGAGAGACTGGGTGAGATAATAAATGTCGCTGAGAGGTATCAGGCAGCCCAGGCAGAGGTAGCTGGCACCAAAAAGAAACCAGTAGATCATTATAAGGCTCCTCAAAACTATAATTAATTTGAAAACAGAGGTAAGCAAAACTTTGATAGGCCTCGAAATGATTATAAAAATAAAACCTCACATTTCAATGACAGAAAGAATGATGAAAGAAAGCTTTTTCATCACGGTAGATTATATTGTAGATATTGTAAGAGAGAGGGACATGACATTAAATTTTGTAAAAGTAAACCTGCTGGATTTGCTGCTATGAAAATGGGGAACAAGGAAGTAAAGGACAAACCTGCTGGACAGCAGGAACCCTATCACCCCCCAGTTTGTGAGGATGTTGTATGCAATGATGTCACCATTAAGTGCCTCTATGATACCGGTTTAGATTTTGATGCTGTCGTGAGCTCGCACTTGGTGAACCCAGATCAGTATACCACAGAAACAGTGGAGATACAAGGGGCGACCAAGGACATACCACTCATGACACTTCCCATTGCAAGAATAAATGTGAAAACTCGCTATGTGGAAGGTGTAATCAGAGCAGCAGTGATCGACGCACCCATCTACCCTCTGATATTGGGGTGTCGTTATGTCTACTTGGGGAATCCCAAGAGACATGTGGTCTTGGCAGCCGTCCAGACCCGACCACAATCCAGAAAGGAAGAAGATGAACCTATAAATACTCATCCAGAGGAGATGAGGAAGGCACAGGCTCAAGACAGGTCACTGAAGCAGCGCTTTCAAAAATTGCGTACCTGCCATACTCCTCCTAATAAAGGAGAATTTTATATGAAGAATAAATTGTTATATAGGAAGGCCGGAACTGGTTCAAATGGTCACGGACAACTGGTACTTCCCAAGATGTTTAGGGCAGACGTAATAAGGAGTTTACATGTTGGAAAAGATGGGGACCACGAGAAAGTAGGTACCATCTGCCAAAAGGTTTCGCAAAAATATTACTGGCCAGATGTAAAGATAGTTATTGAGAATTTCTTAGAAGCCTGCGGCATATTTCATGAGGGAATACCCACAAGTGGGAAAACTCTGCAGGACCTAGACATGCCACGGGGCAAACTTAGGCCTGGAAATAAAAATAATTGTAATAAAGTAGACAACGTGGAATGGGAGCCCCCTTTTTACACACAGTCTTCACTTGAATGTATTAGAATGGCCACTATGCGACGAGTAGTTTTACCCCAGATTAAGCTGACAATACCTCGGTCAGAATTATATAAACTGGAGGAAACGAAAAGAGAGAGATCTCCTCTCACAATGAACCTAAAGTGGGGAGAAAACCCCAGGAAAAGAATCGGTTGGGGTAGATTCTTGTGTGATGACACAAGGAAGAAACGTCCTCAACACAAGGCTTCTAATGTTATGAAAAATATGTCAGAAAAATTACAAGTCCATATGTAACCTTGTTAAGGACTTGGACAGATGAGAAGGCAGAGGAGACTGTTACCTCATCCTATCAATATGTGAACGAACTGACCACTCGTTTAAAAACTAGTTGGAAACTGGCAAATGATAATTTGAGACAAGCCAGGAAAAAGCATGCTGCTTATTATAATAAGAAAGCGAAGGATAGGGAGCTTGCTGTAGGGGAGAAGGTGCTTCTTCTATTGCCAGGCAGCAACAATAAACTTCAGATCGGATGGCAAGGTCCATATACAGTTTTGGAAAAGGTATCCAGAACAAACTATAAGATAGACAAAAATGGAAAGGAAAAAGTCTATCATGTGAACCTTTTGAAGAAATATCTGGACAGACAAATCCAGGAAGGAACACACCTAATGGCCTTGTCTATCGCAACCGAAATGAAAAATGACCCTCTCACCTCATTTGAATATCCACTGAAAACCAGTGAAACGTTTGCACAGGTGAAGATCAGTAATCACCTGACAAAAGGACAGAGGGAGAAGGTTCAACAGGTCCTTGAGAAACATACAGATGTGTTAACGGATAAACCGGGGCACACAAATTTGTTGGAATATGATATGAAACTACTAGACCCAGCACCTATCTGTATGATTCCCTATTCTATTCCTTTCGCTAAGGAAAAAGCTTTGAAAGAGGAGATAGATTATTTGTTAGAAGAAGGGATTATTTCTCACAGTGAGTCTCCTTATAGTTCCTGTGTGGTTTTGTTGCGGAAACCATCGGGAGAACATAGACTGTGCATAGATTACAGGAAACTGAATGCTGTCACAGAAGGTCAGGTGGATCCATTACCTGATACTACTCAACTATTTGCCAGGCTGAACAAGGCAAAATATTTTTCTAAGGTGGATCTCAGTAAAGGCTATTACCAAATTCCTGTAAAGCCTGAGGTTCGACCTTATTTAGCCTTTAGCACCTCGGAAGGTCATTATGAGTTCAACATGTTACCGTTTGGGTTGAAAAATGCCCCGAGTGTGTTTTCTAGGATGATGCGAAAATTGTTGGATCCCCTGAAAAAATCCATGTATTTCGAATTTTATGGATGATATCCTCATTGCTACGGAAAAATTTGAGGAACATGCTACCTCTTTGAATATGCTGTTTGATAGACTCAGAGAGGCTAACCTGACCGCTAGGCCAACAAAATGTTGTATTGGTTGTAAAGAGTTGGAATTCTTGGGACATACTGTACATCAGGGTAGCATGACCCCTGATCCCAAGAATCTGGAAAAATTGAAAAGAGCACCTAGATGATACAATAAATTGGTCCGCACAGTGTGAATTGGCTTACCAGGAGTTAAAAGAAAAACTCACAAGCAGGCCAGTATTGCAATTGCCTGACTTGAATCAAGAATTTATCGTGAGAAGTGACGCAAGCAATGTGGGCCTGGGCGCTACATTGTTGCAAAGGTCCTCCTCACAAGATGGAGAATTGAACCCAGTCGCTTATGCAAGCCGCAAGTTGAACAAGGCGGAAAAAAATTATTCAACAAGTGAAAAGGAATGTCTAGCTTTGATATGGGCTATAAAAAAATTTCAGATTTATCTATATGGCAGGACATTTGTGGTCCAAACGGATCATTCACCTCTCGTATTCCTGTCACAAGCCAAGCATGAAAATTCCAGATTATTGAGATGGTCATTATTATTACAGCCATACTCATTTCTGATTGAATATATTCCCGGCCCTCAGAACGTCGGTGCAGACTTTGTGAGTAGACATCCTTATGATTAAGATCAGAAAAACGCGTAAAACTTCATTTGAGCTAAGTTATCTCGCAGATTATAACCTGCAAATGAATGCATCATTTAGGACGGGAGGTGTGCAGTAAAATCTGCGAGATAATCGCTCATTTCAGTAAGATTTTAGTCATATAATGATAATAAATAACCCGCCCGATTGTGTCTGACTATAATCCTCTCACACGCCAGCATCGCGCTGAATTTTGTGCCATGGTAATGCTTAGAAACGATCCCGCCGTTTAAACCTACTCGCTTTCCTTGTGACGTACATTTTTAGCATTTTGCCCGATCTGATAGAGACTGCGGCAAGACTTATAATTAACGATCTTCCAGAAGTGTGCCGCCAAACTACTGTCTGAATTAACGTAATATTTTAACTTTAACGCCTGTAATAGTAGTAATCCTTACAAATTTTGGTAGTGTAACACGAGACAACAGAAATAATTAACGCCAATTCTAACACCCGCCGCGCAAAACCCCGCTTCGCTTGACACGTTGTGCCATGCATATATACACGCTGTGGGCAAAGCCAGCAGAGGCAAACACGCAGACAATTTTTTATTTCCTCCTAGCGGTAGTATTTCTGACGTCACTCAAACAAGTAGTTATTTGAATAAAAATGCTAGAGAGAGATGAAGGGGGGAAGATGGCCGACGTGTGTAAAATTTTTATTTGACGATTGACAGTGACAAAATTGAAAATCTAAACCATAATGAAACTGACCATAAAAATCATATGGTATAGCTTAGAGTCCCCTGAGCAAGAATTTGTTTTAAAAAATATGGTAGTCCAAGTATTAGCCAAGTTATTGAGAAAATACTAAATGTCTAGTGTTACTAAGACGGACAGACTGTGGTTCCTGCATATTTTTTTCATAACGTTAGTGGGGACGCCAGCTTAGAGAGAGGCATTGAGGTAAATTCAAATCCGATTGGGTAAAAAGAGTATAGGAGGAAAGGGGAGCGGTAGGTAAATGTTAACCAAAACTAAACATCTTTTTGTATTGGCATAACTAACGCAGACTGACCAATCGACTACCAGACACAGAGTTTGTTTGGAATTATTTTTGTTTTTCAAAAACTACATTTGAATTCTGGTAGTCGCAAGCTTCCCATTGGCCAGTACTAATAGATATTAGCAAAAAGCTTTCAATGCTCATCGCCAGTTGACAAAAACTTTTCTATCAAATACGCTGAGATCAGCTGTGTTAATTTATAAAATTAAAGAATTAATTAGCAGTCTGGGCAGTGCAGAGGAAAACTGAGGCCATTTCTTTGCAAGTCAGCGTCATTTGTTTTATATTTCTTGAAATTGTGGTAAGAATGCTTTATGAATTAATATGTTTATTACAACTGCCAAAGTTAGATACTGCTATTGGGAAAAGTGAAGGACATGCCGGGAGCAGACATTGTTGAGTCCTCACATTGAACTGTATCTAACTGTGGTATATTGTCATGATTTTGTTTTAATATTATTGTATTAGAATATGTTAGTAAGCCTCCGTGTTCCATAAACACTGTTCAACATGGCTGGAGCATTTATAATTTTTTTTTTTTTAAAAGAAGAGAAAATCATACAAAAGGAAATGTGGTTACTCCACGTTATTATATTGAGGAAAACTATGTAAATGTACAGTGGCGTATCTGCCATAGAGACCTGAGGTGTGGTCACAGCAAGGTGTGAGTCATATAAAATTAGGGGCGAGTGCACCTGTATGCACGCGAGGCTGACCCCATACCACCATATGTAAATAATAATAAGTGATCAGATATAAAAGGCCATTGCGTCCTTTTATTGCAGAGGTTTTATTTCCTGTTACCAGCCGGTGACAGGAAACCTGATGAGTGAGTGTAACGCCAACAAGTCTCCTGTAAACTGTTTATGCTGTCAGCAGATAGCTGGAGGAGCTTGTGCGTGTTGAGAGATCTATATTTTCTGCTACTACATACTGAATTATCCTTCTACAAGGAATCCCAGGTGATGTGTTAGCATCTGGGGATATCTGACATTTCATTATAATAAACTTTGGTATTTCCAATCATACCGAGGAAGTTTATGGGGCGTGATGAAAGTACAGCCCCTCCTAACAAGTGACAAACACTATTAGATAATAAAGTTGTAATATGTGAATACACCACACCCGTGTGTTACCGGGGCCCGAGATGGGAGCAAAGAATAGTAACACTGCACCCTACCATGCATGTCGTAAAAAGCGACTAAGGAGGGTATGGGCATGGGGCTGTTTACCCCATCCCGTAAAAACTTCGCACAGTGGGCTGATCACCTGCTTGCCAACCAATCTGATTACGGAAACAATGATAGATTGTTTGGTCTGTTTTTGTTCCACAAAGACGCCACTAGGCGTGGTGGAAACAGCGATAGATTGATCAATTTGTTGTTGCCCTAAGACGCCACTAGGCGTACTGGCCACATACTGCTTTGCCGGTTGATGGCTAAGGATGGAAGAAGAAGAAGAAGATGTGAATACACCAACAGGAGAGATAGAGTGACTTTATACTTATTGGACAAAGTGTCCATTCATTTTAGTTAAATTCTTTTTATGTAAACTATCTTTTCCTCATTTTCAAAGACCTGTCCAAAAGAGATGGCGGGACAGGCAGATTAAATTGTAAAAACAAAATATTCATTTTAAAGAAAAAACTTAACCACTGTTTTATTCCTTTTCTTATAGTGAATTAAAGTGTTTTTGTGTTTATGTACCATCATTATCATTTCTCCCCTAGACATTAGGTACATCATACACCAGATACTAGAGCCAAAAATAGTGACCGTGTGAGATCTAGGGAGGTAGCGTTAGGTTCCCTGCAAATACATCATTATCATCTATTAGAGTCAGGGGCCTACATGTGCTTGACCTCACACGGTTAACACAGACACAGATTTCTTTCTTTTAGGTATACCATCATAACCTCCCCAGCAAATTGGTGTCACGGATATAATAATAGTTAAATGAAGATAATGTGTGTTCTTTGAAATTTGGTGTCAATAAAAATTTGCTTTCGGCTAAGCTATCTTTGCCTTAGAACAGCGTTTCTCAAACCTTTTTTTTTTTTAACCATTTCACACTCTTAAAAATTATCGAGGATCCCAAAGATCATTCGTTTATGCGGGTTATATCTATCGATATTTACCGTATTTCAAATTAAAACAGAGAAATTTTTTAAATATTTATTTCTTCGTTAATTTAAAAAAATAACTTTAATAAACCCATTACATGTTAGCAGAAATAACTTATAAAAAAAAACTACATATTAAACAAAAAATGTATGTACAAAGAATAGTTATGTTTTACATTTTTGCACACCTTTTCAATGTCTTGCTTAAAAGAAGACAGCTGAACTCTCATATCTGCTTCTAGAAAACAAAAGAATACATACAAGAAGTAACATATTCCATTAGCCATTAGAGCGATGACGTCATCATATTTCATGTAGCCTCTGGAAAAATCCACCTTACGCTCACGAGAGAATGAGAGCGAAAACGGCTGATAACATCTCAGATTATTGTGAAAATAGTTTTGACCTCGCGGATCCCCTCAAAGGGTCTTGGGGAATGTCGTACAAATAGGTTATGAGTAGAGTGGATGGTGATAGATACGTGAGAAAAAGGTATGATAAATAGATATCAGAGGTGATAGCTTAAGGAGAAGATATGTCTCTGGAATGAGTACTTTCTCTATTCCAGCCTATCTATACGACTATAATTTAGTACAAGACAACCTTGCCCGTCTCATACCTATAAATATAAGTTTAACTACACACACACAGCTACGTGGCAATAAGACACACAAACGTGAAAACTACGGTTACTTGGGTATGGGTCTGACCAACACACAAAGTTAAGTTTCTTTTGTTGTTTATTATCATTTTAAAAACTTGACATCAAAATATCTAAAGAAAAATCAAATAAAAAAAGATTTACATACATATGAAATAGCAGAATAAATGTGCCCTCTCCCTATGGAGAAAAGAACCCAAAAAGTTAATAACCCAAAGGTCGAAGGTATGCACTATGTTACAGAGTAGACAGTAAAGTAAACAAGTTCCTACTATATGCTACCCAGTAAATTAAACAAGTTTAAGCAAATCCAATTTTGGTAAAGTCCCTGTAACAAATGAAAATATTCACTCTCCCTTTCATACAGTGGCCACTCAATCACTCTTACCTACTCTTGGTGATATCCCTTGGAAATACAATTATCCCTGAATGTCATATCAGGTTCACTACCCAAATTGGCCCCAGTTCATCCTCTAACAAACAAAGACTAGTGAGGTGAACGCCGAATCTGGTGTGGGTTTTCCTGGATGAACACAATGTCACCGCCAATAGTTGATTCAAGAGCGTGATCTTGGGGTTTACAGTTAAAAGAGGAAAATACTTCCAGTATTGGGAAATATCTGGTTGCTAAAAATGTTACAATTGATAAATGATGATAATCCTATCGGCTGACTCTATGGTAGAGTGCCGATTCTGAAACAGCGTAAATTTCTGGATGCTTCGCTTGAATACGACTGTCAGAAGTCGGGAATAAATGTTAATTTTGCACACCACAGTGGGGCTGATAAAACTGAAAAAATATGGCTGGGTTTGGTAAGTTCAGTTAAATTTGCAAGTTAAAATGTTTCTCATGTATCGTTGGCAAATACTTGCTCACAAATGAAATTGATGACGCACAAGCCAAGAAAAGACAACATTAACAAATCAGTAAAGAAAAAAAGACCGCTGGTCGCCCTTGTGATCAGGTCTGCTAGGGATATAAGAAAAACAATTATGGAAAAATTATACTCCTCCATATAGCTATATATATACACACAGATGGGGACAAGGCGATCTCTTATTCACTCCGTCAGTCATGATTAAATTTAAAAGGAACACTGTGTTTTCTTTTATGCCTACACTATCGCACATGTCGCTTAAGTAGCTATTAATTTGGTCGGCGTCTGATAGATTAGTCGTATGATATTAAATAATAGGCACTTATAATAAATACGCGCAATGAAATAAGCGTGAATTCTTATATGTCTCTATCAGTCGCGCCTAGCATAAAATCAGTCAACTAAAACCGTCTCTTCTTGTGTGAGAAAGCGTGTGGTGAAAATTAACATTATAACTGAACATCTGGTATGAAACAGCTACGCGTTATTTTATTTCACAAATTTACCAGCTAGAAAATCTAAGTGAATTATAATGGTAAAGGCTAACACTTTTAAACACGTAAGAACTAATTTCTATTACCAAAAAATCAGAATGAAAGATCCCCACGAAAGCTAATAACACCTTTAGTGAAATGGTTCTAGAACTGCGTGCTTAGACTATCCAAAAATTCTGAGTGACAACTGATACCAGGTTTAAGAAAACACAGTTTATTTATTATATTTCTTTGATCTATCGATGATGTTACTTTTCACGTTACCATGCGTAACGAGAATCAGATACAGAGATTCAAGATAAAAGCTTTACGGCCAGTCTTTCGTCGAGGTTTCAACCGACATCAAAAGACTTATAGTTCCCTAACAGTTTTTTCTGTATGAATTCTCGCTTCTGAAGATCAAAGAGCCTAGGGGTTTCTGACTTCCCCTGAGTACGAACTTCAAAAGATTCTATGTTATTCACGTGCGGTCTCTTAGGTATCGTATGATTGACAGATAAGCTCGCGTGATAAGACGAGGTAAACAAACCCGATTCACTACCTGTTATGACGGGCAGGTCACGAAAGTTTGTAAACACTTGTTTGCTTGAGTTCCAAGAGAAGAGGCGTGGATGAAAAAAGTACGCTTGTGTAAGTAAAGACAGGCAGTAAATGCATGGTTTTGCTAGCAAATCATGGAGCGCTAACGGGATTACAAAGACTGTCAGATTACTGTAGGCTCTATTTCCATTATACGTCACAGGGAACCCCAGAGGTCCACGGACCATACTTTGAGAACCGCTGTCTTAGACGAAAGACCTATGCAGAAATGGCCAAACAGCGAATGAGTTAAAGTAGGAATTGAAAGACAACTTCAGTTGCAAAGTGGGGGTCAAAACCCATTTTAGGACTATCCATTTTCAGGGCTTCACATTGCTAGCTGATGGACACTAGTGGTCCTGTTCACGGCTCAATATTTATCAACGCTGCACTTGAGTTGACAGAGTAATTTTATTTTTAATGGTAACTACGATCTTAAATAACTTAGAAAGTGACAAGTCCCGCCAATGCCTCAACTTAAGAGCAGAGTGAAGGTCCCAACTTACAGCTGGGTAGACTTGAACGTGACGCTTTCGAGTTTCGAACGTGGCAACTTCACCTCAAGAAACAAACGCTTTACCTACTCCGGCACTCGAAGCTCGCTGTTAGAGATTCGTCTTCTACTTCTTCTTCTTTCTCCTTTTCGCTCCTTACAGATCATGGAACCGTCGGAGCCAACACTGTAGTTATTCCTAGGAAGCTTGCACTAGCTCTTTCGCGTTCCATACGGAGCATAGATGCAGCATTGCAACATGTCCCCAAGAGGCTTGCAACAAAAGTTTGCATGCGCTTGCATTGGTGATCTCTATGGCAATTAGTTTTACGTGATAAGGTTGCCAGACCCTTGCAAAATATCGTATTGGTAAGCGTCGCCTCGTACTGAGCAGGATTACCTTAGCAACGACCTGTCATCAGTAGGGTTAAAAAAAAACGGCGGCGCTACAACAACTTTAATATACGCTACTAGAGCTGGGATTACCGAGGGGGAAAAGTTGACAAGCACTGAACTACACAACCCTGAAAGTCAAGGGCATGGCAAGATACCTCTGCTGACATGAACTTGGTTGCTATCACCTGGTCTGACAGTTGCCCGTTGTGTAACGCAAGTCAGCCATTCTCTGGAACAGTATTGTGCGTGGCAGGGCCCCTTTATGCAGCTGTCAGTTTGACCTTTATATACTGGAATTATAAAGTAATTATGCCTGCTAATCGATAACCGAGCCTTGGTTTCGGCAATATGGGACCAGGGACAAGTACAATGTGACTTCTTTTTTTAAATGACTTAATTTAACTAACTTTTATATCAATTCTTCTCTGTCTTTTAAAGTCTCTATTTCTCTCTCAATATCTTCTTTTTTTCTGTTTATTTTCTTCTTCAAATTGTATCTTTTTGTATCATTTTTCTCTAAATTACTCGCTCATTTTACATACGATTTTCTTTCTTGTTTTCTTGCTCTCCACCTTACATTGTGTGTCTTCCTATTTCTACAATTCATATTGCTTTTTGTGAATCCTTTCTTTTTTTCAACTTTTTCCTCTTGTTTATGTATTAAGTTTCGCTAATTTTTTTTTCATTTTTTTTTTTTTTTAAACTTCCTTCCTTTTTTCTTCCTCTCGTGTGTATTAACGGGTTACTATTTTGGTCTTAAAAGTAGATTTAAACCGTTTATAGTTCTTTCATTTGAATTTTATTCTTCGTAGAGTACCGTTTAAGAAGCCTGAGTTTGAACGTGTAACTTTTTTTCAAAGCTAAATAAGACACCTGTTGAACATGTTTATTAAATCGAAAAACATGTCTACGGTACTTGACTCAACACTGTAGCTGCATTCTCCTGGTTTTTGTTTCTCACTTCTGTCACTATTATTGTTTACATTCTGAAGATTTAACTAATTTTTGTGGAAATTCTGTCAGCGGCTATTCTTAGTTAACTTACGTATAATTATTTGTCTCGTGGTCTAACTGTCTTCATTTTACGTTATGTAAGATCTAACAAAACGATAATTATTTTGTCTGATCTGATCACCTGCCATCTTCACAACGAAGGTTGGCTGCAATGGATATCAAACGTCTTTTGTATCTTGTCTTGATGGTGCACTCTGACAGACTCCATCTCTTGATGTTATCTTCGCACTTACAAAGGTTGCCTTCAACTTTTCCTTCGACTTTGTTTTTCGGCAAGGTGTTATGTCTCTATATATGACCAATATACTTTGTTTTTCAGCAAGGTGTAATGTCTCTATATATGACCAAAATACTTTGTTTTTCAGCGAGGTGTTATGTCTCTATATATGACCAAAATACTTTGTTTTTCAGCAAGGTGTTATGTCTCTATATATGACCAAAATACTTTGTTTTTCAGCGAGGTGTTATGTCTCTATATATGACCAAAATACTTTGTTTTTCAGCGAGGTGTTATGTCTCTATATATGACCAAAATACTTTGTTTTTCAGCGAGGTGTTATGTCTCTATATATGACCAAAATACTTTGTTTTTCAGCAAGGTGTTATGTCTCTATATATGACCAAAATACTTTATCTGTCGCACTTTGGTACTTATTATTTTTTTAAAGGTAAAAGTTTCTAATAACAGAGACTACAGTAAGGGAGTGACATGTTAGAGACTTCACTATACTAGGTCCAGCTTTTTATGAGATGAGGTGACAAGTTCTCTTCCTCGCTGCTTTTGCCTTAATAAACTCAAGAGCAGAGCAGATACACATTTTCCCTTGGGTAGACTAGCGTAACCACACAAGATTTCCCGTCTAACAAACTGGTAACTTTGCCGCGACAGCCAAGAGCTCTTACCGGTTAGCCAATCGGAAACTCGAAAAAAAAAAACTAAAATTGTTTCAGTCTTAGGATCTTTTTTCTGGTTTTAAAAAGTTTGAAGGCTTATAGTTTATAAGTATCGTAACTGAGCGTGAGGTCGAATAACGAAAAACACATGCCTTCAAAAACTATCCACCAAGACCTCCTGTATTGAGCCATATTCTCAAGGTCGCTCCATGTAGTCTTTACCTGCTGTTAGTTCTACTTCCGTGTCTGTCTTCAGCTCTCTTCTCCGTGTGTGTGTTTCACTCGACTTCTCTTTCCCGTGTGTGTTTCACTCGACTTCTCTTTCCCGTGTGTTACAGGGTCCCGGAAAGGGAGTAACGAATAGTAACAATATGATCTGCTAAGCAGTAATATAGACAAAGTTGGGGCGACAAGAGGAGCTTTCATTGCATTGGGAAATATATGGAGAACAAGAGAAATCAAGTCCAACACGAAAATAAGAAATCTTCAACTCAAATGTCAAGTCAGTCCTATTGTATGGCTCTGAGACATGGAGAACAACAAAAACAACAACCAAAAAGCTACAGACTTTCATAAATGGGTGCTTGCGTAGAATAGAGGGCATTAAAATGGTATGACAAAGTCACAAATGTGGAATTGATGACAAGAACCAGACAAGTGCCAGTGGAACAAGAGTTGAGAAGAGGACGATGGCGATGGATCGGACACATACTGAGGAAACCTGTTGATAGCATTACAAGGCAGTCCTTGTTGTGGAATACAAAGGGTAATAAAGGTAGATGGAGACCAAATAACACATGGAGAGGGAAAGGGAGACAGACATGAAGGGGGTGAATACGGCATGGAAAGATCTTGAGCGGATGGCACGGGACCGGAAGACTTGGTATAAGTTTGTGAAGGCCTATGATCCGTGGGGAGCGTAGCTGAAATGTGATGATAATAAAAAATAAAAGTAGTAGGTATATATATAGACGTCAAAGGCAGCCCTTGTTCCGGAGTCCACAGGGTAGAGAGGTAGAAAACCTATTTGCCAGATATTTTTAACTCGTCTGTCAATTGACTATATTTTTAAAACCCAGTAGAGTTTTAAATAATCAATCAGGCATTTAAATACTGTTCCTTTCTGGCATTCCTTCATTTAGCCTGATAGAACGAACGAACGAACGAAATCTTTATTTCA
>JAMPIV010019182.1:0-80000 GCA_024509875.1 Oreohelix idahoensis | reverse complement strand
GTCAGGATCAAGCAGCAGCCAAACAATCTCTTAACCCACACAGTCACTCAGTCACGCAGTTACTCAGTCATACGGAGTCTGTTTAACCTCAACGATGCTGGTACATATTCTATAGTGAGCTGGCTAAAGCGGACATAATAGCAGCACAGAAAGGTACTCAGTCGCCTAGTGACCTCTTAGTGCCAAGATCTCATCTGGCTCTAAATGCCCAGTGTGTTGGGGCAGCTACCTTTGTGGAATAAATTGATCTACTTTTCTCTGGCCTTTTGCCAGACAACTGCAAGGGCAGTTCTTCTGGAGCTGTAATTCTTCTTCAGGGAAACACCGGGAGAACCAGAGTTATTTCAGAGAGCCAGGATATTGTACATCACACAGTGCTCAGACTACACAGTTGGATTAGACTTGGATTTGTTTACATTCTAGGAGGCTCAACTGTGACGAAATTAGTCGTGCAATTTTATAACTCTCATTCACTCCGGCAGTATTTCTTTATTTCTTTTTTCTCTCATTCATCATCCTATTATTTGGCATATTTATTGCCCTTACATTCTTTTACTGTGACCACTATTTACGTTACGCCAGGTGATTCGTGATAATATCACATTCATTAAACCGGTCATGATATTCTTATCATGAAAAGCCGGCTCGGCACCTTTTGATACAGACTGCAAACGTGAAGAGAGATATCGACTTTGACGTAACTCATTTCCGGGGCCAGCGACAATTAGGCAATTAACACATGGGTTGCGGTCTGTATGTCTGAGGAAACCATATTGTTTGTCTGAGAGGCCGGCGATCCTTTTGTTTGACTGTCTGGAGAACGCACGATCACAGACGATAATGAGATAATCGTTTCAATGGACCATCCCTGTGACAAGATTGTCCCAGATAATCTGTCTGGCGAGTCAATATTTGAAGGTAGAATCTGGACATAAAATAGGTTCCAGATTTGCTGTGAGTTGGCGGAAATATTACCGCATGATTTAAAAGAGACCACGCGTTGGAATATTAAATGTAACATTTTAAACACGCGGTGGAGATTGTGAATGTAAACACCCTACCCACATAGTGCAAAAGAGCTTACGATTGGATTGAAATGAGAGCCGGAATAAACACTGAATTTCATTGGAAATTTCGGCGGAAGTACCATCTGTGTTTTGAACTGAGAATTAGAAATATAATCTAGCGAAATCAGAGACACTGAACACAGACACCTTCGCAACTTCAAACGAGCAACTCCCAAAAGCCAGAAAGAGAAGGATCGGACTTAGAATTCCATAATTATAAGTGACAGATCGAAGTATTTGGGAAACTTAAAATCTTAAAAAGTAAGCACGCCTTTATAAATACAGACTCTGAAAACTAAAGGGGCCAGAACTTTAAATATTAGGACTGAATACCTAATGAATCGGATCATGCGTCATAAGAGAAACTTTCACAGACCAAATGTTCCGCAAATTCACCCGCCATAAAAGAGATTCAAAATTTCCAGACCAAGTGATTCGAGAGCATATAACCTAAATTGCTCGTGTCCATTCTAAACTGTGCGAGAAGATTGTGTATAACCCAATTGGGGTAAGTTGTGAACATTTCTTTTACAAATGTGAATTTGACCTTTTTTCTTGCTAAGTAGTTAATAATGAGGCTGGCAGCCTCAACATACGAAAATAGTATATTCATAAACCACTACAGAAAGCGCTGGTGATTTTTTCTGGCTAGTCGTGCGGAAAACCGACAGTTGAGGTGACCCTAGACTCCGAATGGAGCAGTGGTGAATGATGATTACATCACATGTGCCTAAAGTGTATAATATTTTGTGAGATATATGCACTTTGTTAATTGTAACTCAGGCAACTCATTATTCGCCCCGTCCAGACACATTTTCCCAGTTTAATACTCGGAAGAATATTGGTGATTTTTAATCATCTTCCCTGAGCTACACTGTGTACTCGGAAATTTAATTCTTCTGAGAGATTAACATTGGTGGGTGGACAGCGAGAATGCGCCTGCTATTTGGCTGCCCACAAATGTACTTAACAGAGCCATTTGGTTTTCTATTTTGTCTGAAAAAAGTTCGTGGAATGAAGCTAGTCGTGAGTGAAACGCAGGGAATCAACACCAACTGCCTAAATTGGACAGGTTGTGTAGAGAAGAGCCTTCATCACCGAAGAACTGACGGAAAAAAGGACCCCCTTATATCAGTTAAGTGCTTATAAAAAGGCACCAGCAACCGGACATAATTTTCTTAACTATATCCTCACCATAAATCTCCGTGAAGAGAAAATTTGATTCCAATATAAAATTCACCAGCATTTCATTTATTTTAAACTGTTAATACTAATTGATTATTAAATTTGTTACCTGTTGTTTTAAAACTAAACAATAGTTGTTTATTCAGTTATTTCATATATGAAAGCAAACGTATGAGCATTACTATTATATATATATTGTGACGTACGTCTAGTTTGACAAGTGAATTCTCCCCGATATGATGGATGATTTAAAGTGACTTTTAGCTTTTCATAACATTAGAACCCCTTTGGGGATATTTGTTATAACTTTTTCGTTTGCAACAGAACTCATTCCCACCGGGACTCATTATAAGGCGGCACGAATTCGCTGAATTAACTCAGCCGGGGGCTTGAACGGGCTAAAAACAATTGCTTAAATCTTTCACAAAAGCCGACGGACAGATATAAGTTAACAAATGTTCAGCGCTAAGCAGGATTGCTTTTGACATCTGAATTATCTTGTGAAATTTCCCTTAAGGTAGAAGCGTCATTACTCTTCTATCTACATCTCTGTCAAGAGTAATCTTGTGCGAAGGTAGACACTTGTGACGACCCATTTAGATACTGTTGAGTTTTGGTCACTGTTAGACCACTACTGCAAAGCAGGTGAGGCAATCCGTATAACCTTCGCTGCCAACTCGGCAGGCCAAATGCCAAAACGACACCAGTGACAATCTGTGTATTTGTCATACTTGTGAAAGTGCTGTCCAGTTCTGAGTCGTGACTATGTGCGTACTATTAATTCTATGTTTTATTGTAAAAGTAATTGTTGTTTCATATGTGATGCCATAATACTTATTTTTATTTGATCTATATAAACAGGAAGATAATAATTTTTACATTTACAAGTATTTCCTGAATATATATATATATATATTATATATATATATATATTATTATATATATATATATATATTATATATATATATATATATATATATATATATATATATATGTGTGTGTGTGTAACTGCGCCATCTTGTCATCATCATCATCATCTCGCCCACCCTGTCACAATTGGCGTTGTCGGCAGGATAGGCAGACAGTGACACCGAGCAAATAGCAAACGAACAAATATTGTAAACACCCAGCAGTGCGGTCTTGCACCAGGATGGCTTCAAGGAGTACACGTGTTCCGAGCAGAGGGGAGTGCGAGGATGCAGATCCAACACCAGTAGTGCAAAGTGAGGGCCAGAGCAATGCGCCTGTGAAGGTAGTATACGTGAAGGTGCCGGAGGTAAGGCGATTTGGTGGAAAGGCAAGTCCCACTTGGCAAGAGTTTTTGAACGACGTAGAGGCTGTGTGGAAGGTAGCGCCCTTTACTGCCGAAGATAAGGCAGACGTTATCTGGAACAACGTTACACCAGTGGTATCTAGAGAATTACGGATACGTGGCGGAGCCAAGGCCAGCCCTGAGAAGTTACTCAAAATAGTGGAAGAAGCCTACAGTGAGCGACCACTAGTCAATGAGATGACTAGGGATTTCCAGGCCGTGAGTCAGGGACCTAGGGAATATGCTGTTTTATGTGAAGGCAAAAAGCATGATACACTGTTGCAGATAGCAAGTGCAGAAGCTCATAATGAAGAGGAGGCACTCAAAGCAGAAGTATCTCTCCTAAAGTCCCAGCTAGCACAGCTATCACAGACCAGGGGCAGAGAAAGAAAACACCAAGCCAACCACGGAAACAGCCAAAGCACGACGAGGGGGTGTGTGAGCAGGAACCTCAACTAGACCTTCTTGTATGTGAGAGTCAGGCTGTTGTCAAGGAAAGCTGTAAGCTGACAGTACCAACAAGCACAGTTGCACCAACAAGGCGACAAGGGGTTTGCAAGTGGTACAGTGTCGCCAGGGGATGGGGGTTTATTACGCCAGGTGATGGAGATATTGATGTATTCGTACATCAGACCAAGATCTTCATAAAGGGATTCAGGAGTCTGGCAAGGAATGAACAAGTAGCATTTGGCAGCAAACCATCTGTCCAGGGCATGGAAGCAGTCTTTGTATGCGGCATTGACGGTCAGGAATGTAAGGGCAGCAGGATGCGATCCATGGCACAGAGAAAACCTAGAAAGATAAGATGCTACAATTGTGGAGACTTTCAGACCACATGGCAGCCAAGTGCCCTCAAGGCCCGCTTCCGAAGAGATGTTTTCAATGCAAGTCCACTGAACATTTGATATCCGCCTGTCCCTCAAGGAGCTCTTTCCCGAAGCGTACTGCCACAACTAGGTTGCCTTTATGGTGAAAGTCAAGAGACGGCCGTGACAACTCTCACCCTAAGAGCGCCGAGAAAATTAGTCGACGTTTAGGGGAAGAAACTCGTCCTAAGCAGATAGGAGGGAATGCACATCAATGTTCAGAAGAGGAAACTCATCTACAGCAGATTGTGGGGGATGTAAGCCACCGTCCACACAAAACGAGTGTAAAGCACGTCAGGAACAATCCCCCTACAAAGTCGACAGCTGCATGCACTGACAAGAAGAAGTCACAAGCAAGCAGCGACGCAGTACAAGTAGACAAATCTTCCAAACCACAGCAACTGCCAGCCCAACAACGTACAACTAGGGACATGACGACCAAGAGGGTCCCCAGCCGGGTTGTACCTATTACAGAAGCTCAGCCCAAAGCCCCGCCGCTCCGAAAGAATCAGGAGCAGCACCAACGATCTGAGAAATTACAACTGAAGTGCCAGAGGTAGTGCTGTTGTCGGGGAAAAACAACAAAAAAGCAATGAAGTGGGATGTTATAAATATTTATAGGGGGACTTAGTGTACTGACTGAGATCAGCTGTGAAGGTATCTATATCTAATGAGAGTAGTGTATTATAGATAACCTTACTTGCTGCCACATATATATATATATCTCAGTCAGAATTATTCTGGAATAGTGTGATGACTACGTTATATGTCTAGGGTATGTGTATGATGAAGTGTAAGTCAAAACAACAACAGACAGATAAACAATTTAATTTATTCCACTACACGTGACAACACTGTGACACTCACATACATATAACCCTCTAATAGGATATCTTAAAGGAGTCACTGATAACTTTTCAAATAACAATATGTATTCATTGCTGTCATGAATGAATATGTGTCCTGATTCAAATACAAAGGAACCAGGAATCACAATCAATTTTAATTACAAGTTATATGTACAGAATTTATTAATATGAATATTGTAGTGACATATATTATTAAAAGTATCCTATGTGTGTCAGTTGTGTAGTAGTAATATGAGGTAATACTGGTTTTGTTTTGTTCAAGCTCTGTTGGTATTTGTCATCATGACTTCAATAGTTTGTCTTTATTGGAACTAGTATTGGAGATGTTCTCAGTTCCTGATATTAAAACAATTTACTTCCCCTCTTAAGTTTATGTTACAATGTTATTTTAAGATGGGGGTACATAATTTTGAGCTCAGCTGGCCACATCAGCTTATCTTGCGTGATGGCGGCAGGAAAAGACTCCTCTGCTCGATTTCTCCCCTGGGCTCTGGAGACACCTCACTGATAGCTAAATGGACCAAGGAGTATGCTGTCCGACTCTGGATTCAGCAAAGCTCTGACCAGGTGCTGCTCAATACCATCAAGACCACGGTCCCACAATTCATAGAATAAACACAGATACGTTGACTAGCAATGAATTCTGGCACAAATACTGGCACAAATTCCCATCTGCTTATGTTCCAGGCTTTTATTTAGCAAAAATATGAGCTGGCTTCAACGCACTGTTGCTTTATCAAGCTTATTTGAACTAGTGGTCTCGAACTAACGCTCCTAAGTGATTATATCAGCGAGTCTGGCCAATGGAGCCACGTTTCGACAAGTGTTTGAAAAAATTTTACCTTCCTACGTCTCCCCTAACAACCAAAGATAGTATTTATAGTCCGACCAATCGTGTTTAGTCTTATATTTGTTGCGCTCCAATCAATTTGGAGTTTACATGGTAGGCTATTTCCGTACGCAAGGTTTTTTCAAACACGTTATAAAAAAAATTTTATGAGCAGAAATGATTTCATGCTGTCAGGCATCCCCACTATTTTATTTTGGTTATAACTTGTTAATTCCTAGACTATTTGCGTAACGTTTTACATATTCTTTGTCAGCAAGCCCTAAGGAACCCAAATATACAAATTTAAAAGAGCTATGTGGCTGCGTTCAAAATATGCAATTTCTTCTACCTCCTGTTTCGAAGATGTGCTGTCTGGGTACTGTAATGTTTTCAAACGTAAACCCATCTAATGTTATCTTTTCTAATAAGCGTTTTTCAGGATTTAAAAACCTAACTCTGGGAAGGTTAGTGTTTTTATCACTGTCCGTCCGAAAAAAGTTAGTGCATGTGGCCTTACACGCGTGATAGTAGTAATTGTGTATCGCGTTACGCTTGTTGGGGTGGCATTAATAGCGAGACGCGTGTTTAATTTTGCATGCGTTCCTGATTTTCAGCCCTCCCTCTCTCTTTCTATTTGAGTCCATCTGTTCGTTCGTTTTGGTAACGTAGTATAATTAATGTTAGGATTAATTTAGGTCATTACGCAGTGTGCCTCTCAATGTTTTTCTCAGAAATGCAATACCCGTTTTAATGTGTTGTGGAAACGCTTGTATTTATGCAGTGGCTTATATTTAACGTGGAAACGTTACAATTTGCAGACGAAGCATAAAACAAAGGGGATTTCGAGTACATTCCTTGTGACAGCACTGTTATTTTACCATTGCTCTTTTCTTTATTAGATTTATTATATATGTAACTGTATGTATGTATGTATGTATGTATGTATGTATGTATGTATGTATGTATGATTATTGTATGTATGTATTCGCGAAATCTATATATATATATATATATATATATATTTATATATTATATAATATATTTATAATATATATAGATATATATAACTTATATATATATATATATATATATATATATCTTGATAGATGTTGATTTTTTATTGGACTGGTTTGTTTTCTTAAATAACTTGTTGCAAAAAATACAGACCAGACACGCAGTTTTCCCAATCTTTATTTTTTCTTTCTCTATCTCTCTGATCAGATTAATAGAGAGAGTGGGTGGCTACAACTAAAGGAAAAGTGGGGATGAAAGCAAAGATCGAGGTCTCTTTGTAATCCGTTATCTTGGTCGCTGTATGTCACTCAACCCTCACACCCTGTGAGCCGGTCTGTCCTACTACTTCTGCACTGCTCGAAATTGGCAGTCCAATATGGATGCCTTTGCCTTTCTTTTAGTTTTCATTCACCCCACGACACAATGATACTTTTCACAAAGCAAATAATGTAGATTGTTTTGCTCTCTTTTTTTTCCATCTGACGCATTAATTCCATTCTACACCTCATTTTTCTATACACCAGGGAGTCTACCGGGTAAAGGCTATCTCCCACTGAGAGCAGAAAATTCTCGGGTTCAGCGATGGTTCCAGATTGGCGTGCAAATACAAATACTGATCTAAATATCATAATTTCCTGCTCTTATGTTTACAAGTTTCAGAAAAACCTGTTGATAGCATTACAAGGCAGTTCATGTTCTGGAATACACAGAGAAGAAGACGGTAGATAACAAATGAAAGAGATAAAGAAGACATTATAAGATCAAAAAGGGACCCAAAGACGCAGCAACAGAGAATGCAGTCAGCGACCCATAGCTTGACTGCTTGCGTCAGGGTCAGCGAACCAGAGCCGACCAAGACCCTACTCCACCTCCATGTGGTGGTCCTGGAAACAGGCTGCATCACTGCAGTCTGGCTGAGAGAGTAGGGATCGAAGAAAGAAGGCAAACCCGGTCCCAAAAAATGCCGTGCTGAAGTCGGATGTGTCGGCCGAAAGGCGCAGATATCGCAGCTTCGCTGTAAACAGACACAACACAACCAACGTCCTTTTCAGGATGAACGAGGAAGAAGAAGAAGATCAAAAAAGGATGGCACTGGATAGGAAGATTTGGTATGAATTTGTTGAAGGCTTATGTTCCTTGGGAAGCCAAAGCTTAACGAATGAGTGAATATTTAGAAGTGCTGTAGAGCCATATGAAGACTCTTTACCAACAATGCAGAGACTGAGCTGACATAATATGGCCACACAGCAAGATCACATGGGCTACCAAAGAGGTTTCTTTTTTTTTTTTTTTTAAATAAAATGTGGCCTCGCTTTGGCGAGGCTCGCACTGTTCAACCTAGACACAGGGTCCGTCGGTTATATTATGGCGTGTGTCCAAATTTTTTAAAAGACCTTGGTCCGGTTTATTGTGCTAATTGAATGTTAACTAGCAAAGAGTTACCTTCAGGGCACAGTACAAGGAAAAAGAAGACTGCGAAGGCAAATTACTAAATGGGCTGACAGCACAAAAGAATGGACAAATATAACTCAAAAGATTAACAATTAATAAACAAAAGTAGCGACTATTGGTCCAGAGCTCATAGTATGTGGTACCCCAAATAGACTATGTGTTTTGGGGTAGGGGCGGACTTAGCGTTTGTGCATTTCGGGCGCTGTCCGAGGTCCCTCAGCTGTTGGAGTGTCCACACTCCCTTAGATATTTAGAATCAGTGGGTGTCTTCTTCATCTCCAACGCAAGCCAATTCTCAAGTAGTAGTCGCGTGAATAGCTAATTAGCTGCGTATAGTAACTGACAGGTAAAATCAAAGATGATGGTACGGTATCTGTTGATAAGTAAATCATAAACGTATATGTCACAGTGTGTTATAGCTGCCACATGACGTAGGTGCTGTGTCTGGAGCGCGAACTAGATTATACCGGCGAGTAAAGGTTTTTGTGGGAAGGCGAAAGCCATGGATTCATTCACGTCTTGGAGTCCGCGCTGTGCGCACCATTGTTGAGAGCTGGTACCTTGTACTGAAGACATGGCCGTTTTTACGGGACAGCCTAACACCATTTAGTTTTTGATTAGTCCGGGTTTGTTGTTTTTTTTAACGTGCGCCCGCTATTACTCGAGGTGAAATCTCAGGTTCGGACTGATTTTATGTGAGTATTCTATTTTCTCTGTACGCTGACAAGTGTCCTTTCGCCATTCAGGCTGATACTCGCCGTCTTCTGAGAGAGTCCGGGGTTTTTGTTTATGATTAATGCTGGTTAGGCGATCTATGATAGGTCCTGTTCACATCTTATGAGTATTTTCTTGATTTCCTTGGTTTGTGATGGTAGCAGTCATTTGTTTAATTCCTTCCTGTCATTATTTGGCCATGTTTCGTTATGACGATTAAAGGGATAGATTGTCATTCAGTTTTTCCCTTAATTTTTGACGCTGTTGTTCGTATGGTGCCCCCCTGGCATTTCTCCAGTCGATGTTCTGTCCCGTTTGTAAACCCATTATTTATTTTTTTTAATTAATGATGAAAAATATCCCGTTCAACCTCTGATGTGTTATAATTAGGATATATATTGTTTTCAATTCCAAATAATATGAACAACTGCCGATATGGCACCTGTCAAATCATTGTAAATAGTGCAAATTACAATTACCAATTATGCTTGTATGTTTAAAGAACAAACAAACAAACAAAAACAAACATACAAACAAAACCCTAACTTCTTCTTCTTCTTCTTGCAATCGCATCTTTGATGATTACACCGTCAGACGAGTTCTCATGATGAATTCGACTGTTGTTTGAAGTTCCTCTTTAACTCCATATAGCTTTGAGTTTAGTGTTGAGTCATTGGGCCAGTATATCTTTCTTAACTGGTCATACAGAGGACAGTCCTGTAGAACATGCTCAGCAGTTTGTTCGTTTAATCCACATGTGCACAGTGGTGAAGCAGACAATCGCAGCTTGTGCATGTGTTTATTCAGTTTGTTATGCCCTGTCCTGAGTCGAAAAATAGTTATCTGTCCCTACCGGTCGAGAGTGTTGATAGTCGTCTTTGGGTTGGTTCTGTTCTCTTCTGATAGTCTGGATAGCTCTCTTTTTCTCAAAGTATGTGACTGCATTATCTTCTTGTTCACATTCTCCTCCCTTTTTTGCAAGTTTATCTGCCTTTTTATTTCCGGGTACACCACAATGAGATGGTACCCACTGAAGTATGGTTCTCTTTTTGGCAGCTACCTTGTTTAGTTCATTTCTCAGATGCGGGAGTTTACCACCCTTGAGAGCTTGCAGGACAGACAGTGCATCTGTGAGGATGACTACCTGGTGGCAGTCAGAGTTGGTGTTATAAATCATATTTGCAGCTTGCTCTAGAGCTCGAACCTCAGCTGTATAGTTGGAACAGAATTTACCAGTGGGAATGTGCCTAGTCTCATAGTGGTTGTCAGGATATGAGATAAAGATACCGGCACCTCCATTCCTAACAGCATTAGTTGCTGATCCATCTGTATAGGCATGTATCCATGATTGATCGGGATAGCTTTCTTGGATCATACTCAATGTAGCAGTTCATTTTTGCAGATCATTATACTCACATCCACTTGTGAGACCACTGACTGATGTATTAATTTGGAGGGCACTGCTGGCCTGCTCCCATGGTACAGGGTATAGGGTGGGCTTCAGTGGTGTTGTCTTCATGGATAGGTCTTCTTGATGCTGTCTTATAAGTCTTTTCCCCCGATGCACAAAGCTGCTACGCTTTAGACGTCCCAATGCCAGATCATCTAGTCTTGCCTTCATTGGGTGCGTTGGCATACTGTTGTACTTTTCCATCTGGATCATGGTTTTTGTGTCTCTTCTTTGGGACAATGTCTGTAATCCAGCAACCTTCTGCATCTCTGTTATTGGTGTAGTTTTCATGGCTCCTGTAATGAGCCTGAGAGCTTGATTTTGCACCTTGTCCAAAGACTGCAGATGTGAGTTAGCAGCTGATGACCATGCTGCTGAGCTAAACTCTAAGTGTGGTCTTATTACTCCATTATAAATCTTCTTTAGATTTCGTTCATTTGCTCCCCAGTTGGTACCTGCTAATTTTCTGAGTATGCCTAGTCGTCTTCGGGCCTTTCCTTCTGCATTTTCAATATGCTTATTCCATGTAAGCCTTTGGTCAAATGTCACCCCAAGATAGGTGGGGTAGCTTTCTTCCTGATCACGGTTGTCCCTAGGTGTATGTTAGCTGATTTGTCCTTGGGGGCGAGGGAGAACAGTGTTGTGGAGGTTTTGTCTGTGTTTATTGTGATAAGCCATTTCTCTGCCCATGACACTAGCATGTCTGCTGCCCGCTGCATTCTATAATTTGCTGTGGTGACATTTTCATCAGCGCACCAGAGTACTAGGTCATCTGCATATAAGGCAGCTTTAACTCCTGCAGGGAGATCTTTCACCAGGTCATTGATGTAAACAAGGAAGAGTGTTGGGGAAATTACTCCTCCTTGAGGTACCCCCTGATGGAGCAACACTTTTCTGCTCTGCAGACCGTCAAGAGTGACTCTAGTTCTCCTGTTATGCAAGTATGACTGGATCCATTTCATCATGTTGCCTTGGATTCCACTTCTCCTAAGTTTTGCAATGAGGCCATCTTTCCACACCTTGTCAAAGGCCTGCTTGAAGTCGACCCAGATCGTTAGGACCTTTTTCTTCTCCTGGAAGGCATCTTCTATTGCTTGAGACAAGTAAGTAACTTGGTCTTCTATACTGTAGCATTCTCTAAATCCAGCTTGTTCCGGCACCAGGATCTGCTCAGACTCTAAATACCATTTCAATCTGTGGTTGACTATTCGCTCCATAGTCTTCCCAACACAGCTTGTGAGACTGATTGGCCGGTAACTTGCAGCCTCGGTCTTACATTTCCCTTTCTTTAGTATGGGTATTGTGATGGCTTCTCTCCATACTTGGGGTACCGTTCCTTTCAACCAGCTGTGGTTGAATATCTCAAGCAGTTTTGTCTTTGCTGCTGAGCTCAGATTTACTAGCATTTCGTTGCTGATTTTGTCTGGGCCGGGTGACTTTTGAAACTTAAGCTTGGAAATAGCCTTCTGTAGTTCTCCTAGTGTGATGGGTTCCCTCATTGGGGCAGGAGTATCTGTCTGTCCCATGGTTGCCAGTATTTCTTTTCTTATCTCTCTCTGATGATCTATGTTAATGGGTAAGTTGCTTTCTGAACTGTATCTTCTAGCAAACAAGTCTGCAGCTTGTTTTCCTCTGAAAAGTTTGCCACCTTCATCCAATGTGATAGTCTGCCTAGGTGAGGAACGCTCTTCATTTAGAGACTTGACTAATCTCCAAAGTTTCCTGCCGTCTTTCTCAAGATTCAGCGATGCCGTTTTAGTTCTCCAGCTTTTCCGTTTTTCTTCTAGCTTTGTTCTCTGAAACTCTGCTACAGCCTTTTTCCATTTGTTATGAGTTTCAAGTGAAGGCTGAGACTCTGCGTCCTTTCTAGCCCTGTCCATAGCTTCCTGACGTTCTTGGAGTGTGCTGGACCAGTATGGTATGTAGTTACGCCGGCATCCTTTGGGAATGGTTTCTTTTGCAGCTTGTAGTATGCATCTGTTGAAGTCTTTTACCACTCCATTAATGTCTCTGTTCTGTACCTTGAGGGTAGACAGCAGCGTGTTCACCTGATGCCTGAATAAACCCCAGTTGGCTTTTTTGTAGTTCCATCTTGTAATGGCTGGGCCTGTACTGAGAGTTGCACTCTGGACAGTAAGAAAGATTGGGCGATGGTCGCTTCCCCCTAGTTGGTCTCCTACTTCTCTAATAGATCCAGCTATATCTGGTGTGGAGAAGGCAAGATCTGGTGTTGAAGTTGTATGCCATCCTCTGGAGTAGAAGGTAGGAGTATCTGTGGCATTATTGACTAGGATTATGGAGTGATCATCTTGCCAAGTTTCAACCTCTTCACCTCTGTGATCCAGATGGTTATAGCCCCAGCTCTGGGAGTGGCTATTAAAGTCTCCAACTGCTATAAAGTTGGTGGCTGGTACCTGTATAGAGCTAAGACTCAGGGGTTTGTTGTTCGGACAGTAATAGTTCAGGAGTTCTATTTCCATCTTGTCTACCTTTATCTGCAACAGCTGATATTCTGCTCCATCCATGAAGGTTTTCCTTTCGTGTGCAGGAATGTTATTCCTTACAAGAGTAAGTACTCCTCCTTTTCGTCTATCTTTTCTGTCGGATCTGAAGCATTGATATCCCCTTATTTTAAAGGTTTGATCTGCTTTCAAGTGAGTCTCTTGGATACAGCAAACACTGACTTGCTTCTCATACAAGATGTTTTCCAGCTCTGTCTTTTTGCTGTATCCAGCCTGCTTGCTGTTCACTCCCTCTGCATTCCAGTGCATCATGACAAGTGGCACTCTGGGTTTCTCTTTTTCTGTTTTGTTTTGGTCAGTAGTTCTCCTCTGCCGTCTGCTGACTCCACAAGACGGTCTAGAGGGTCCTCCAGTAGCTGAGGGTGGGCTCTGTCGAGGCTCAGAGCCCGGCACTGCACCTGCCTGGTGGAGCTCCACAGGGCGAGCACCAGTACGAGATTTATTTGACGGTATACTCTCCATAGAAAAAAAAAAGCGAGTTGCGTGATACTGTGGTTTCCGGTGCGCCTTCTGGCACAGTATCTATGACTTTAGCACCTGTTCAACGGGAGAGTGGGCTCATCCCTAATCTGTTTATGTTCCCAGTAGTAGACTATTCGCAAGCAGCCTGGGGGTGTCACTGCTCTGCGCGGACCTTGTTTACCGAGGCGGCGTCCGAGCTCGTATGGTGAAAATATGGTTGCGTTATCTTCAAAATAGCCCTGTCTTTCCCATGGCTTTTCTGCCATCCTGCAACCACAGAGCCACTTCCAGATACCCACCACCTGCCAACCCTCCATTGTCAAGTTTAGTGGAAGTCTTCCTGTCCATGTTTTCCCCAAAACTTGCACATCCAAGACTAATTTACGGGGGAGAGGAGTTACAACTGCCCCAACTGCAGAGATAAACTTGGATCGGAGGTTTGAATAGAGAGTTGTATATTAACTTACTGTTTGGCTGAGGTCTGCTTCTTACACCTCTTCTATATGAGGTAAAAACACTTTTTTTTTTTTTCCCCCCATTTTATTTAACGTTTATATACTGTGGGCTCCTCCGGTATAGCCGTTAAGTCTCGTCATGCGGTATATTTCCAAGACGAACCAAAACCGCAATTAAACGAACAGCGATGTATAGGTCAGGGACGTGTGCAGGTTTGTTTGGCACACAGCGCACACAGAGAATGAGTGGGAAACCTCCCAGCTAGAAACTCACCTAGCACCGCATTTATGCTGCAGATGTGCATGGAGGAATTGAATAAACGACGTCTGCCAGGTTTGATGTGGCATTTGGTACTCCTACCGCCCGTGCGGGTTAGGCTAAAGACCTGTTAGTGCTCACTATTAATCTGAAGTGGGGGTACTGTGCCAGCACAATCTGGGGGAGATAAAAGGGGGTGTTGTACTGCCGTCTCCTTGTGAATACGTCCTCTAGCCAAGCCGTAGGGCTCACAGTGCTCTTTAAAAAAAAAACCCCGCCACCTTCAAATTGCCTGCTGGTTTACGCCATCTAGAGTTGTCCGCACATTCCATGCTGCTCTAGGCAGACGGTTTTTCGCAAAATACATGTTAGATCCAACGCGTGAGAGATTGAAGAGGCAATAGAGAGAGAGGTCGTCACAGTCCTCGTAAAAGGGCACTAACATGAGTTGTATGCTCTGTGCCACAGAAACACGGTGCAAGGTATGTTGCGATGGGTTTTGCTCGAAGGAGCTTTAATGATTGGAAGCAGTCATGCGACTTACACTAGAGACGTTCCATTGTTCCCAACTAAGACTTGTTCAGTATCCATCTGGCTCCTTCCCAAGTGATGGCACAGAAGGGCGTGTGTACGGTGTAGTTCATTAACGAACGAATAACGTATTTTATTTTATTGAACACGAGGTTCTTGCTGTACAGCCTAAATTAAAGGCTAGAACTCCGTTGTTTAGTGTTTTAGCCTCAACTAGAGGACACTCTCCGGCCTCCGCATAGGTATCCAAAGTAATTAACCAGCTTTTCTCCGCCCTCATTGTGTAGACGCGTACTTCTGCCCTTTTCATACAACACGCGCTTATGACGAGGTCCCCAGAGATTTGCGGTGTTGCTACGTCAATGGATGTTTCGCGCTGACGTATTTTAATGATCGGACTTCATCAGAATCGTTGTTGCTTTTTTCATATGATCGCAGACAATGGTAAACTTAACCGGATACGTGTTACCAGACTTTTTCTCTATTCCTCCTCGATTCCCTCTTCTCTCCTCTTCTCAGGGTCTGTGGTTTCTGCCCCAACTTGCTCTTTTATTTCTATCTATAATCTCTCACTCTTATTTCACCACGCACTATCTAATACGATCTGTGTTCTTGGAATCACGTTCAGTAACTGCCGTTGAGTTTAGGGAATGGAAAGGGCGCGAGAAAGGTTGTTTGGCCTTTTATTCTTTTTTCTATTAATTTTTTGTGTGTTAGTTTTCTCTCTTTCTTCTTCTCTGCCCATTACCCTTCGGGGTGGTTTCTGTCTAAGAATTTCTTTACGCCCTGAGGTTGCCAACCTTAAGAGACTTATGCATAACTGTTCGTGGGAATACCGCAAATAAAATTATTAGGTAATATGGAAGCCTGGTCGCTTCGAATTCCTTTCTTTTCGTCTGCAGAATTCACTAGCCCGTAGATAGTAAATGCTTACTGTATTATACCGCTTTCTTCAATGAAACGGTGTGCTGTTGATTTCTGGACCAAGGGGGGCAGACACCCTAACTACCCTCATTAATTCCTCCAGCATCATACCCCTGTCCAAAACGAACGAACAGATGGGACTAAATGACTTAAAAGAGAGAGGGAGGGCGGAAACTCAGGAACGCCAACACGCGTCGCGCGAGGTGCTGCCATCAAGCTAGGATTACATGCACTAACTTTTTTTCAGACGGACAGTGATAAAATACATTACCATCCCAGAGTTAGGTTTTAAAATCATAAAAAACGCTTATTAGGAAAGATAACAATAGATGGGTTTACGGTTGAAAACATAACAGTACCCAGACAGCACATCTTCGAAACAGGAGGTAGAAAATACATATTTTGAACGCAGCCACGTAGCTCTTTTAAATTTGGATATTTGGGTTCCTTAGGGCTTGCTGACAAAGAATATGTAAAACGTTACGCAAATAGTCCAGGAATTAATAAATTATACCCCAAATAAAATAGTGGGGATGCCTGACAGCATGGAATCATTTTTTTATAGTGTTTGAAAAAATCTTACGTACGGAATTAGCACCATGGTAAACGATTGACATTCGTGTTATGGGGCCGTGAAGAGAATATCAAACACTGGTCGAAAGTGGCCTCTTGGCTTAGGACTGAGACTCACTTAGGAGCGTTAGTTCGGACCACTAGTGCAAATAATCTTGATAAAGCAACAGTGCGTTGAAGCCAGCTCATATTTGTGTTAAATAAAAGCCTGGAAAGTTGTTGCCAGTATTGTGCCGCGTTTCAACGTATCTGTGTTTATGTACATGAATTGTGGTAAGCTTGAACCATTCAGTATAACAACTTTATGCCTGTTAAGTTTCAGTGGCAAACAGGAGATAAAGGCTATAATGCTCCAGCCTGAACAGAGGGTGTCGGAGGGAAGTAAAACGGCATGGAATGGCCAAATAGTACACTGACACCTGGATGATAAGCCAGACATACTGCTGGATATTTCAGATGAGGGACAGTTGGCCTAACGCTTTCAAACTCAATGTTTGTGTTGTATGTGCTCGTGTAGATTAGAAAAAGTCATGAAGTAGTAGGTACAGAAGGGACCGTTGCTTGATGGTTAGAGCGCACTGGTTCAGAGCTTTGCTGCATCCAGAGTCGGGACAGCTACTCCTAGGTTCATTTAGCAATCAGTACCACACAACACACACCCCCCAATTAGGTGTCTCTCAGAGCCCGATGAGGAATTCGAGAGAGGAGTACTAGCCGGCATCACGCATGAAGCTAAGCTGATTTGCAGCTGAGCTAATATATCCCTATCTGAAATAACTTTGTAAAACTAACATTCCGAGGGGAAGTAATTTCTTAATATTCAGGAACTGAGAAATCTCCAATCGTCGTAAAGACAAACATTGAATCATGATGACAAATACTGTTGAAACAGGCAAATCCATTATTATATAACTACCATACCAGTTATCTGTCCTACATAATTCTAGTCTGTACATATACTTGTAATTAAAATTGCCTTGTGATTCTGGTTCCTTTGTAATTGAAATCACTCTTCATAACTTAAAGATTGTTATTTGAACAAGTTAATCAGTGAAATCCTTAAGATCTTCTCATAGATTGTTTAATGTTCACAGTGTTGTAAGAGTATGTATTAAATTATCATCTGTTGTTGTTGTGATTACTTCATCATAACATACCTTAGACATATAACGTATTATACACTAATCCAGAATAACAATATATAGAATGTCGGTACAAGTAATTTATTACTATGTGGGGATAGAACCTTGTAATGTCTGTCTACTAAGTTATATATATATCACCCATATTGTATATTAAGTTTTGTTCGTGTAAGATACTGTTTGGCTATATTATGCAGTTCCCTAGGTCTGTCTCTTCTTAACACCTCTTCTATATTTGTAGGTAAATCAATTATATTTAACGTTTATATACTGTGGTGATTAACCTGTTATATGTCATTGCGTCAGTATAGATAAATCAGTTACATTTAACGTTTATATACTATGGCGATTAACCCTTTATATGTCATTGCGTCAGTATATTTCCAAGCACACACAAAAAATAAATAAACGAACAGAGATGTATAGGTCACACGGTAGGAAACAGTACAAATAAGTGCAGCGTTTGTTTGGCACATTGAAAAAGTACAAAGGAAAGACAGTGGAACACACAGAGAAGAATGACTACGGAAGACATCACAAAACTAAGCTCGCATGGTCAAACCTAGAAAACAAACATAGGAAAACTCACCCTAGCACAAGTTTTATCTGAGGTTTATGCGTCCGCAGATGTGCAAATACGGAAGCTAACCAAACGACATTGAATAAACGACTGAATTATATCAATACTGCAAAATTTCCTCGCAAGCCAAATTGTCTAGCATCGTCTCAAATTGTATCTCCTATTTCCTCCGTGACAGCACTTTTGAGCCATGCTACTGCACAAGCTAAAGACATGTTAGTAGCATAATAACTATTAATTGCCGACATTATCTCTACCGGGGTATTAGATGGCATTAGGATGCTCAATTGTTACGTCAGAGAAATGATTTCAAACACACCAAAAAAAACCCGGAAAGTTAGCGTAATTGTACTAAAATCCTTGCATTGCATCAATCAATCATTCAATGCTCTAGGCTCCTCCTAGTGCGCAGGCAGCGATCTAGCATTTGTCTCTCTATGGCTTTTTAAAAAAAAATCTGTCCTCGCGAGAATCTCTTCCTTCCTTCTTCTGAGAAATACTGAAATACTGTATTTATGGTTTTAATTTCCTTTGCTATCTAGACGAATTTCAAACTGTCTGGCACTGTTGGCACATTCCATGCTGCCGTGTGTTTTCTATGTTCTCAGAACGGTTTTCGGCAAAATAATTATCGGATCAGGGAGGTCGTGGGAACAATACCAATGCAATAGCTACACAGAAAGCGAGAGAGAGAGAGAGAGAGAGAGAGAGAGAGAGAGAGAGAGAGAGAGAGAGAGAGAGAGAGAGCCCCATGTAGCTCCGGGAGTCTTTTAAAAGACCACTGCACCCTCAGGCATGTCGTAAAAGGCAACTAACATGAGGTTGTATGCATGGGGCTGTCAACCTCATCCTGTAAAACATATTTCCACAGAAACCACCGGTGCAAGCGTCCTGCATGTGACCAGCTACAATGATGGCTCTATGCTCCATAAGGAGCACAAAGGAAAATAATGATGATTAGAGGGAGAGAGGGAGGGAGAAAGAGAGAGAATGAGAATAAAAGGGTACGGGGAACCTCGTCACGAAAGACATAGAGAAGACATGAACATCTGTGAAGTGATGGCATGAGACATGAACATCTGTGAAGTGATGGCATGAGACAAGAACATCTGTGAAGTGATGGCATGAGACAAGAACATCTGTGAAGTGATGGCATGAGACAAGAACATCTGTGAAGTGATGGCATGGGACAAGAAGGTACGGCGTGAATGTATTGAAAACCTATGCTCAGTTTGGAGCTAACAGGTCATTAACGAACGAATAACAATGTATTAGAATACAGCCAAATTAGTTGAACAAGATTTCTGGTGTACAGGCTAAATTAAAGGCTCGAACTCAAACATAGCAGGAATCGTATTTGCACAGTGGTTAGAGTGTTTGCTTCTCGGGGGTAAAGTTACCGGGTTGCGTCAACTTGACAGACACAGACACCTCTTAACGGCATAGGTAAAGGCAAAGTAATTAAAGCAGCTTTTCTCAGGACCTCATTGTGTAGAGAGTACTTCTGCCCGTTTTCATACATCACGCGCTATGACGAGGTCCCCAGAGATATGCGTGTGCTACGTCAATGACTGTTTCGCGCGGAAACTATTCTTGTACGTATTTTAATGGCATCGGACTTCATCAGAATCGTTGTTGCTTTTTCATTTGATCGCAGACAATGGTAACGTTAAGGGATACGTGTTTTTCTGCCCTATACTCTGACCTTTTTCTCTCTCTCTCTTTTCTGTTTCTCTCTCTTTCTCACTTCCCCTCTCTCTCTCCCTCTCTCTCACTATAAGTATTACATGTTTTTTCTGCCCCAAACTCTGCTCTTTTATCTATCTATCTATCTATCTATCTATCTATCTATCTATCTATCTATCTATCTATCTATCTATCTATCTATCTATCTATCTATCTATCTATCTATCTATCTATGTCTCTCTCGTTTTCTGCTGTTCCTTTACTGGGTTCGAAGCCTGATAGAATCACGTTCCAGTCTACCCAGCTGTAAATGGATACCTGTCTCTGCCGTTGAGTTAGGGAAGGGAAAGGCAGCGAGAAAGGCTGTCTCCGTCTCACTGCTTTCTTCGTCCTCGGCCTTTTATTCTTTCTTTCCTTTAATTTTTGTTTGTTTGTTTCTCTCTTTCTTCTTCTCTTCGTTTTCCCATACCCTTGCAGGGGTGGTTTCTGTAGAAATTTCTTTTACGCCATGAGGTTGCCAACCTCACGCAGAACCTTATGCATAACCTCAAATTAATCGCCTTGTACGACATGCCTGGGAATCAGTGGTCTTTTTCTTTCTTTGTTTCTTAAAATAACCCGAGGAACTACACGGAACTCCGGTCTAGAATACATGGCTCTTTTTTCTCGATTTCCTCTTCTTCCACATCCAAATAGTAGATATCGGCCACGTGAATAAATACGCAAACAGCGAAAAAGACTTTTTTTTCCTTTTAACCTTAAAGTGTTTTTTTTTTTTTTTTTTTTTTAATGAGATGTTCATTTTTCTTGACATTATTGACACACTCGACAGAGCAAATTAAAGATTTTAACAATTAATTCCAAAACGGCATCCCGTCAATCGTTAGTCCTATGTGTCTTTCACCATTAAAAATTGCATGTACAGACATACCTCGGAGATATTGCGGGTTCGGTTCCAGACCCGCAATAAAGCGAATATCGCAATAAAGCGGGTCACACCCATTTTTTTTTTTTTTTTTTTTGGCTTCCCAGTGCATATAAAAGCCCAATGGGCTGATCACCCGTTGGCTTGTCACACCGATTACGGAAACAACGGCAGATGGATCTATTTGTTGTTGCCCTAAAGACGCCGCTAGGCGTGATGGGAAACTACAACAGAGAAAATCAATCTGCTGTTGCCCTTAAGACGCCACAAGGCGTGATGGCCTCTGACTGCTTGGTCGGTCTTTGGCTGAGGACGGAAGAAGAAGAAGAAGAAGTGCATATAAAAGCCTGAAATCATGTTTACATTATGTCTATTAAGTGCGCAATAGCACTAGGTCTAAAAAAACAATGTACTGAAAAAATTAGAAATACTTTATTGCTAAAATCATAATCTTTTTGCTCGTGGAGAGCCAAAATCTGTCGGAAGAAGAGGGCACGTTCTAATAAATAAACATGAGTAATTTGAAAAGAACGCAATATCTGCGAAGCGCAATAAAGCGAAGCGCAATAAAGCGAGGTATGCCTGTACACTCTTTTGCCTGGAATGAACTTACTAGGGGGTTCAGTTCCTACGACCCTGTCGTTAAGTCTGTATGGTCGTTCGTCGGAAATCACTCTATGATCATGAATCATAAGGATATGTTAACAGTTAACGCGCCTGAGTTTTAAAATGTGTTGGTATATTTTGTTACATTTTAAAACTAATTCCACTCTTTGTTTAGAGTGAAATAATACAATCTACAGAATATACCATAATAGGATAAACGGGATAATCGTCATAATTATGAGTGGTCGAAAATATGAGTTGTCAAAATTATGAGGTGTTGTAAGTTGCACGTCGTAAGTACGAGTTGTCGTAAGTCGGATACGGTGTAAGTCAAGGACAGCCTGTGATAGTGTATTTTAAGAAGTGGCTTTCTTCACAGATGCACTGTCAGTAATTTCAACGCTGAAAAGCCAAAATAATGCAGACCTGGATGACCTAAGAGTATTGCTCCGCAAACTATGTCACCGATTCAAAAGAGTTGTGATCCAAAGGATCCCATCTCATTGTAATATCCCCGGCAACGAAGAGGCTGACAGATTGGCAAAGGGCGGTGGAAAGCTACCTCAGCCTGATGCACGCATAACTTTCGAAGAGGCAAGAAGTGTTATCATTATCAGATGCAGAAACACACAAAATGCTACATACAACCAGCTCATCAGAAGATAACAAGTGATAATCTTCAGACTCCGCACCGACCACAACAGATTGGGATGTCATCTACTCAACAAGCTAAAGATAGGAACTACATATGAGTGTAACTGTGGCACCGATAAAATGACTGCTGAACATTTGCTTCAAAGATGCCCCAACATACGAGGAATAGAGAAAGGACACTTGGTCGTCACCTGTACCATTCAGGGAAGAGCTCTACGGAGATGCAAATAGCCTCAAGCTGACTACTGCTTTCTTTGAAAACATTCAAGTAGACGTCTGAGAGTGTACGAAGATGAAGAATAAAAATGGCTGATGTACAGTTCCGGTGCGGTTTTTTAAAAAAAGTTATAATAATGTGTTTTGCTAAGACAAAAGACAAAGAATATTGCCTACGTTACGGCCATAAGGCCTTCGTCGGGGATAAAAGTTCAAAAACGGAAGGAAAGAAAACGAGAACTGGGTTTAAATACGTTTTAAGAAATAATAATAATACACACAAAAAATACAAAACGCAAAAGGAAGTAACTAATGTTTTTCTTGTGGATTCCAGTATACGTGAGTTGATCAGGTGCCATCTTCACATATGAAGGTCGGCTACAATGGATCCCAAAATCATCTGTCTTTTGTCTTAATAGTAGGCCTACAACTGATGCTGTCCGTCTCTTGGATGTTATCTTCCCACTTATAGTACTGTTTTCCTCTCGTACGTTTGCCTTCAACGTTTCCTTCCATTATGGTCTTCAAGTAAGGTGTTATGTCTTTTTATATGACAAACACATTTCTCAATTTTGACCTTATTTGTTATTTCTCTCGTTATTCCTAACTTTTCTAGTACCTTTTTCCATGAAATGCGGTCAATGTATATATATATATATATATATATATATATATATATATATATATATATATATATATATATATATATATTTATGTATATATATATAGATATATATATATATATATATATATATATGTCATCAGTTGTATCGAATGGAAATACATGACACAAACGTCAAACTAATGAAGAATAACTGATAAATAACGTTCTCTTTGTTTTTAATTTCCAGAATTAAAATTAAAAACAAAGACAAAACAAAGAAAACGGCCTACAGTTGGCCATTAAACCAACGTTACAACATACAGAAACATTTGTTGCCCACTATGACGTCACGTGTTGAAGAGACCGGACGTGGCGTTGACCTTTAATATTAATTAGACATAATACTTTAACCATTAAAGTAGTTGTTAATTCTCTATATTGTGACGTTTGTTTAATTTAAATTAGGGTTGGGATATTTAACGATTAATTAATTAATCGACTAATCGGTTAAAAAATGTGTATAGCTTAATTGATAAAACAGGTTTTAATAGATTATTCCATATTAAGAAATGTGTATGTTTTTATTTTTTTTTTTTTTTGCTTAAAGGCGAGAGCATTTACTATGTTAGAGGTTTGTAATATGGAATTTGGCAAGTGTGGACAATATTAATTAAATTCGTTGGTTGTAACTTTTCAGTATTTTCATTATATTTTCAGGACGATGTTGCCTTATAACAAGTACAATAAATAAAGTCCTTAGAGATTTTTAAAAAAGAAATGTTATTTATGATTTTTTTTAAATAATTTATCAGAGTGTTCGAAATTGAACCATTAATCCACGATTAAAGAAATTCGGTTAATCCATTAAGATTTTTAAAATCAATAATATAAATTAGTTAGACAGAAGTGAAGATATTTAAAAAAGTTAAAACTAGGGAGTGACACTTCGGTCACCTTGTATTCCACTGGTAACAATTAACACAACAATGTAATGTAATGTAATGAACAGTTTCACAGACCAAAGAAAGCAACGGAGTTAACAAAACAATCTAACAAGGCTTTATCTTGGGGAGGCATATTCACGTATAACAACAGCTGCTGAAGGGATCCCGTTACACACTCATTGAGGCATATTGGGAATATGGTGATAGGCCCATATTTTCTTGACCATCGGCACACTAGGGGTGATGTGGTCAGCATCACGCCGGCCGCCTTAACCTTCCCAGAAGTTGCTCTGGTACCCAATTGGAGCTGGGTCGACCCAGGAGCCGTTTGCGGCCTAAAAAAAATCCCACATCATCTGGGGGTCGAACCATAGACCACTGAGCTAGGAAGCCAGTGGCTGCTGAAGGGTTAACGGAAAAGAGAAAGAAAACTGTTCTTCATTCTATTAATTTTTTTTTAAACAGTCGTTTTGCCTCGTTTTGGTGAGGCGCACTCCGTTCAACCTAGATACAAGGTCCGTCGGTTATATTAGGGCTCAAGTCCAAATATAAGAGACTTTGTTGTCTCATTATATCGATTAGTGTTTGTTCTAAGAAAAGATATTTCCACTTGTTTTGTTCCCCCCAAAATTTTTTTCCCTGCACCATAGACCACCGATTGCGCAGTTCAAAACATGATAACGTCATGCTTCAGTCTACCCAGCTGTAAATGGGTACCTGGCTATGCTCCCGAGTTAAGTAAGGCAAAGTCAACAAAGAAAGGAACTGGTCACCACACCTCGCGAAGATGGACTTAGTATAATGAGTCTCGAACACTTACCTCCTCTACGGCAGGATCTAATATGGGACGTTTTACCATTTTTACCTTTTACCATAAACCAGCTTGTTAGACCATACATTTTCTGTTATTGGTGTTTCAAAAAAGTTGTCCTTGGAAAGATAAAGTGTGTCCTATAGCGGATCCTTGTAGCGCCCGGGGGGCGGGGGGGGGGTCTCTGAAAGGACAAAGAAAGAATATGACTACTGCTCCCACAAGCATGTCGTACAGGGCTGACTACCATGACATTGTGCATGGGGTTGGCAACTTCATCGTGTAAAACGAGAGCCGCGCTGGTGTAATGGTTACCACACTGCGCTGGCGATCGGGTGATCCAAGTACGAGCCCTGGCGAGGACATTTGAAGGAGTGTCGTCGACCGGGACTTGGACTGGAATAATTCGAGCCCTGGGGAAGACATTTGAAGAAGTGTCAGGGACTTGAATAACCTTAGCGGCTCCTGAGCCGACCCAGCTCTAATGGGTACCTCCGAAATCGGCGAGTATCTGCCTGAATGGCGAGAGGACACCTGTCAGTGTACAGGGAAAAAAAGGGATACGTAAAATCAGTCTCAGGTTACACATATTATCCGGAGATTTCGCCTCGAGTAATAGCGGGCGTACGATTAAAAAAAAAAAATCATGTAAAACAATGGTAGCTATGGAAACCATGAGTGCAAAAGCATGTAACTGCTCTGTGCAGGCTTCCTGCGAGGGGACCTGCAGGCAGTAGTGACTCTATGCTCAGTAAGGATCGAAAAGAAAAACGATATTGATGTTGCAGATACTGCCTTAGCGGATTGAAGTGTTCGAGACTTCACCATATTAGGTCCAGATTTATGAGGTACGGTGACCAGTTCATTTTCCTCGCTATCAAGAGCAGAGTCAAGTACCCATTTATAGCTGGGTAGACTGAAGCATGACGATACCAGGTTTTCAAACCAGGCAAGTTGGCAGCGAGAGGTAAGCATCCTTACCACTCTCTGGAGAAACATACACGGGAAAAACATCTTAGCGGTAAATGAATAAAATTGAGATGAAAATCTTGTCACAAAACCTTTGTTCTACGAAATAAAAACATTTTTATGTGTTTTTATTTCATCAACTTCTTGTTTCCTGTACAAAAAAACCAGTTTGTTGTGCCATATGTCGGCGTCTGTGGCCTAATGGATATGAACGCAGTTTCATAATCCAGATATACCAGGTTCGAAACCCGCTGCAGGCGGTTTGGTAGCAGATCGCTTTGTGTGGATGTTTAACAATGGTATAAGCTCCGTACCGTTCAGAAAGCAATGGCAAACTACTGAATGAAAAACAAAATTGCCTAGAAAAATCACAAACAGCCAATAAAAGCTGGGGTTGATTGCCACGTCCTGTAAAGGATAAGCAACTAACTTGTGCCATATACTTTATCTTATCTTGTTTTATTATTGTTCCAATAATAACTTGGCTACTCCCGATATACTTTAAAAAAAATAATAAAACTTCATTTTCTCTTACTCACTCCTTACGTAACATGGAACCAGGACTGTAATTGGTGTCATTGTTGACAGAAGCCTGCATCAAAGTACACGCTCCTGCAATGGTGGTTTATATAGCACCGTGTTTTACATGAGTAAGTTGCCAGCCTCATGCACAACCTGACATTAGTGGCCTTGTACGACACGGCTTGAGGAAACAGTAGTCGAGCTGTTTATTTGTCTCATCAGAGAACCCTGGGTACTACCCCCGGGCTCGTGCATTCATCATCATCACTTTTCTTTTCGTTCCTTATGAATGGTGAGGCCACCATCACAGCTGGTCCTCTTGTGAGAAGCCAGCACCAAACATTCACACACTCTTGCAGTCTGTAGTACAGTAATTTGTTTTACATGACGCGTTTGCCACCCGCCACATGCGCAACCTCACATTAGAAGCCGTGTACGAATGCTTGAGGGTGCAGGGGGAATATTAGACAACCATAAAGATGTTTTCAGGCACTCGTAAGAAATAAAGAAGTAGAACACTAGATAACAGAAAAACAACAGACGTGAGTGGCTTACCCAGGACTTGAACCCAGGACCTTCCGTGCGACAACCCCGCCTAGCTATGCAAGCGAATCACACTATCCTCCTTGTCATCTAGGCATCACCAAAAAATGATGCTTCGATGACAGGTCATTAGTGCGACCCGCAAGACATAACAAAGAGAGGCGGACCAAAAACAACTTGGCGGAGGACTGTGGAGGCTGAGATGCAAAGAATGAACCAGAGTTGGGGCACTGTACGAAGGATGGCCACCGATCGAGCAAAGTGGAATCAATTTGTTGTTGCCCTACAAGACGCCACCAGGCGTAATGGCCACTGACTGCTTTGACGGTCGGCGGCTAAGGATCAAAGAAGAAGAAGAAGCAAGACATAACATCATTCTTTCTTTGTTTCTTCAGAGATACATAGGACTGCACGAGGCATATTTTTACTTGCTTCCATGAAATGTGAACACATTTTTTTTCAACCTCACAGTTTGATTTAAACTTAACGGAAAATGTCACTCAAAGTTCAACAGTATAAACATTTTGTATCACCGTTTAGCTCCCCAAGGAGCATAGACCTTCAACTAAAGTATGCCAAGTTTTAGTGCCATCAGGTCAAGGTCCAGTGGCGTCACTAGGGGGTGCGGACCGCACCGGGTGACACCATCAGATGGGGTGACACCAAAATGACTGTCTGTAAAATTTTTGTGCAGTGTTTCAGCAGAAATTTACTATTTTTTTTATAAAAATATCCCTGTAGTTCTTCTTCTTCTTTGATCCTTAGCCGCCGACCCTCAAAGCAGTTAGTGGCCATCACGCCTAGTGGCGTCTTGTAGGGCAACAACAAATTGATTCCACTTTGCTCGGTCGGCGGCCATCCTTCGTACAGTGCCCCAACTCTGGTTCATTCTTTGCATCTCAGCCTCCACAGTCCTCCACCAGGTTGTTTTTGGTCGGCCTCTCTTTCGTTTTCCTTCAGGGGTCCATAGCATAGCTGTTCTTGTGATGGCATCGGGGTCTCTTCTGAGGACATGGCCAACCCAGCTCCAGCATCTGCCAGCTATGATGGTGTGCATGTCCTCTTGCTTGCTCCGAGTAAGCAGATCTTGGTTGGTGATGGTATTCGGCTAAAAGATTCGGTGAATTTTTCTTAGGCATGTTGTGTGAAAAGAGGACAATTTCGACATTCCTTCTCTGTAACTCTCCAGCATTCCGCACCATAGAGAAGCACAGAAAGCACACAGCTCTGATATAATCTTAATTTTGTGCTTGTGCTGTATTGAGAGGACTTCCAGATGTTGTTTAGGCTAAAAAAGGCTGTTCTTGCCTTATTCATTCTGATGTTGATGTCTTTGCCTGCCCCGCCGTCTGGTGTTACTATGCATCCTAGGTATGTGAAGGTGTCTGTCTGTACCAGTTGCTGATTCCTTACTGATATGGGCTCAGGGTTGCTCACATTGAGCGTCATGACCTCAGACTTTTTTAAATTGATGTTCAAGCCCACCTGCTGGCTAAACTTATTAAGTCTATCCGTTTTTTCCTGGATGTGTTGATGTGAATGATGGGATCCCTGTAGTTACTAACGTTAAAATGAACATAATTGTGATGTAGTTCTTAAACGTTTTTACTTCGAATTCTATTGTTTTCTTACCGAATTTTCACTTTAACCACATGAAACTATGTAAATGTAAATACTTTTAGGCTGTGCGTATGATATTGTAATTTAAAGGTGTAATTTTAATTATGATAGTTGTTTATGTCACTACTATTGTCATTATATTCAGTGATATACGGGAATTACGATTTACGAGTAACATTAGTACCCAAAAAAAAAAATACTAAGGATGCTGTATGGTCTGGTACGGGAGGAGGCCCATGGGGGTGACCCCAACCCTAGTGACGCCACTGTCAAGGATTTTCCATGTCTTTTTCATCCCTGTCTGTTTCTGCCAACAGTTATCTTATCCTCATGCTCTGTTGTCTCCCTGTACTCTCATACCCTGGGAATGCCTGAACAAGGACTGTCCTGTAATACCATCAACAGATCTCGTTAATGTGTGTCCTATCCATCTCCATGGTCATCTTCTCATCTTTGCTTCCACTGACACTTGTCTAGTTCTTGTCATCAGTTTCCACATGTGTGACCTGGTCGTACTACTTCATTCCCCAGACCTAACGGTCTTTTATGCGCCCTAATATAACCGACTAGGTTGAACGGGACGCGCCTCGCCATAACGAGGCAAAACTTTATTTTTTAAAAAAAGGCTACTACTTCATTCTGTCACTTCTACGCAAGCACTCATTTATGAAAGTCTTTAGCTTTTTGGTTGTTGTTGGTGTTTTTTTTTTTCTTTTTGTTCATTAGTTTTTGTAATGCTTCCATGAAAATTGAACACTGTTTTATTATGTTCATTAGTTTTTGTAATGCTTCCATGAAAATTGAACAGTTTTTTTTTTTCAAAACTCACAGTATAATTTATAACCTATTGAAAACGAGCATTTCACTAAAGATTTAATAAAACAGTTTAAAACTTACGTTAGATATGATAATCCATGACATGAAAGACAGCTAATGCTGCAAATAATCCTGCGTGATCCTTTTGTTCGTAAAACACAAGGGGATTATCGCAACTTGAAAACCAGAAATTGTCTTTCCCTACGTTTTTATAAGACAGGTACTAACAACAAGAACGTTCCACTCTTGAGTAGTGTCTCCCTCCGTTTTGATTCAGCCAGTGTTCAATAATCGCGGCGTCTATTTGCGTGCCCGGATACAAGTGGCGACTACACCAACTTTACCCCACTGATGCGATCCCTCACTGGTTTCTCTGGTCGTGGACTTGGCCGCCGTCGATTAGAGCCGAGATGAACAGCCAGTGACGACCGTGAGAGCACGCCAGACAAATGCTTCCGCGTGAATTTAGATGTGAGAAGACAGGGGTCTGAATTTTCTATTGCTACAACCGCAAGGCCTGGCAAGGTGTGAAGAAATCTTAGCAGACAGGTTTCATTTTTAGAATCCTCGAAGAGACGGTGGTATTGGAATGTCGGTGTACAACGTGGTTGAAAAATCACTACTTGTTTTTAAATTATTTCTTCACCCTTATTCAATTAAAAAAAAAAAAAAAAAAAAAAAAATTTCATCCTTTGGCGAAGCGCGCTTCGTTTAACCTAGACACAGGATCCATCGGTTATATTAGGGCGGATGTTCAAATATAAAAGACTTTGCGGTATGTTTCAGTGATTAATACAGCTATTCAACTAATTTACTTGAAGCAGAAGTTAAGAAAAAGAGAATTTAATTTCATATTATTACATCACTCCTTTGTCACATTAGCATTAAAACTTAACGTGAGATCTGTTCAGTGGCGGATCTGTACTTTGGGGCCCTGAAGCTTGAACTCTCGAATGGTGCCCTTTTTAATTCAAAAAAAAAAAAAATGTTATGAGGTATGGGAAAGAAACGTATTATAGAGAAAACTAGAAACTTTATAAACAGACAAACAACAAAAAGACAAACGATATAACCTGTTTATTAGGCACATTCTAGTATATTACTTCGTTAGCTTCATAGTAGATCCGCTTCTGGATCTTTTAAACACGTGACTTCATAGCGGACAGCAATATTTGATTTCTGTAGTAACGCTCGTTTATTGGCTGTTAGATTATATTTTTTTTATTAATCTCCGGGAGAGGGGGGAGGGGGGATAAGTTACAGATATAAATTGTCTGTCAAATGACAGTTATTGTTCCTTGTTTTAACATCTGTTTCACATATGTCCAATGGATACAAAGTCGGATATAAAAATGTAAAAAAAATTAACTTTTCAATTACAATGTAGTTTTGTGAAGCGTAGTAATTTTTGCATTTATTATAGCAGAAATTAATGTTCATGTTAATGTAGTTGTAGTTCTGGTTGTTTGAGTAGCATTTGTTGTAGTGGGTGATGTAATGTTCTGATTCATTTTTACCATAGTTTGCTGTAAAAATAGCTTTCATTGTTTGTTGTAGAAGGAGCTATCATTGTTTGTTGTAGAAATAGCTATCATTGTTTGTTGTAGAAATAGCTACCAAAATGTGTTGTAGAAATAGCTTCCATAGTTTGCTGTAGAAATAGCTACCATAGTTTGCTGTAGAAGTAGCTATCATTGTTTGTTGTAGAAGTAGCTACCATTGTTTGTTGTAGAAGTAGCTACCATTGTTTGTTGTAGAAGTAACTATCATTGTTTGTTGTAGAAGTAGCTACCATTGTTTGTTGTAGAAGTAGCTACCATTGTTTGTTGTAGAAGTAGCTATTGGACCATTGTTACTGTTTTATTCTGAGACAACGGCAATCTGGATACATGATAGCAATCGCAAAGGTGGTTGGAAGAAGAGTCAAAGAAAGCACATATGGCCATGACTAGAACCATCCCTGACTAACTCCACGGAGATACCAACATCCTCAAGCTGACCACTGCTGTCTTTGAACTTATTAAAGCTGACGTCTGAAAGTAGCGAAGAAGAAAAAGGTAGGGTTCGAAACCTGACAGCGTCACGCTTCAGACTACCCAGTTGCAAATGGGTACCTGATTCTGTTCCTGAGTTAGGGAAAGCAAAGGCAGCAAGAAAAGGAGGGTGTCATCCCACCTCATAAAGGTTTAATATAGTGAAGTCTCTAACGCATTTCTGCTCTACGGCAGTATATGCTATTGAACTAACATGTACCTTTTATTCCGAGAAAACGGAAAATATTGAGAACATGCTAACAAGCGGAAAGATGGTGGGGAAGAAGAGATAGAGAAAGACAGAGAGATAGAGAAAGACAGAGAGATAGAGACAGACAGAGAGATAGAGAGAGACAGAGAGAGGCAACGAGAGGGAGAGCAAGAAAGGGGAGAAAGTTATCGGCAGAACTCGTGGATTTAAAAAAAACAAAAACAAGGGAGTTGTGCAGACAGATGATCGCCTACGCCCCTAGGAACTCCATGAGGTACAGTAATAATGAGATGACCACAATTTCTAAGAATCCGTCTTGGTAGCGGAAGAATATCTAACAATAGACGCTATAGCGCATGTGAAAGGTGAGAGTCGAACAGCACAAGCCCACAATGCTTCATGTGTGTTTTCTAAAGAACCGTGCTCTATCGGAAACATACAACTAATGAATGAGTGCACGCTGAAAATACACGGAGACAATCAGAGGTAAAGACAGCCGGAACAAAAAAACAAAAAAAAAAAGATAAATAAATCAGGACTTTTGCTATTTAGACTTCGCGCTGCCGCCAAGTATGTGGGTAAATTTCATTAGTGAGTCGCTGTAGAGAACCGTGCCATATAGATAATCCCATTTGTGTCGTGGACCAATTCTGTTTCGTATGCTATACTCCTATGCTAAATTATTACTAATGTAATAGTATTAACAACTACTACTACTGCTACTAGTTTTACTACCACTGAAGTTACTGCGGCTACTGCTTTGACAATTACTACTGTTACAACAATTACTATCACAACTGTTAAAACTACTATAGTGCATTACAATAGGAAGTATCTGATCATCAGACTGAGTTCGCCCTGTCAGACAAGTGCTTAGGCCCCTTTATCTTCTTTACACCTTTCTGTGATCGAAACATGGTTGCATCACGTTCTAGTCTACCCAGCTGTAAATTGGTACATGACTCTGTTTTAGAGTTAGAGAAGGAAAAGGCATAAAGGAAGGGAACTGGTCAACCCACCTCATAAAAAGCTGGACCTAGTATGGTGAAGTCTCTAACACTTAACTCTCCTACGGTAGTATCTGATACAGGACTACCTTGACCTTTTTTTTGTAGGCCGATGTGATGCTGACCACATCACTCCTAGTGTGCCGATGGTCAAGAAAATATGGGCCTAACAGCACATTCCTAAAATGCCTCAATGGGTGTGTAAGGGAATTCTTTTTTACTTTTTTTTGCACTCTAATGGGTGCGGATCCACTTGGGTTATGAATCTTAGGTGTCAACCACCTGTTGATTGTTCCGCCTGCGCTAAGAATTGAGCACACTCCACTTGGTTGTACCTTCCAAACCAACTCCTGGTTTTATCCATCCAAATTCTTTGCGAAATGAAGGATATACTATATCGCTGAAGATTTGCAGCCCTCTTTCCAGGGTTATTTTTCTCATTTTCTTGTCACTTTGTTTGGACGGTGCTTAATCCAGGTGGTCTCAAATCACATTTGCACTGGCATATGATGGAAACAATAGTATATCTTTCCCCGTCCACAAACTACGTGAGATCATCCTCGGACAGATCAACTTAAATATTCTTATTGCTGTGGACTGAATCCTGCCTGAGACCTTCTAACGTCTAATCTCTAGAAATAGTGCGCTGTTGATCTAGTGCTGACGAGCTCGCGCACTTTGTTTCCGTCATGTTTATTAACATGCCTTTTTGTACAGAGAATTTCCTACTGCCGCCACATTGGTATTCTAGCAGTTCATCTGAACTCAAAGTGCTGCACCTAATAAAAGATCCGCTACTGATACATCTAGCACTACTTTTGCTGCTGCTACCACAACGATCCCCACCATAATCACTGTCATGTTATGAATATTGTTATAATACTTACTTGGTCGTTCCTCTTCCACACTGGGGTGTAGAGGTGTCACATAATTGTGTTTGCTCTCTTTTTTCCTCTCCAGCAGTATTGATTTACATTTATTATGCGTACTAATTATGTGCGCCATTCGATTGTTGTCACATTTTATTTTCCTACATCCGACAGTATTTGGTATTTTCGAGTCTATGTTTACTTTTTCCATTTCTTCATGTCATGTTTGTTTACCTGAGAGTTGATACAGATCAGACCAGATTGGCTGGCAAGGTCATTTTCGTGTAGTGACCCAGTGTTATGTTTTCGGGGAGAGCGTCAATCCATTATTGAAAATGGTGACAGATTACAGACACATGAATGATGTAAGAAACTTCTGGACAGACTTGTTTGACCAAGATGGTACAGGAGGACTGCGAATATAAACATTACCTAGAATAGACGGTTATAAGAACTCTTTGTATGGAAAATGACCGTTTGACATTTACAAATGCATGAGTCATGCAGAAAATTCCAGGAGAAAGTTTTCATAACACGCATAATTGAATACAATTGGCTGGGCAATTCTAGATGTTATGAACAACACTTATGATTGGACCCTGGTCAGATTGTAACAACCACGTGCATGGGAAGAAAGTAGCAATATAATCTGACATTTTTGCCGGTTTAGACCACTGTGAAATTCACCTCGTCAAAAAGACAACCAGCTAGCCAGAGCAAGGAATAGGATCAAAATTCCATTTATCAGACCTGACCTTGTTTGAGCATCTTGTGGACTTATATTCCATGAAAACTCTTCCTACATTAACACGAAAAGTCGGAATCCTAGGAATCTGAAACACAAAGTCAGTGTAAAGTAACACCCAGACTGCGTCTAAGAGGCATCTTAAACAAGTTGGCTTAACTATTGCTCTGAGCCAGGAATCAGAATTCCTAAAGAGGTTTTTGGGTGAGTTTTACATTTTAACATTCTATATTTTGCAATTATTACCATGTGAAAAACGCTCGTGGATGTCCAAGTTTATATGAGGCTGGCAACCTCAGCATATAGAATGATGATTTCATGAACCACCACTGCAAGAGCTGGTGACTGCTTTCTGGAACAAAGTGTGTGGTATAAGGGACCTTCTGTCAACGCTAGACACCTTCATCAGACGGGTCTTGAAGACGCTGGACCAGATTCGTGATTACTCCCTGATATTTCTTGGAACGTGTCACAACCTCCAGACTTGACCAGTGGCGTGAGTGAACCAGTCCATAACCTGCAAAGAACCTAACATCGGCTGGAGAAGAAACCAACAGAATTACTGGCAGCTAAGTAAAAACTTCACATACCTAGGATGCATAGTAACACCAGACGGCGGAGCAAGCAAAGACATCAACAACAGAATGAACAAAGCAAGAACAGCCTTTTTTAGTCTAAACAACATCTGGAAGTCCTCTCAGTACAGCACAAGCACAAAATTAAGATTATATCAGAGCTGTGTGCTTTCTGTGCTTCTCTATGGCGCGGAATGCTGGAGAGTTACAGAGAAGGAAATATCGAAATTGTCCTCTTTTCACACAACATGCCTAAGAAAAATTCTCCGAATCTTTTGGCCGAATACCATCACCAACCAAGATCTGCTTACTCAGAGCAAGCAAGAGGACATGCACACCATCATAGCTGGCAGACGCTGGAGCTGGGTTGGCCATGTCCTCAGAAGAGACCCCGATGCCATCACAAGAACAGCTATGCTATGGACCCCTGAAGGAAAACGAAAGAGAGGCCGACCAATAACAACTTGGCGGAGGACTGTGGAGGCTGAGATGCAAAAAATGAACCAGAGTTGGGGCACTGTATGAAGGATGGCCGCCGACCGAGCAAAGTGGAATCAATTTGTTGTTGCCCTACAAGACGCCACCAGGCGTAATGGCCACAGACTGCTTTGACGGTCGGCGGCTAAGGATCAAAGAAGAAGTAAAAACTTAAAAGCTGCCAAGTTAATTTTCAGACAGTTCCTTCAATATCCATAACATCACCCTGTGATGATTATCTTTTTTTTAAAAAGAATTATTCCTTTTACACTGTTAAAGATAATTTATTATTAAATTAGTTATTTGTATAGCTATGAATTTATAGTTGATTTAATCCTTTTTAATATACTGCACCCGCATGTCCCAGTAAAATTAAATACGCTTAAAACAGAGCTACTAAATTAAGATTTCAATTAATTAAATCAGTTGGGGGCTTGAATGAGCTAAATCGTACAATATATCTCTTCACAAAAGTTGTCGGGCAGACAATAAATTAACTTTGCTAAGACACATTCAGCATTGTTCTTGATTTCTGAATTACCTTATGAAGACTACCTCGAGGTAGATCCATCATCATCCTTCTATCTGTATCTCTGCCAAGAGTAATCTTGTGCGAAGGTAGATACCTTTGAAGACCCACATTAGATACTCTAGGTTTTGGCCATTGCTGGACCATCACTGCAGAGCAAAGGGGAGACAACCCGTGACAAGAGGTTTGCCAGAGAGAGCGCGATATTATCATATCGGCTGTCTTCCTCCTGGCTTGGTTACAATTTAGTCCTCGGTCCTTCTGAGACTGTCTAATGTTGTCCTCCCTGTGAACTCTGGGTCGTAGGGTTATTATTATATAATTTGTTTTTGCAAAAACTCTTATCTGAAACAATTAATTGTTATAAACAGACATTATTATAAGCAGATATTACTAAACAACAACATCGCCGGAAGAGTGTGAAGTGTTAGAGACTTAACAATACTAGATATAAGACGTGGGGTGGCCGATTCCCTTCATTTCTGTCTTTGCCTTATCTAAGTAAACAGCAGAGTCAGGTACCATTTTCAACTGGTTAGACAGGAGCGTTAAACAACCTCCGAGGAGCAAAGATCTTCACCAAATTCCTGCTGTTTTCCTAATCTATACCATACGTTCTGTTATCATCTCTAGTTGTCTTCTGCGTGTGTATTTCTGTATCCTTCTATTTCCCTTACTCTTGGTGTGGTGAAGTGGGATGTTATAAATATTTATATGGGACTTAGTGTACTGACTGAGATCAGCTGTGAAGGTATCTATATCTATTAAGAGTAGTGTATTATAGATAACCTTACTTGCTACCACATATCTATATATCTCAGTCAGAATTATTCTGGAATAGTGTGATGACTACGTTATGTGTCTAGGGTATGTGTATGATGAAGTGTAAGTCACAACAACAGACAGATAAACAATTTAATTTAATCCACTACTCTTGACAACACTGTGACACTCACATACATATAACACTCTATGAGAATATCTTAAGGAGTCACTGATAACTTTTCAAATAACAATATGTATTCATGGTTATCATAAAGGTATATGTGTCCTGATTCAAATACAAAGGAACCAGGAATCACAATCAATTTTAATTACAAGTATATGTACAGACTTTATCAATATGAATATTGTAGTGACATATATTATTAAACTATCCTATGTGTGTCAGTTGTGTAGTGGTAATATGAGGTAATACTGGTTTTGTTTTGTTCAAGCTCTGTTGGTATTTGTCATCATGACTTCAATAGTTTGTCTTTTGGGACTAGTATTGGAGATGTTTTCAGTTCCTGATATTAAGACAATTAAATTCCCCTCTGAATGTTATTTTTATAAAGTCATTTCAAGATGAGGGGGCATAATGTTGAGCTCAGCTGGCCAAATCAGCTTATCTTGAGTGATGGCGGCAGGAAAGGACTCCTCTGCTCGAATTCTCCTCTGGGCTCTGGAGACACCTCACTGATAGCTAAATGGACCAAGGAGTATGCTGTCCGACTCTGGATTCAGCAAAGCTCTGACCAGGTGCTGCTCAGTACCATCAAGACCACGGTCCCCTGTAAACAAGAAGGATGTACCTTCTACTTCATAACTAATTGATACTCTAGTTCTACACGGAGCACAATACAACACAAACATTGAGTTCAGAGCGTTAGGCCAACTGTCAGCTTCATCTGAAATACTTTATACCAGTATTTACCTCCTTAATGGTTACCACGCCTCTGCACTTCCAGCATTATTTCTGTCTAATCAATCATCCAGGTGTCAGTGTACTATTTGGCCATTCCATGCCGTTTTACTTCCCTCCGACACCCTCTGTTCAGGCTGGAGCATTATAGGCTTTATCTCCTGTTTGCCACTGAACTACACATATATATACAGGCATAAATTAACAATTTACATTCAATTTTCATTAAAAGATACTGAATGGTTCAAGCTTACCACAATTTCATGGAAATAAACACAGATACGTTGATTAGCAATGAATTCTGGCACAATTACTGGCACAAATTCCCATCTGCTTATGTTCCAGGCTTTTATTTTAGCAAAAATGTGAGCTGGCTTCAACGCACTGTCGCTTTATCAAGATTATTTGCACTAGTGGTCTCGAACTAACGCTCCTAAGTGAGTATATCAGCAAGTCTAGCCAATGAGGCCACGTTTCGACAAGTGTTTGAAAAAATGTTACCTTTCTACGTCTCCCTAACAACCAAGATAGTATTTATAGTCCGACCAATCGTGGTTCGTCTTTCATTTGTTGCGCTCCAATCAATTTGGAGTTTACATGGTAGGCTAATTCTGTAACGTAAGATTTTTTTCAAACACGTTATAAAAAAATTTTATGAGCAGAAATGATTCCATGCTGTCAGGCATCCCCACTATTTTATTTTGGGTATAATTTATTAATTCCTGGACTATTTGCGTAACGTTTTACATATTCCTTGTTAGCAAGCCCTAAGGAACCCAAATATCCAAATTTAAAAGAGCTACGTGGCTGCGTTCAAAATATGCAATTTCTTCTACCTCCTGTTTCGAAGATGTGCTGTCTGGGTACTGTTATGTTTTCAACCGTAAACCCATCTAATGTTATCTTTTCTAATAAGAGTTTTTCAGGATTTATAAACCTAACTCTGGGATGGGTAATGTATTTTATCACTGTCCGTCTGAAAAAAAGTTAGTGCATGTAGTCTTACACGCGTGATGGCAGCATTTGTGTATCGCGCGACGCGTGTTGCATGCGTTCCTGATTTTCAGCCCTCCCTCTCTCTTTATCCTTTAGTCCATCTGTTCGTTCGTTCCGCCGTGTATAAAATGGAATGAATGAAATATTTAAATTAGGTCATTGATCCGCTGGGTATCTCAATGTTTTTCCAAGAAATACAGCACACGTTTCATTGAAGAACGCGGGTAATAATATAGTAGGCTTTTACTATCAACGTGAAAGCGTTACAATTTGCAGACGAAGCATAAAACAAAGGGGATTTCGAGTACTGTCATTGTGACAGCACTGTTCTTTACCATTCTTCTTCCTTTATTTATTATATGGATTTATTAGGCTTTATATTTACTAGATAATTTATATATGTGGATTAGAATATTCCACGACACCTCCCCTCTTAAAACAGACATTATATGTCAGTCCTTTATTCTATATACACATAGAGAAATTTATTATTATTTCTGGGGTTTACGGTGATTCTCATCACACGGATGGCGGCTTAAAAAATCAGCTCCCAAATTGGTTTTTCCAGATATATACTCGATGCTAAAATTATATGGAGCCAAAAGTAAAGACCATCGGAGTAACCTGGAGTTCTCATGCCTAGCCTGTGCTAGAAACGATAACGGTTTGTGGTCTGTTTGCAACTTAAATGCCTTCCCATATAGATAAATATTGAATTTCTTTATCGCCCATATTACTGCAAGACATTCTTTTTCGCTAGTTGAGTAGTTGATTTCAGCTTTATTCAACTTTCTGCTAGCATATGCCACTGGGCTTAATTCTCCATCCAAGGCATCTGATTTCTGTAGTAGAGTTGCACCTAACCCAATATTACTTGCATCCGTCCTTACTATGAATTCTTGACTTAAGTCAGGTAATTTCAAAATGGGTTTACTTGTGAGCTTTTCCTTCAATTCTTGGTAAGTCATTTCACATTGTGGTGTCCATGTAATGCGATCTGGATGTCCTTTACGTGTCAATTCAGTTAACGGTGCACATATGGAATTAAAGTTTTTGATATACTTCTGGTAGAAACCACATAATGAGACAAAGGATCTCACGTCCTTCTTGGTTTGTGGTCTCGGGGCTTTCTGTAGTTTCTCTAAATTCTTTGGGTCAGGGGTCATGTTTCCCTGATAAACTGTGTGTCCCAAAAATTCCAATTCTTTACATCCAACGCAACATTTGGTTGGTCGGGCTGTTAAATTTGCCTCCCTAAGTCGATCAAACAGCATGTTCAGAGAGTCAATGTGTTCCTCAAATGTTTCTGTTGCTATAAGGATATCATCCATAAAATTGGTTATACAGGGATTATTCAGAGGATCCAATAATTTTCTCATCATTCTAGAGAAGACACTAGGCGCATTCTTCAATCCAAATGGCAATCTATTAAACTCATAGTGTCCTTCTGAGGTACTAAAGGCTAGGTATGGTCTAACCTCAGGCTTTACTGGGATCTGATAGTATCCTTTACTCAAATCCACTTTTGAGAAATATTTAGCTTTATTTAGTCTGGCAAACAGCTGATTTGTATCCGGCAATGGATCCACCTGTCCTTCTGTACTAGCATTCAGTCTCCTGTAATCTATACAGAGTCTATGTTCTCCAGAGGGCTTCCGTAAGAGTACAACACCGGAACTATACGAAGACTCACTGTGCGAAATAATTCCTTCCTTCAACAGATAGTCTATCTCTTCCTTCAAAGCTTTCTCCTTAGCAAACGGAATCGAATATGGTTTCATACAGACAGGTGTGGAGTCTATTAGTTTCATATCATATTCCAATAGGTTTGTATGCCCTGGTCGGTCTGTTAACACCTCTGCATGATTATTTAGAACCTGTTGCACTCTCTCTTTCTGAGTTTTCGTTAAATGTGTACTGATTTTCACCTGTGCTGCAGTCTCACAGGGGTGTAATGGATATTCAAATGATGAAAGTGGTTCCTTTTTCATCTCCATGGCGATGGACAAGGTCAACAAGTGTGTCTCTTCCTGATGTTCTCTTTCCAAATATTTCTTCAGGAGATTCACATGATAGATTTTTTCTTTCCCCTTCTTATCTATCTTATAATTTGTTCTAGACACCTTCTCTAGAACTGTATATGGACCCTGCCATCCAATTTGTAACTTATTCTGACTCCCAGGCAAAAGAAGCAGTACTTTCTCTCCCAGAGCCAAATTTCTGTCCTTCGCCTTCCTGTTATAATAGGCAGCATGTTTCTTCCTGGCTTGTTTCAAATTTTCATTGGCAAGTTTCCAGCCAGTTTTTAACCGAGTGGTCAGCTCATTCACATATTGGTATGAAGATGTAATGTTTTCCTCTGCCTTTTCATCAGTCCACGTTCTTAACATAGCTACATATGGACCTTTAATTTTGTGGACCTATTTGTCCATGCACCTGTATGGTCTCTTCCACTCGAAGCTTTATAGTGATGATTTTTCCTCCCAGAATTATCATTCACAAAACGACCGCTACCAATTTTTCTTGTGGGGCTTTCTCCCCTCTTAAAATTCTTGATGAGAGATTTCCTCTCTACATCTTCTTCCTCCAGTTGGTTTAAGTCCGATTGAGGGATTATCGGCTTATCCTGGGGTAAGACATCTTTTTGCACTCTCCGCATAGTGGCCATTGTAAAACAGTTAAGTGAAGCTTGTCCGTGAAAAGGGGCTTCCCATTCCATTTGGTCCACTTTATCAAATTTATATCTCTTTTTATTATCAGGCCTAATTTTGCCCCGTGGCGTGTCCAGGTCCTGATCCATGTTCCCACTTGTGGGTGTTCCCTCATGTGCTATGCTACACCTTTCTACAAAATTCTCAATGTCCCATCTTGCTTTGGGCCAATAATAATTGTGAGCCACCTTTTGAATGATGGTACCTATCTTCTCATGGTCCCCATCTGGTTTCACATGTAGACTCCTTATTAATTCTGTCCTATATCTCTTTGGAAGAACCAGCTGTCCGTGACCATGGGATCTAGTTCCGGCCTTCCTATACATCAACTTGTTTTTCATGTAAAAATCTCCCTTGCCTGGAGTTGTATGACAAGTTGACAATTTTCTGAAACAAGGCTTGAGTGTTTTATCCCCAGCCTGTGCCTTCCTCATCTCTTCTGGAGTGGTATCCAACATAATATTCTCCTCCTGTCTTGAGGTCGACCTGACCTGAAGGGTTGCCATATACACAGGTTTCCTTCTGCAACGGTCAGTGTCATGATTGTTCATCTGACAATTCTTACACCACCTTTTTCCTTGGTTGAAAGATTTTCTTTCATCATATTTCCTTTCATCGAATTGTGGGAATTTATTTTTATTTTCATACCGTGGCCTATCAAATCGGTGCTTACCTTTATTTTGATCCTTAGGATCAAATTTATTAAAGTTCTGTGGTGCCCTAAAGTTATCCACTTGTTTCTTTTTATTACCTGTTACCTCTGCTTGAGCTGCTTGATACCTTTCAGCAACATTTAGCAACTCATCCAGCCTCTCTGCACCTTGTTCCATGAGAAACTTTCTCAGGTCTGGAGCCATGGACTCTCTTAATTGCTCTATAAGGACCATTTCCTTAAGATCTTGGGTTTTCCCCAGAGAAGTCCATTTCTCCAAGTATGTCTCTATTCGTGCAGAGAACTGGTGATAGGTTTCACCTGACAGTAGTTTTTAGCATTCCTAAATTTTTTCCTATAAAATTCTGCATTCTTTTCATACCTTAACAAAAGAGCCTGCTTTAGCATGTCATAATTTTCCTGATCACCTCTGCTCATTTTTGCAAAAACTTCATAAGCTGCCCCACGAAGTCCCTGAGATAACTTTAAGCTCCACCTTTCTCTCTCTAACCCATACGTGGTAGCTAATAGCTCATACCTATTTAGGTAGCTCTCTATATCATCGTCTTTCTCAACAAAATGATCTAAATGAAAATTCATAGCTGAGGTTGAGGCTCCTTGAGTAACCGTAGCATCAGAGGCAAAGGGACTGGCACCATTTTCAGGAGCATGGCCTTGAAACTCAAACTCCCTTAGTCGTAACTCATGTTCCCTTTGTAATCTTTTATCTTCTGCTTCCCTTTCTGCAGCTAATTTCCTCTCTTCTCTTTCTGCAGCCTGTCTTCTTTCCTCGGCTTCCCTTTCTGCAGCCAATCTTTTGTCTTCCCTTTCTGCCTCCAATTTCTTAGCCTCAGCCTCTAACTTTCTTTCGGCCTCTTTTTCTAATCTTCTTTCTTCGCGTTCAATAAATTTGTCACATTCCGTAGTGACATAGGCAACCATAACTTGCCCATCTAATCCTAACTCTTTTGCAGTCTGAACAGCAGCAGATCGAAACTTGGCCAGGTCCGCCATTGTCTATCAGGTAAATTTCTACAATGTCTAACCAACAATTCAAATTCTAAATATATATAATGGACAACACAGGCACCGTGAGCTCAACCTTATTTAATTCCACCCAAGGATACCTTTTAATTCTTATATTCCCTGAAGTGAATTACCCCCAATCTTTTTAATAGGGAAAGATTCAAAATCCCAAGAGCGAGACCCCAATATATGTGGTGAAGTGGGATGTTATAAATATTTATATGGGACTTAGTGTACTGACTGAGATCAGCTGTGAAGGTATCTATATCTATTAAGAGTAGTGTATTATAGATAACCTTACTTGCTACCACATATCTATATATCTCAGTCAGAATTATTCTGGAATAGTGTGATGACTACGTTATGTGTCTAGGGTATGTGTATGATGAAGTGTAAGTCACAACAACAGACAGATAAACAATTTAATTTAATCCACTACTCTTGACAACACTGTGACACTCACATACATATAACACTCTATGAGAATATCTTAAGGAGTCACTGATAACTTTTCAAATAACAATATGTATTCATGGTTATCATAAAGGTATATGTGTCCTGATTCAAATACAAAGGAACCAGGAATCACAATCAATTTTAATTACAAGTATATGTACAGACTTTATCAATATGAATATTGTAGTGACATATATTATTAAACTATCCTATGTGTGTCAGTTGTGTAGTGGTAATATGAGGTAATACTGGTTTTGTTTTGTTCAAGCTCTGTTGGTATTTGTCATCATGACTTCAATAGTTTGTCTTTTGGGACTAGTATTGGAGATGTTTTCAGTTCCTGATATTAAGACAATTAAATTCCCCTCTGAATGTTATTTTTATAAAGTCATTTCAAGATGAGGGGGCATAATGTTGAGCTCAGCTGGCCAAATCAGCTTATCTTGAGTGATGGCGGCAGGAAAGGACTCCTCTGCTCGAATTCTCCTCTGGGCTCTGGAGACACCTCACTGATAGCTAAATGGACCAAGGAGTATGCTGTCCGACTCTGGATTCAGCAAAGCTCTGACCAGGTGCTGCTCAGTACCATCAAGACCACGGTCCCTGTAAACAAGAAGGATGTACCTTCTACTTCATAACTAATTGATACTCTAGTTCTACACGGAGCACAATACAACACAAACATTGAGTTCAGAGCGTTAGGCCAACTGTCAGCTTCATCTGAAATACTTTATACCAGTATTTACCTCCTTAATGGTTACCACGCCTCTGCACTTCCAGCATTATTTCTGTCTAATCAATCATCCAGGTGTCAGTGTACTATTTGGCCATTCCATGCCGTTTTACTTCCCTCCGACACCCTCTGTTCAGGCTGGAGCATTATAGGCTTTATCTCCTGTTTGCCACTGAACTACACATATATATATACAGGCATAAATTAACAATTTACATTCAATTTTCATTAAAAGATACTGAATGGTTCAAGCTTACCACAATTTCATGGAAATAAACACAGATACGTTGATTAGCAATGAATTCTGGCACAATTACTGGCACAAATTCCCATCTGCTTATGTTCCAGGCTTTTATTTTAGCAAAAAATGTGAGCTGGCTTCAACGCACTGTCGCTTTATCAAGATTATTTGCACTAGTGGTCTCGAACTAACGCTCCTAAGTGAGTATATCAGCAAGTCTAGCCAATGAGGCCACGTTTCGACAAGTGTTTGAAAAAATGTTACCTTTTCACGTCTCCCCTAACAACGAAAGATAGTATTTATAGTCCGACCAATCGTGGTTAGTCTTTCATTTGTTGCGCTCCAATCAATTTGGAGTTTACATGGTAGGCTAATTCTGTAACGTAAGATTTTTTTTCAAACACGTTATAAAAAAATTTTATGAGCAGAAATGATTCCATGCTGTCAGGCATCCCCACTATTTTATTTTGGGTATAATTTATTAATTCCTGGACTATTTGCGTAACGTTTTACATATTCCTTGTTAGCAAGCCCTAAGGAACCCAAATATCCAAATTTAAAAGAGCTACGTGGCTGCGTTCAAAATATGCAATTTCTTCTACCTCCTGTTTCGAAGATGTGCTGTCTGGGTACTGTTATGTTTTCAACCGTAAACCCATCTAATGTTATCTTTTCTAATAAGAGTTTTTCAGGATTTATAAACCTAACTCTGGGATGGGTAATGTATTTTATCACTGTCCGTCTGAAAAAAAGTTAGTGCATGTAGTCTTACACGCGTGATGGCAGCATTTGTGTATCGCGCGACGCGTGTTGCATGCGTTCCTGATTTTCAGCCCTCCCTCTCTCTTTATCCTTTAGTCCATCTGTTCGTTCGTTCCGCCGTGTATAAAATGGAATGAATGAAATATTTAAATTAGGTCATTGATCCGCTGGGTATCTCAATGTTTTTCCAAGAAATACAGCACACGTTTCATTGAAGAACGCGGGTAATAATATAGTAGGCTTTTACTATCAACGTGAAAGCGTTACAATTTGCAGACGAAGCATAAAACAAAGGGGATTTCGAGTACTGTCATTGTGACAGCACTGTTCTTTACCATTCTTCTTCCTTTATTTATTATATGGATTTATTAGGCTTTATATTTACTAGATAATTTATATATGTGGATTAGAATATTCCACGACACTTGGGTGTCCAGAATAATAACTGTCCTGTAATGCTATCAGTCCATTTTCTCAATGCGAGTCTTATCCCACGCCAGCGTCTTCTTTCCAATTCTTATTCCAGTGGCACTAGCCTGGTTCCTGCCATCAGGTCCACGGTGATATCTTCATACTATTTCAATCCTTCTAAATTCTATTCTACGCAAACACTCATTCATGAAACTCTGTAACTTTCCTGTATAACTAATATCATGTTGTTGTTCTCCTTGCTTCAGTGCCATATAATATGACTGATCTGACACGAATTGAAGATTGCGCTCTATTGGTCGTGAGGATATTCATTTCTTTGTTATTTCAAGATTCATTTTTGTGACTTCGAGCACTTTTCTGGATGTCCTTGGCCAAATATTTCTGTTTTCCTCTATGTCATCTTCTTGCCTAGACACCATTTAAACAAATTTTAATTAACCGAAGAACTGTAATTACGTCTGATTTATAAAAACAAACTGCTTTTCTCTTGTCAAGATGGGCATATGCCCTAGGCGTGTTTCGTTAATTCGAATCTTCGCTCTATTAATTCTACTTTCTTCAGACAGTGGCTGGACAGACTTTCCTCTTCCCACGTCAATCATAGGATGACGGAAAGCAATCGTGTTACATATTATAATAAAGTGAAGATTTCTCCCTAGGGTGACACCGTAGTATTTTCACTGCGGTCCACTTTGGCTGTCAGTTGACTGGAGCTAACTTCCGTATGGAGTCGTTCCAAACTTTACAATTGGAAGTCCAGGATTGGACGTGGGAAAGGGAGATTAAAGAACATTTTAAAGATTGCAAGGACCAGGTGTAGTAAATCCCAGACGTGTTCTCAGATGGCCGTAACAATTTCCAAGGGCCAGGATATCAAATTATGCAGACTCCGCTGTCAAGTCATTCACTCATTCATTCTTCCATTACCCTTTATCTCCCTAAGGAACAAACGCCTTCAATAAATTCAAAGTTTTCATGTCTTGTGCCGTCTGCTCAAAGTTCTTCCATGTCTTCTCCGTGTGTGTTTCTGTCTCCCACTATCTCTCTTACCCTGGGGATTCCAAACCAATGATTGCCTTGTAATGCTATCAACAGGTTTCCTCAATTTGAGTCCCATCCATCGGTCAGAGTCTCCTTGTCATTATATGTTACCCTGGCACGTGTTCAGTTCTTGCCATTAGTTTCACATGAAACCAGCAATGGGTCTTTAATATTTTGCTGCCACCGTTGTTGGCACAGACCAATATACTTCTTCTCATGCATCTCTTGCTGCGGCTGTCTGCCGAACATCTATTGATGTTGCTCACTCCCTCACATCACTTGAAGTTGCTATCTCCCTCACATCCGTGGTGTTGCTATCTCCGACACATCTCTTAATGCTGCTATCTCCCACTGTGACATAATGGTTTGTGCAAGTATTTTGTGTGATCTTTCACACCTTCAGCCACTCCGGCAGTATCCCTTCCTTTCTTCATTTTCTCCCATTCAATTCGCTTATTATTTGGCAATTGTATGCCCTTTCATTCTTTATTTTACTCTCTATGCTGAATCTAGTATGGGAAAGTCTCAAACACTCCACTCCCCTACGGAAGTATCTGCTATCGGACTGTCTTTATCTTGTTTACCACTCCTCAGACTTATTTACGTTCCACCGGGTGAACTGTGGTATTATCGTAACAGTACCCAGTCATTATCTCTGGTCAGCGAGCAATATTCTTATCAAGAGAAGCCGGCTCGCCCCCTTTTGAGCGACTTTGACGTAACTTATGTCCGGGGCCAGCGACAATCAGGCAATTAACATCTGGGTTGCGGTCTGTATGTCTGAGGAAACCATATGGTTTGTCTGGGCGGCAAATCCTTTTGTTTGACTATATGGAGAACGCACGATCACAGACGATATGAGATAATCGTTTCACGGGACATCCCTGTGTGTGATTATCACGATAATCTGTCTAGAGAGACACTATTGGCGATAGGTAGCCTCTGGACATCAAATGAGTACACAAATGGTATTCATGAGTTGTGCACAAGATTCCGGCGGAAGTCTGACGCAACGAAATGAAGAGGTCACGCGTGGATATTAAATTTAATATTTTGAAACACGTGAGGGTATTTTTTAAATTTGAAACATCCCTACCCACGTAGTGCTGAACGAGATTCGATTGGATTGGTTGATTTGAGAGGCCATAATATACAATGAATTATATTGGAACATTCGGCGGAAACACAATCTGGGATTGAACTGAGAATGAGAGATATAATATAGCGAACTCAGAGACACAGAAAAGACAGCTTCGCAACTTCATAGAGCAACTCCCAGAAAGCCAGAAAGAAAAAGAGACATTAGACTTAGAAATTCCACAACAATAAGTAACAGATCGAGCATTGGGCAACTTAGGAATTTACATAAATCCGCATTTTAAATACAAGACTGGAAACTTAAGAATTTGATCAGAAGTCGTAGAGGAATTAAACAAAAGTTTTCCCAGGCCAGTGGTTTCGCAGAACACCCGCCGTCAGAGGAATTAACCCTAATTTCCAGACCTAAGTGATTCGAGGTATCTATAATACAGAGCTGTGCCCAGTCTAAATCCGTGCAAGGAGATTGTGTATTCCCAAAATTCTGGGGTAAGTGTAAACAATTTCTTCTTCTTCTTCTTCTTCTTCTTCTTCTTCTTCTTCTTCTTCTTCTTCTTCGTTCACCCTCAGATGTCAACATGAATAAGTTCAAAGAAAGCAGTGGTCAGCCTGAGGCTGTTGATATCTCCGTAGATTTTCTCCAGGAATGGTACTGGTGATGGCCATATAAATTTTCTATGTTCCTCATATGTTGGGCACCTTTGAAGCAGATATTCAGCAGTCATTTTATCAGTGCCACAGTCACACTCATCAGTAGTTCCTATCTTTAATTTGTTGAATAGATGGTATCTCAATCTGTTATGACCTGTGCGAAGTCTGAAGATTACCACTTGTTCACTTCTGCTGAGCTGGTAATACGGATCATTGTTTGTGTGGCCTGGATGCTCTTCTTCCCACTTGTGCCTGTACCTGCGCTTGATAAAACTCTTGGCCTCCTCATAAGTTATATTGTGTCAAGTTGAGGAAGCTTTCCCCCTTCCTTTGCCAATCTGTTAGCCGCTTCGTTTCCAGGGATGTTGCAGTGAGAAGAGATCCACTGTATCACGACTCTTTTGTATTGCTGACATAGTCTGTGAAGTGTTACTCTTAGGTCATCCAGTTCAGCATTACTTTGACTTTTCAGCGTTGCAATCACTGACAGCGCATCTGAGAAGATAGCTACTGGCCTCTTAGAGCTTTCTTCTGTCATTAGAATTTCTGATGCAGTTTTTAAAGCCTCTGCCTCTGCTCTGAAGTTACTTGAAAATTTCCCTGTTGCGACTGCTATCTTATTTTGTGTGCCATTGCTTAAGCTCAAGAAGACTCCTCCACCCACATCTTCTGTTGCATTAGTTGCTGATCCATCTGTGTATGCATGGATCCAGGTGTTGCTTGGGTAATGTTTCTCTATATATTTTGTGGTTAGGACTCTCCTTTCTGTTTCATTTTGGCTGTTCTTTCTCTCAATACCAGGAACGTTTTCTATCATTTCATGGAAGCACTGTTGTTTCCAAATTGGTAGCTTGTGTGCAGTATATATTGGCGTAGCTGTTGATATTGCGTTAATGGGGTCTGCTCTCATCTTTATTTTAACTGTCTCTACAAAGCTGCTTCTCTTCAGTCTTCCCCATCTAAGTCCATTTATTCTCTGATGCATTGGGTGGTCTATCAGCCTCCTGAATTTCTCGGCTTGTTGCTGGGCTCTGCTATCTCTTCTATCCACCATAGTCTGGAGGTGAGTAATCTTTTCCAACTCTTCAATGGGTGTTGACTTCATGCACACTGTTATGATTCTCATTGCTTGGTTTTGGGTTCTGTGTAAACAATTTATTTACTAATGTAAATTTTACGTGTTTCTTGCTTAGTGGTTATAAATGAGGCCGGTAACCTTAACATATGAAAAGAGTATATTCATGAACCACTACAGCGTGTGTGTTAAAGAAGATTATAATGTATTTTACATGTTGACCACACTTAGTTTTGTTAGCAGTTTAATCTACGCGGTAACAATTCTATCTGGGGCCAACATGATGTATTTTGCACCATTTTAATTGTAAGTGAACGCGATATAAGGTTTACGTCACTAGGTGATTATGACGTAATAAGTTCTGCACTAATATATGCAGACCGTTAGTTCGAGGCCTTCTGTTAGAATTATTCGTCCTAGTCAGACGTGTTTTATGAGCTCCCGTTTTCGGTAGAGGATTCAAGTACTTTGTCAAGTGGCATATATTTTGGAGGCCGCCACTTTGTTTATGATGACTCCGGACTTATGGAGAAGTTCCGTGAATTGTAGAAAGTAAGTCTACTATCAAATTTAAGCATCGTCACCTCTAGCCCACATTACTTAGATGTTAACCTCTTTAGGCATCTTTAGTACAGCGGCTAGATTTGTACAGATGAATTGAACTGACTGAGACGTTCTATGCCTTGCTGATGATTATTAATGCATGTACTATTAAGAAATGAATATCGTGTCGTCTGAATAAACATGTCATGTTATGTGGACCCATCCACGAAGATCGTATCAAGTTTATATAAAATTGAATGCACTGCCGTGACACTCATGTCATTCCCCTCCGTATCAGCACGATTAGACCAACATATCTTACACATAAAACCCCAACGTAACAGTGAGCTGGTGATTGTTTCTTGCTAGTCGTGCAGGAAAATCCAACAGCAGTGGTGACCCCAGACTCCGACTGGAGCAGTGATGAGTGATGATTACATCACATGTGCCTCATGTGTAGCATATCATTTTGTGAGATATATGTAACCTGTTAATGTTAGTTCGGGCACAAATCATTATTCGCGCTGTCCATACACAATTTCCCAGTTAATCCCCAGAGGAATAGTGGTCATTTCTATTCATCTTTCCTGAGTTACACTGTGTATACTCAAGAATTTAATTCTTCTGAGAGATTAACATTGGTGGGTGGACAACGAGATGTTGTTACGGTACTTGTTACGTACTGTTCCACAGCATAATGAGCTTGATTTTGTGAAGCATCTTACTGTCTAATATTTGGTGTATAAATTGGACGGACACTCAAGACAGTACGTACGCAAATGAATAACTTGACAGAAGTCTGGGTCACAGTTCCATACATATAATCTCAACAGCATAGCCCTGGACAATAGTACAAAATACTTGCATCATTAGAATATGTAGTACAGTCATCCTAACGTACTGGTAGCAACTGCATTCAATGTAAATGTGGCATTCACCCCTCGCACAGATATCTCTATGGTCTGCATTCAATGTAAGTGCGGAATTCACCCCTCGCACAGATATCTCTATGGTCTGCATTCAATGTAAGTGCGGCATTCACCCCTCGCACATATATCTGTATCTCTGGTCTAATCACCAGGCACCCAAGTTCCTCCAGAACGTCACAGCGCGGGAAAACCACTACGCGCTTATAGTGTCGATTCACACAAGCTTTCTATCAAAGCTCCTATTAGGCTCCCAAACACTGGAACAGCCAAGGACTTATAAACGTAGACCTCCTATTGGCGCGGATAAACGACGTGCCTTTTAATCCATCCACTTCCAAGAGCGGGACAGAACACAACGCACTGGTAAATAACAATATATAAAGGCCTTGTAAATACACCTTACGCGGAACATCCTCGCGTCACATCCAATATATCATAATCAAAATCACAGACACTATTCACATATTCTAGAAAACACCGACCGTCTCCAACGACGGATGGCCACAGACTTCCCTTAACATCTCAGTATACTTCTCTGACAAGTATGCTACCACATTCACTCCGCACGCTTTTCTCGTGTGCCCGTAAACCTCGATTCATACATGTACGCCCCTGAGTATTCTTCAACCATGTTACGTGCTTCTAAACAGTGAACTATTAAATGTAACATTCCAACCTTGCATACTTCAATAATAATACACTCTAAACAGGTTACACCATTCTCTACCCACACACATGTATACACGTCATGTATATCATGACATTACCTCCCCCTCTCCAAATGAAAAACGTAATTTTTCACAGAAAGGTGATAAATGAAGGCTTCGCCAGAGCAATCATGCTCTACTGCCAAAAAAGAAATTCCATCCTATGCAACATCAGACTGTGTTGGATGCAAATATAGCAATGTGTGCCTCAGTAAATATATTAACCAAATCATAAGTGGATTCACCATATAAAATTACATAGGTGAACCTAAAGATACATCAGCATTGTTCATTAACTAATACATCTAAACTATGTTAACACTTGCAACTTATCAAATAATCATAAATGTGATTTATGCACATAAAACAATCTATACTAAATGCTTAATTCCATCTGTAAATTCATGTCTCAATTGCTCCAAAACCAGAGTGAAGGACTGATGTCTCACTAAGAAGAGATATCGGTGAGCAAGCCTGCTGGTGACCACACATCAGATGTTATAGTGATAGACACTTCCACCTAACATACTGGTTTCTCATGGCATAGCATACTTTCCTATGGATAAACAAAATTAGGCAAGAATAAAATCATTTGCCTTGGAAAATTTGTATCATATTATGCTACATCTAAACCTCGATTCACACATGTACGCCCCTGAGTATTCTTCAACCATGTTACGTGCTTCTAAACAATTAACTGTTAAATGTAACATTCCAAGCGTGCTTACTTCAATAATAATACACTCTAAACAGGTTACACCATTCTCTACCCACACACATGTATACACGTCATGTATATCATGACAATACGCCTGTTAAGCATCCAACTCAGTGCACTTAGCAGAGGCATTTTGCGATTTTTTTGTTCTCCAAATTTTCGTGGAACGAAGCTAGTTGTGAGTGAAACGCAGGGAATCAACACCAACCACCTAAATCGGACAAGTTGTGTGAAAAAGTGCCCTTATCACAAAGCAGTGACGAAATTCACAGCTGCAGGACTCACCTAAAAGTTAAGTGCTTATAAAAAGGCACCAGCAAAAAGGACATAATGTTTCTGAACTACAGTGTATATCATCACCCTAAATCTCTGTGAAGAAAAAATTTGATTCCAATATAGAAGTTACCAGAAGATTATTTATTTTAAACGGTTAATACTAATTGATTATTTAAATTTGTTACCTGTTGTTTTAAAACTAAACAATCGCAGTCGATTCAGTTTTGTATATGTATGAAAGCAAACGCATGAGCCAGATCAATTAAGATATATATATATATATATATATATATATATATATATATATATAATATATATATATATATATATATATATATATATATATAATATATATAATATATATATACATATATATTTATACCTCTAAACAGAGCCTCTAAACAGAGCTGCATTTATAAGAGGAATTCGCTGAATTAACTCAGCTGGATGCTTGAAAGGGCTAAAAACCATTGCTTAAATCCTTCACAAAAGGCCACGGACAGATATAAGTTAACCATTGCTCACCGCTATGCCGCATGGTTCTTGACTTCTGAATTATCTTGTGATCGCTCCCTTCGGATAGAAGCGTCATTGCACTTCTATCTACATCTCTGTCAACAGTAATCTTGTGCGAAAGTGAACACCTTTGATGACCCAGTTTAGAAACTCTTGATATTTTGGCCATTGTTGGACCACTTCTGCAAAGCAGGGGAGGCAATCTGTGACACCCACACATGTCTTGGTGTTGCTATCTCCCACACATCTCTTGATGTTGCTATCTTCCACTGTGGTGGGTTTAGATGTTATGAATGTTGGTGTTGTATTTAATTTGTAATTGAGTGAGGTCAAGCTGTGAAGACCCCTGAGTCTAACAATTGATGGGGTGTGTTCTCAGGGTACCTTTCTGCTACCACCCTAAGATCTCACTCAGAGTTATATTTTACACTTAGAATAAATGATGACTACGTCTAAATGTCTAGGGCAGTGTTTCTCAATGGGGGCGGTACCGCCCCCTGGGGGGCGTTTTCAAGATGTCTGGGGGCGTTCTGGTGGATCGCAACGATTGGGGGTCACTATTTCCATTCAGGGTGGGGGGGGGGGGGGGGTTGTGTACATTTTTACAAGAATCAATATGAAGCAATTACAAAAGATATTCCCCTTCCGATAGCTTGTAACACGATAGTTTTTATTGGCCTTGCGTCCCATGGAGTGTTTCAAGGATTCCAAACGCAAAATTTTAGTACCTGGGATGTTACCATTGTCAAGAGACAGTAGGTGGAGATTTATGTACCTTCAACACTCGAAACATTCGTTAGCCTCTCGACACACCCAAGCTAACCTTCTCACTCCACTCTAGAATAATATTTTCTTCTGGAAACACATTCCCGTCAAACGTTGACTAACCCGTGAACACATCACAGCCCCTTCCCTACTCTGTCCACTTCCACAGCACGACTCCCTCCCAACACATTCCCCGCACAATCACGTGTCCCTGCCAAAAAATGAACTTGTGGTGTATATAATTCCCTACTTAAACACATATTTAATATAACTATGCTTTTATAAATGTGCTTTCTCTTTTTATAAGAAAAGATAACTCATTAACTGCATTGCTTTTTTAAAAGTATGGTGGAATATGTGTGTGTGTGTGTGTGTGTGTGTGTGTGTGTGTGTGTGTGTGTGTGTGTGTGTGTGTGTGTGTGTGTGTGTGTGTGTGTGTGTGTGTGTAGACGATAAAGAGCAAGGGGGTGTTAAAAGGGTGGGGGGCTTTTTAAAATATTAGTTGTCAAAAGGTGGCGTTGCTACTATCAGGGTTGAGAAACACTCGACTGGTCTAGGGTAATGTAAGTGTGGTGTGATGGTAACCCAATACACAAACACACACACAGATATTAAATTCTATGATCAACTCAACTAACACAGTGTTTTAAATTTGGTATTTAACAATTTTTTTTCACAATTTATTTTGTCCTGAACCTAATATTATTTTTGTCAGGACTATCAAAATCAAATGAAATCAATTTATATATATATATATCACCCGTGTGTTACCGGGGCCCGAAAGGGGAGCAAAGAATAGTAACACTGCACCCTACCACGCATGTCGTAAAAAGCGACTAAGGAGGGTATGGGCATGGGGCTGTTTACCCCATCCCGTAAAAACTTCGCACAGTGGGCTGATCACCTGCTTGCCAACCAATCTGATTACGGAAACAATGATAGATTGTTTGGTCTGTTTTTTGTTCCACAAAGACGCCACCAGGCGTGGTGGAAACAGCGATAGATTGATCAATTTGTTGTTGCCCTAAGACGCCACTAGGCGTACTGGCCACATACTGCTTTGCCGGTTGATGGCTAAGGAATGAAGAAGAAGAAGAAGATATATATATATATATATATATATATATATATATATATTTATATCTATATATATATATATATATATATATATATATATATATATATGCAATTCAATTAAACAAAAGGGACAATATGTCAAAACACATAATTTAAAATCTAAGAATATTGTTAATATATCTCTACTACTGTTTAACTGGTACTAGATGGCGGGTTGTGGGTTGTACATCATCCCCTGTCTTTAGTCACAAATATTCCGTTCACTTTATTGGGTGGAAATGGATTTTATTTTATATAGTTATATTATTATATGGTAGATAGTTGATGAATCGTTCCGTGCCAGGACTTATGCACTTATCTGGCACGTGAAACTAGATGATAGTTGTCTTTCCGGCAACGGCCACTGTCTCAATCTTCCTGGGGCAATCTTGGTAGAGAGCTTGTACCAAGATTACAGTTCCAGTGGTCGAGAGCTTGTACCACTACAGCAACCTCCACTTTCACACTATTTATTATATTCATGAAGCTGGCACTAGCATAGTGCCAGTAAAAAAAAACCTGCAACATGAAGATTATGGTTTGTCTTAACATAATATCTAATCCACCAAATCCACAATTAATAATGCATTCAAAATAAAAGAACAGGGTGAGATCTCTCTGACCAACCCAGCTCATCCAATCTAGATTGATGGAACAACTTGTACCAGTTTTCACACTCCTCTCCTCTAATGGCTACAACACCTATGCCATTATCATTGATCTTTTTCCATAAAATAAGGTAGGTGATATGATCCCTGCTGACAACCTATGTAGTCTTTTGGTTCTACCCCTCTGGTAGTTTGTTAATATGGTGGAGCAACAAATAGGCCTTGCATAAGTCTGCTAGTGACTTATGTACTTACAGTCGTAAAATATCTTCATTACCCAAGTCGTACAACACAATTAATAATATAAATAATGTTAATAATTTCTGTCTTACCCCAAATTCAATGAATAATCACAGGAACGATGACTTGGCACAGATTCAGCTTTGCTGCTGGCGAGACTATGAATTTTTATTTATTTAGTTAAGTTTTATTTAAAATTCACACTTCTAGTACATCGTCCTGCTCAAGGGACAGATTCTTAGACAAATGGCGTCCAGCCTTCAAAGTTTTCATTGATATTAAATGTGCTGGCCAATGGGGTAGGGCGACTAACATTTTTGAATCAAATTTTGGAAAAACAAAACTCCAAACATACAATGTTCCAGTCTGCCTTAGATATTTTTCTGCAAAAATATATTTAGTTTTGGGCCAACCAATAATATCTCTCCCTCTTCCTAACTCCACCCAATCAGATTACATGTACCCTCTTCTGCCTCATTTCAAACACGTTCAAAAAATGTTATGGATAAAATAAGCAGGCATGAGTCCGTTCGTCAGTCTGTCCTAACATATATAGTATTATTGCAATATCTTGTTATTAATTGGACGATTTTGTAAAATGAAAGATATTATTGATCAGGAGACCATATTCCATTAATATATCTAAATTTTATGACCCGATTCCTTTTAGTTTGTAATTCCATATTTTTCCTTTTAAATAAAAACACCCCATCTTTTTCCCTCTCTCCAACGCTTTTTTTTCAAACTAAAACGACAATGTCTGGGTTTCGTCAAAATTTACGCTACAATGCAGGAAATGAGGGCTGTGTGTGTGGTTATATATTTCCACTGCGTGACTATAGGACGAAACATGTCTTGGCCTTGTGTCACATCTCTATCTCCCGCACATCTCTTAGCGCTGCTATCTCCCACACATCTCGTGGTGTTGATATCTACCACACATCTCTTAATGCTGCTATCTTCCACACATTTCTTAGTGTTGCTATCTCCCACACATCTCTTCGTGCTGCTACCTTCCGCACATCTCTTGATGTTGCTATCTTCCACACATCTCTTGGTGTTGCTATCTCCCACACATCTCTTAATGTTGCTATCTCCCGCACATCTCTTGATGTTGCTGTCTCTCCCACAGAATTTCATGCGGCTATCTCTCGCATATATCTTCGTGCTGTTATCTTCGCAAATTTCTTGGAGTTGATGTTGAGGACTGACCTCAGTATGTTGAAATTCTATATTTTTCTGATTACCAAGATGTTTCATGCGTATTCTGATATTAGAAGTCAAAGTCCTCCGGGTTCATTTCATTCATTTTTCTGGGATTTCGTTATGCACTACGCTCGTATCGATATTGTTAATTGTAACCCGTGTAATATGTTGGTACTTGAACATGCTTCATATTAAAGATATGAATATTGACTGACCTGATTATTCTCTTGCATTATTAATATTAGCAGTGTAAAGCTTGTTTATGCATTAAATGTCCCTGGTCATTATTGTTGAATAAAACAGTATATAACTAAACTCAGAATACGTCATTGAATAAGATCAGGATTCAATGACTCAAACATTTAATTAATATTCTCTTTACCATGAGAAGTCACAACTACGTAACGACATAGTTCACAATCACAGTTAATGTACGTGTCGCAAGAGTTCATATTCTTCCCTAAATTACATGTTCAATAATATACAGTTCTGCTTAGCGGTCAGTTCCTTTTTCCAGCCAACATCCTTTGGCATGGTTCATATGCTAACTAGACTTACTCCTGCTGCTAGTTTTATAATATCCTTTTACACTAGACTTACTCCTGCTGCTAGTCGTATAATATTCCTTTGTACTAGACTTACTCCTGCTGCTAGCTACATAATATTCCTTTATACTAGACTTACTCCTGCCGCTAGTTTCTAATGTTTATTTGGCATACAACGCCAGGCTAATCAGCCATATATATTCAAACTGCGTTAAGAACGACACGACTTACGAATACACTGCTAATTTGGCTTACCAGCCACACATATAAATTCAGTGGTTATACCACATATTCCACAGTGGCTAGGCCACACATTCCAAACGTTGCCGTTAGGGTCGAAGTCCACAAGTCGAATGACGTTTCCAAGTCATACGCGTCATGCATAGAGATATGCAGACCATGTCGTTAATATATACATATTCATTTGAGGTGTTCCATGGTGCAATCATTTGAGCCGGATCCAAACCCAAATGCTTGCAAACATGTAACAATCCTCAACATCATCCCCCTCGCTCCCAAACGTGACACTCGTGGCACGCATGAGAGTGGTGGAGAAGACGTACACTTCTACCATATGAGTATTAATAATATATATATATTTATAATTATAATAATCAATGAATACGCACAATAAGCCTTAGACTACCAAATATTAGCAATCTACAAAATGTTATCTAAAGAGTTAATTCATTTTTTTCTTCAGAGAAGTTGCGCGATAATAAATCCGCTAAGTTATTGTCTGATCCAGCAATAGATAGAATCGTAAATGAGAATTCCTGGAGCAGCAAGTACCATCTGTGAATTCTCGAATTACGCATAGTTCTGGATGTAATGTAAGTAAGAGGGCTGTGATATGTCTGGATGTAGAAGTGAGTGCCGATGAGGTATCTTGACAGCTTCTCTAGGCACCAGACCACGGACAGGAGCTCACGTTCACCTGTCGCATACTTCTGTTCAGCTGATGTCAATTTGCGTGATACGAAGAAACAAGGATGGAGCGTTTTCTTGTAGCATTGTAACAAACAGCCACCGATTCCATAACTTGATGCGTCTGTTTGAAGTATCAATGGAATACGTAGATTTGGTAACAACAAAATAGGTGTCTTAGAAAATAATTTCTTAATATTTACCAAAGAGCTCTCGCAATCTGGTTCCCAATGTATCTTATTTGGACTACCTTTGGCCAACAGTGCGGACAAAGGAGCAGACATTTGTGCGAAGTGCGGGATGAATTTATGGTAATAGCTAATTAAGCCTAAAATGCTTCTAACCTGTTTCTTAGTCGACGGGGTAGAAATATCTAGAATTATCTTGACTGTATTGTCATCAGGATATAGTTTGTGGTTACCTATGCGGTGACCAAGAAAAGAAATTTCCTGACAACCTATTTGGACCTTTCAAGGTCGCACAGTCAAACCGTGTTTGCGTAACGTATGCAGAAGAGAAGTTAAACCAGCAATGTGGTCTTCCCAAGAGTCATGAAATAAGCAGATGTCATCGATGTACGTGATGACATCTTTCCGATCGCCAAGAAGACGGCGCATCATGCGCACAAAAGTCGCAGGCACGTTTACTAGACCAAAACACATGTAATTCCATTGGAAATGACCAAATGGAGTTGTAAACGCTGTGAATCGTTTGGCATGTTCAGCAAGTGGAATTTGCCAATAGACTTTAGAAAGATCTAATTTACTAAAGAAAGTAGCGTTAGATACTTGCGATAGAAGGTCGTCTAATAGATGCATAGGTTCGGCGTCTGTAACTGTAATGCTGTTCAGTCGCCTAAAATCAATGCATATACGTAAGGAATCATCCCACTTCTGACACCAGTATGTTTAGGACTGACCTCAGTATGTTGAAATTCTATATACTTCTGAATACCAAGATGTTTCATGCGTATTCTGATATTAGAAGTCAAAGTCCTCCGGGTTCATTTCATTCATTTTTCTGGGATTTCGTTATGCACTACGCTCGTATCGATATTGTTAATTGTAACCCGTGTAATATGTTGGTACTTGAACATGCTTCATATTAAAGATATGAATATTGACTGACCTGATTATTCTCTTGCATTATTAATATTAGCAGTGTGAGGCAGCGTGTTTATGCATTAAATGTCACTGGCCATTATTGTTGAATAAAACAGTACATAACTGAACTCAGAATACGTCATTGAATAAGACCAGGATTCGACGACTCAAACATTTAATTAATATTCTTTTTTCCATGAGAAGTCACAACTACGTAACGACATAGTTCACAATCACAGTTAATGTACGTGTCGCAAGAGTTCATATTCTTCACTAAAATCACATGTTCAATAATATACTTTATGCTTAGCGGTCAGTTCCTTTTTCCAGCCAACATCCTTTGGCATGGTTCATATGCTAACTAGACTTACTCCTGCTGCTAGTTTTATAATATCCTTTTACACTAGACTTACTCCTGCTGCTAGTCGTATAATATTCCTTTGTACTAGACTTACTCCTGCTGCTAGCTACATAATATTCCTTTATACTAGACTTACTCCTGCCGCTAGTTTCTAATGTTTATTTGGCATACAACGCCAGGCTAATCAGCCATATATATTGAAACTGCGTTAAGAACGACACGACTTACGTTTGCTCCACGAATACACTGCTAATTTGGCTTACCAGCCACACATTTAAATTCAGTGGCTATGCCACACTTTCCAAAGTGGTTATACCACACATTCCACAGTGGCTAGGCCACACATTCCAAACGCTGCCGTTAGGGTCGAAGCCCACAAGTCGAATGACGTTTCCAAGTCATACGCGTCATGCATAGAGATATGCAGACCATGTCGTTAATATATACATATTCATTTGAGGTGTTCCATGGTGCAATCATATGAGCCGGATCCAAACCCAAATGCTTGCAAACATGTAACAATCCTCAACATCTGCCATATTTCCTGCACATCTCTTGATGTAGCTGTCTCCCGTACACATATAACTTGGTGCTTCTGTCTCCCGCACATCTCTTGGTGTCGCCTGTCTCTCATTTAAATATTTTAATGTTGCTATCTCCCGCACATCTCTTGTTGCTGCTGTCTCCCGCGCATGTCTTGATGTTGCTGTCTCCCTCACATATTTTAATGTTGCTATCTCCCGCAACCTCACGGTAATGCTGTCTCCCGCACATCTCTTGGTGGTGCTATCTCCCGCAAATTTCTTGGTGCTGCTATCTCCCGCACATCTCTTGGTGCTGCTATCTCCTCACATCTCTTAGTGCTGCTATCTCCTCACACCTCTTGGTGCTGCTATCTCCTCACATCACTTAGTGATGCTATCTCCTCACATCTCTTAGTGCTGTTATCTCCGCACATTTCTTGGTGGTGCTATATTTCCTTCACATCTCTTGATGTAGCTGTCTCCTGTACATATATCACTTGGTGATGCTTTCTCCCTCACATCTCTTGATGTTGCCTGTCTCCCTCACATATTTAAATGTTGCTATCTCCGGCAACCTCTTGGTAATGCTGTCTGATGCACATCTCTTGGTGCTGCTATCTCCCGCACATCTGTTAGTTCTGCTATCTCCAACACATCTCTCGGGGCTCCGATCTCCTCACATCTCTTAGTGCTGATATCTCTAGCACATCTCTTAGTGCTGCTATCTCATCACATCTCTTGGTGCTGCTATGTCCTCACATCTCTTAGTGATGCTATCTCCTCACACCTCTTAGTGCTGTTATCTCCGACCATTTCTTGGTGGTGCTATATTTCCTGCACATCTCTTGATGTAGCTGTCTCCTGTACACATATTGTCACCGTGAGGTTTCGTAGCATAGTAATTTGGTTTTGTTAGAACAGGGGTGTATAAAAAATGGTTTAAGAAATATAAATGATTTAGGAAATAGACTACTTATTCAAAAGATGGGAGATAAAAGATTGCGCACTTGTGCTTGGATAGTAAGGGAGAGAACTCTTTTAGATGTAAATATTTTCTGTGAGTACACAGTTGTGGTTTACAAAATTAGCATAACGGTTGTTTTTAATAAGCTGGAAGTAAAGGGAAATAGCAGTTAAGCATAAATCCCTAAGGGAGATAACTATGAATATTAACGCCCTTTAGATTTACTGAACGAAGAGCAGGACAAACGCACGAGAAAATTGTGAGCGAAGGCAAAGAGTTATGGAACGGAGCTCACTGGGTTGTTATGAAGGAATTAACCGTGAGTTGTGATCGGTGAGTGAACTAAACAACGGACCAATCGTTTTGAAGGGATAACGAAGAATGGATCACTGGAATGAATAGAAGGACAATGCTCAATTGAATGTGTTGATCATTGACATTGTAAATAAACATATTGTTGGTTTGAAACTTTCTCACACAAGTTGAGTTGGATTATTACAAAGGTGTGGAAGAGCAGGAATAATAGCATTTAGTTATATAACAAGGAAAGAAAACCACTAATACGTGGCAAGTCGCTAGTCAACAACTAGTAGGAAAGAACGAAGCCTGGGAAGAATAGAAAAGAAAAAACCATACTTCATCCAAGATGGCGGTGATGGCCAGTCAATTAGGGGAACACTTGCTTGGAAGATAAGTCAAATGAATAAATAGACTACTTGAATATAACAACCAGGCCTGCCACAGTCACCTAGTAGTTTGCTAATAAAAGAAGATCCGGCACGATCACATATTATCAATTTGGTGCCGTAACAAGTTCTCAACAATCACAATATCACTTGGTGCTGCTTTCTCCTCACGTCTCTTAGTGCTGCTATCTCCTCACACCTCTTAGTGATGCTATCTCCTCACATCTCTTAGTGCTGCTATCTCCTCACATCTCTTAGTAGTGCTATCTCTTCACATCTCTTAGTGCTGCTATCTCCCGCACATCTCTTGGTGCAGCTATCTGCTCCACATCTCCTAGTGCTTCTATCTCCCGCACATCTCTTCGTGGTGCTGTCTCCTTCACATATTTTCATGTGGCTATTTCTCGCACATCCCTTGGTGCTGTTATCTCTGCACATCTCTTGGTGCTGTTATCTCTGCACATCTCTTGGAGTTGCTATCTCTCGCACATCTCGTGGTGTTGCTATCTCCCGCACATCTCTTGGCGCTGCTATCTCCCGCACATGTTTTGGTGCTGCTATTTCCTCACATCTCTTGATGTTGGTATCTCCCGCACATTTCTTGGTGCTGCTATCTCCTCACATCTCTTGATGTTGCTATCTCCCGCAAATATGTTAATGTTGCTGTTTCTCTCACATATTTTGATATTGATATCTCTCGCACATCTCTTGATGTTGCTGTCTCCTGCACATCTCTTGATGTTGCTGTCTCCCTCACATATTTTAATGTTTCTATCTCTCGCACATCTCTTAATGTTGCTGTCTCCTGCACATCTCTTGATGTTACTGTCTCCTGCACATCGCTGATGTTACTATCAGCCCCAAATTAGTATATAACGGAGAGAGAAAACCCCCCCCCAAAAAAAAAAATTAATATATAACGGAGAGAAGGAAAACGCATATAATTAGCATATATCTGTTGCTGTCGTTTTTGACGGTTTCATAAGACGTAAATCTATTTAATATTTTTTGATGATCTAAGTTAGAGAACTGTATATTAACTCTCTGGGACAGGTTGATTTGGGGTTATCTTCCCTTTGTTTTATTCATTGTGTTGACCTGTCTTAAGTCGGGGTTAGCTGTTCTCAGATCTGTTCTGTCTACGCATGCACAAGTTTTTTGAGCGCGAAACGGAGAGACTTCCGTAAGGGAGTGATGAACTGGGTTCTGACCGGACTAGTATGTCCGTAGTACTTCTCTGCATTATCTGGGGGAAAGATAGTCGTCTGTGTGACTGTGATGTCAGTGATTCTCCCCAGAGTTATTCTGTTCGTCAAGAGTGACAACAGTTGTTATCTGTGTATTTCTCGGATTCTTTCAAAGGTAAAAGAAACTTAATTATTATGCCTAAGTTGCAGAACATTTTGTGGCGACCTGTGAGTATAGCTCACAGTTCTTGAGATACAGAGTCCATTATGTGTGCTCGATGTAGCCAGCTAAGACTATTCGTCTAACTATTATACAGAAGCCCAGTGAAGAGAGATTATTATGAAAACCGCATGTTAGCGGTATGTTTCGGCATGGATGATTATGCCTGCCTATGAAGAATACACAGTTGTTCACATTATTATAGAGGCCCGATATTACGGCCGATATCTTTGAGCAGAAGAAGAAGTGTCTGGCGTGTGAAGCCAGATGAAGTCTTGACTTTCATTAAACAAGTTCATAGACTTTGATATTAAGCAACTGGAACCGCCTTTATCGTGCAAGTTATTTGTTAAAGGACTACCTGACGCGTTTAGTCAGGGGCCCTGAGCTACAGTATGAACGAACGTAAATTGTCAAGCCAGCTCTACTAGCATCTTATAAATGAGCTATGCAAGATTTATGATGCTCGATGTTTATAATCATTACCACACATGAAATGTCCATGATCCTTGTTCAATTGACTGTGTCGTCTGTCAGCGTACTGTTGCCGTAATAAATGTTGAAGAAAAGTCATCTGTATTATCCACGTCTATGACTTCTACTTGTGGTGGAGTGAGTTTGGTGTGTAGATGAATAAGAGCCTATACGATTTCGTGTCCACGATCTGCTGTTTCCTACACACACACACCTTTACTCTCGACCACATCCTATTACGAGTACTACACACCTGACAAACATGTATGCTGTTTGTGTGTGAGTGTCTGCATTACACCCTGGCAGCGCCTCTCGCTGGTGACCTAGATACACGCAACACTGAACTGTCCAGGTGATAAACGACACGCCCACTCAACGACACTTCAACACGACAAAAACAGATTATACATCAGGCTTTAACATCTTAAAAATAACATCCCGACTTTTACAATGACTTTTACAATAACCAAGAAAGAAAAAAACGCATTTAATTAGCATATAACGGAGAGATAAAGACACAAATAGTTAGTACACAACAACAAATTAAGTAACAGAAAGAAACATACGCGAAGAACAAGCACACACCATAAAGAGACACACTACACAGGTAACAATCATACAACAGATAGTAATAAAGACAACTACACAAATCAAACAGGTAATGGAAATTTGTAGGAATCTACTTTCATTACATTTATGAAAGGTAAAGGTAAAGGATATCGTTTACATGCCCTTTGAAGCATATTGGGAATATTAGTGTTAGGCCCATATTTTCTTGACCATGGGCACACTAGGGGTGATGTGGTCAGCATCAAGCCGGCCGCCTTAACCTTCCCAGAGTTACTCTGGTACCCAATTCGGGAGCTGGGTCGACCCCGGAGCCGTTTGCGGTCTAAAAAAATCCCACCTCGAACAATGGACCACTGAGCTAGGAAGTCAGTGCACTAACCACTGTACTACCGCGCCTCCAATTTTTAGGAGTCTGCTTTCATTACAGTTATGAAATTCACTAACAATTATTTTATTGGATAGTTGCTATAGACGCATCGAATCGCAACAAAGCTATACAAATTTTCACAATTATTGTGTATAACGTCACCAAGTTCTGTGATCCTGTTCACAATTACGTGTACAGCGTCATCAGTTCTGTGATCTTTTCGCAGCTGTAAAGTTGTAACAATTTTAATTTAATTTTTGTATGGATTGCGCACGACAAGTCACTTGAGGCTCTTTCAAATTGTAGGTAAAAGGTAACGACAGTAGACAAGGTCCGCCATGTTGCCCCATATTGCCAGACTGGCTATCTATATTTACATTAGGTTGCCTTAACCTAACACAAACCCTGTTTACAGCTATGTCAAAATTAATAGCGACAGAAAAAGAATCAAGCCTTTAAAATAAAATTAAATTAAATAAAAATTCTAACTCAAGGCGGAAATGCCCTGTGCTTGGCCAATATCGCAGCCCGCAGTCTACTATCGCTCCCCTGAGCCAAATTTTAATAGTCTAACATGTACCACGATAGACGATCGTGTGATAAATTTCAGCTACCTTTGTCGTCTGAACCCTAGTGAGCTAAGAATTCAAAGCTTTGAAACATTCAAACAACACTCACATCGAATTGTAAAAAGAAATGTGTTTTTTAAACTAGATCCACTTACCTGCACTAATTTTTCGGACCCCCCCCCCCCCCCCCCGCTTTTTTTTTTTTAAAAGGAACAAAAACTTTGGGCGTGTTGCGTTTCTGTGTCTGTGAGTGCGTACACATATCAGTGCCTGTATGTGTGTTCGTGAGTCGTAACCGCCTACAGAGATGGATTTGGGAGACTCAAGCCTATCGTAACCGCCTACAGAGATGGGATTTGGGAGACTCAAGCCTAAGTGCCCATTGTTCCAAAACTCATAATCCAGTCCTCAAGGACAGTTATTTTTAACGCTATCTCGTTCCCTTGGTCTTAAATATCGATGTTGTGAGCTGATCCGTGATGGTGATGCTGCAGTTGATGGTGCAGGCTGTTGTAGCGAAGATTGCGATAGGAGTTTAACATTTAATCTGACATTGTGGTAATGGACTTGTCAACAAATGAGAGCAAACAGGCTAAAGTGTTGTTGATTTCCAAATCAACAATTTAAAAGTCGGAGTAACGTGGTTTGTGAATTGATTTTGCCACGTGTTAGTTTTATTGTTGGGTCAGAAAACAAAAAGTTGCGTGATTTGTTCTCATTAGTTAGATGGCGGTTGTTGTTGTGTTTTATGTATCGAGTGCTCTTAAAAGCCATCACCGCATCTGAAGTAGTTGTAACTTTATTTATATATTTACTTATTTTGTAGGGCATCTGAGTGTCCTACTGTCATGGTGGTTAGAGCACTAGCCTCACGCTGGCTAATGTGCCGGGTTCGAAGCACGGTGAGGTTACGGTCCAGTCTACCCAGCTGTAAATGGTGACATGACTCTGCTCTTGAGTTAATAATAAATAATAATAAATTCTTTAAGCGCCAAACACGGCGCATAAGGCAGAAACCAGTGCTCTCCAGGTTGAGTTAGGCAAGGAAAAACCAGCGAGGAATGGAACCGTTCACCACACGTCTCGATGCTGGACTTAGTACAGTGAAGTCTCTAACACGTTACTCCCTTATGGCAGTATCTGACATGGGAGTACCTTTATCTTTTTATCTGGTTTCATGACATGTTCTGGAACCCTCCGGGGAAGGAGAAAATGAGGGGGACGGAAAGAATGAAAAACACGTGAAGAAGAACACCAGGTACATACCAGACATGGATAAAGAGGACATGCAAAGACATTAAATGGATTGCACAAGACAAGAGGGCGTAGCACTTTTTTTTCTCAGGACCATTGCGCCATGGGGCGCTCAAATATATTGATGATCTGATTCCATCCTCACATTTTTAGGGGGTTGTGACAAAACGGCGGCGGCCCCTATCGATCTTTGTTTCTCTCCGGCAGTATCGGTACATTTGTGGTACTTGATTTTTATTATGTGCTGTTAATTGTCGCACTTTTCTTTCTTTCTTTCTGTCTTCGTTATTTGTCTGTTAAGTAGTAGATATTTTATTTTATCAAATCATTCGACACTCCTCTCTGTGATGTCACCTGTTGTTACCCGGTCATCCTGGCTTGCGGTGAGCAACTGAGATAAGATAGTCGCCGGCGTGTTTAGATTGAACCACTGATAAGACGACTCGTTTGGTAACCCAGATGGGCAGACACGGAGTTTTTGCGTACTCATACGACAGATAACGAGATTACTGTCTTTTTGACACATGTGGGCAGACAAGTGTGACATAATCGCTTCCGGGCCGACTTGTTATGACAACATTACTTCTAATAAAGTAATAAGCATTACAGCTTACACACGTTGTCATGTGAGTTCCTCGTTCTGTCTGTAAGTTTGTACACAAGGGCGTCGGACATCATATTACCATATATGGTAGAGTTGACCTCTGCCTTACGATCAAAATTATCCGATGTCGGAATATTTTTGAAATCATCACACCCTATCCGCATGATTTGAAATAGTTGGATCTTTCTGATTAGATTCATAACAACAATGCGTGGGAAGATAGGAATATAGTCTGACCATTTCGCAGTTTTATTTCACTGTGAATTTCACGCTCGCGAACACAACATCAGACCTCGCCAGAGTGAAGATTAAACTCATAATTCCATTTTTTAACCGGACCTTTTATTTGAGAACCAAATAAGACTTACAAAGCACAGGAAATCTCTACATTTTAATCAGGAACACTTGGACTAGGACACTGAAGAAACACACGGAGTCAGAGAGGGAATCTGTTGTCAAATTAAAGACATCCCGGACGCGTTAAGAGACCGACTCGTCTCTTTTATTCATCTGAGCAACAAGTCTGTAACCAGGATTGGCTTATTGGTGGTACCAGCAGAAAGTACTATCTCTGGAACAAGAAAGGAACCGTAGCCTAAGCTTTAATGACGAAGGACGCACGTGGTAGACTCTCCTTGACGTTTCTGGGAACCGAGCTACCCCCGACAACCTTGACCAGAGACGAGCGTGAGCAGAGTGAAAAGAAGCAACCCATACGAAGGAGCAGAAACGTCATTGGCAGCTAAGTTTAAATATACGCTGCCACTTGAACTTCTTGAAATATCTCACATTCCCTAAAGACTGGGATGATAACTTTTCTTGATCCATAACTATTCAAATTCTTTCCAACTGTTAAAACGTAAAGTGATTATTAAATTTTGTTATTTGTAATGTTACAAATTTAACTTCGATTTAATCATTTTAAAGTTACTGCATGTTTGTCTCAGTCAAATTACTATACACACTCTAAACAGAGCTATACTAGAATAATAGAATTCCATTGAGTAAATCAGGGGTGGGGGTTTAAACGAGCTGAAAGTAATAAGTGCTTAAATCCTTCACAAAAGCGTCGGCAGAATTCCGGAGTTAACATACTCAGCCAAAGCAGTATTGTTCTCGCTTATTCTGAATATCTTGTGAAGACTCCCTTTGTAATAGAAGTGTCATCACCCTTCTATCTACATCTCTGCCAAGAGTAATCTTGTGCGAAGGTAGATACCTTTGAAGCCCATATTAGATACTCTTGAGTTTTGGCCACTGTTGGACCACTACTGCAAAGCAGGGGACGCAATACCGTCCCAGCCGTATTTTAGAGACAGTGGTTTGCCTGGGAAGTTAAATGTAGATTAATAACAATTAAAAAGTTGCAGTTGCTTCAAGCAATGAACAAGCAATTAGGAGAACAAACTGAGGCTCCTGAGATGTGGATGTATAGAAAACAAATAAAGAGGTGCTAGAAAACCTAGAAATGAACAAGGAATTAATGAAGGCAGCTAAAACATTTTGGCCGTGTAAAAAGACATAAGACCTTGCTTGAGGACAAACGTGCAAGAGGAAGACAGCGATATAAGTGGAACGATAACATCAAGAAATGAACAGGAAAGAGTCTGTCAGAGTGCACCATCAAGACAAGAGACAGAAGGCGTGGGAGATCCATTGTAGCTGACCTTCGATGAAAAGATGGTACTTGGTGGTGATGTTGAATTGCTTCACACAGGTTGTAACTATTGTCTTGTGCCATCCGTTCAAGATATTTAAGTGTATTCTATATCCCTTTTGTGCCTGTCTCCACTTTTCATCTCAATATGTATTTATTTTATTTCCCTCAATGTCTCTTACCCTCGGGTTACAGGACAGGGAAAAACATTGTGATGCTATCAGCTGGTTTACTTAATGTGTGTCCCATATAACTTCAGCGTCTTTTCCTCAATTCGTCTTCCACTGGTGTGTTTCTTTTTTTTTCATCGGTTCCACATTAGTGATCTTGTCATACCATTTTAATCCTTTTAATGTGAGCCGCGCTGGTGTAATGGTTACCACATTGCGCTGGCGATCGGGTGATCCAGGTTCGAGCCCTGGCGAAGACATTTGAAGCAGTGTCGTCGACCGGGACTTGGACTGAATTAATTCGAGCACTGGCGAAGACATTTGAAGCAGTGTCGTCGACCAGGGACTGGAATAACCTGAACGGCTCCTGAGCCGACCCAGCTCTAATGGGTACCTCCGAAATCGGCGAGTATCTGCCTGAATGGCGAGAGGACACCTGTCATTGTACAGGGAAAAAAGGGATACTCACGTAAAATCACTGCCATCAATGGTACCTATACCTTGTAGCGGTATGGCAGCTTGCGTACCCTGACAATCCCCAGAGCTATGCCAGTGGGAGTTTTACTCCTGGTAGGTTCAACCAAGCTGGACTGGTCTGTGTGAGTAGGGGTCAGACAAAAGCTGGTACCCTGGTCCTCCAGGTTGGGGGTTTTAGCATAGGGCTGACACCCCTGTCTATGTAAAAAAAAATCGCACGTTACGGAAACAACAATAAATGGAAAAACTTTGCTGCGGGATGGACATTCGGAGTCTGTGGCTCGTATGACTGTCAGTGGTGAAAGCCGAAAGGAAGCCACTGACATGATAACGGATGTCCTGACCGCAAAACAGGATACAAGAATAGGTTTTTTGGAATGTCAGGACAATGTACGAGACAGGTAAACTGAGACAGGTCACGGCAGAAATAAGAAACTATAGGTTACACATTCTAGGGCTAAGCGAGAGCAGATGGACAGGGGCAGGAAAAGTTAAAACAGCAACAGGAGAAACAGTACTTTACTCTGGAAGAGAGGATGGACAGCACAATGAAGGCGTAGCCATTATTCTACAGAAAGGAATAGAAAGGACATTACTGGAATGGAAACCCATCAACAACAGACTGATAAGATTAAGATTGAGAGGGAGATTCACCAACACTACAATAATACAATGCTACGCACCAACGAATGATAGCGATGAGGAGGTCAAGGATGAATTCTATCAACAACTGCAGAAAGAAATGGAAGACACAGCTAGATATGATCTTGTTATAGTAATGGGAGACCTCAATGCGAAAGTTGGTACACACAATACATATAATGAAAGAACAATGGGGAAATGCGGCAGCGGAACAGCAAACGAAAATGGGAATAAACTAATAAGTTTCTGTAGCATTAACAACCTGGTCATTGGAGGAACACTCTTCCCACATAAAGAAATCAGCAAATTAACATGGGAATCACCAAATGGTCGGGACAGAAACCAGATAGACCACATCATGGTTAACGGTAGATGGAGACATGCATTACAAGATGTGAAGGTAAGAAGAGGTGCAGATGTGGGAAGTGATCACCATTTAGTAGTAGCAAAACTGAAAGTGAAACTAAGAAGGGCTGCACCAACTGTAACTACACAGAAAAGGTTTGACATCAGCAAATTGAAGGACTCCCTTACCAGAAAAGCTTTTGCGGCCGACATAAAGAAACGATATCAATTTGCCAAAAGTCAGGAAAAGACATTGACTGATGATATAGACCAGAATTTCAACACCATTTCAACAATATACAAAGAAAGCAGCAAATCATGCTTGGGATTCCAGGAAAGGAAGAAGCAAGACTGGATAACACCAGAAACATTAAACACCATAATGATGAGAAAGGAAATGAAAAGAAAGAAAACAGAAGCGAAGTCCCCAGGTTAAAGCAACTATATAGCGAACAGTACAGTCAGCTGGACAAGGAAGTTAAACGCCAAACCCGAGCCAACAAAAGGAATTTCCTAGATGATCTTGCAAGACATGCAGCACTGAGAAATGAACAAAGCACAGTATACAAAATAACTAAATTCATCAGCGGAAAACGAGGTGCAAACAATATTACATTAGTAAGAGATAAGCAAGGTAATCTCATCACGACAGCAGAGGGACAGGAAACAAGATGGGCAGAGCACTTCAGAGAAACTCTGAACAAGGAACCACCAGAGATACAATTGAATGTTCCTGAAGCTGAAAACGATCTAGATGTGAATACAGACATTCCACGAAAAGAAGAAATCATCACAGCAATCAAAGGGTTAAAGAACGGCAAAGCTCCGGGCCATGATAACTTAAATGCAGAGCTATTTAGGACAGACCCTGAGCTAGCAGCAGAACTATTAGAATCACTATTTGCACAAGTCTGGAGAACGGGGACAACACCATCAGAGTGGAACAAAGGAATAATTGTCAAGTTGCCCAAGAAGGGAGATCTTGCAGACTGCAATAATTGGAGAGGAATCACTCTTCTCTCAGTTCCCAGCAAAATACTAGGCAGGATAATTATACAGAGAATTTCAAAGGCAGTAGACCACAAACTGAGGAAGGAACAAGCAGGATTTAGAAAGAATAGAAGATGTGTAGATCATATATTCACTCTCAGGAACATTATAGAGCAGTGCTCAGAATGGCAAAGACAGCTTTACATTAATTTTGTTGATTTTGAAAAGGCTTTTTTCAGCATACATAGGGACAGTTTATGGAAAATACTGAGGGCTTATGGAATTCCAAGCTGCATAGTGTCAATCATAAAAAGCCTCTATGCCAACTTTGCGTGTAGTGTTGGGCAGAGCAACCTAACCTTTGAGGTGAAGACAGGAGTACGACAGGGATGCCCCTTGTCAACCACTCTATTTTTAACAGTCATAGACTGGGTGATGCGCCAGACAACAGAGGGCAGTCCAAGAGGAATAAGATGGACAACATTTTCTACATCGGAAGATCTGGAATATGCAGATGACATTGCACTACTAGCACATTCACATCAACACATCCAGGAAAAAAACGGATAGACTTAATAAGTTTAGCCAGCAGGTGGGCTTGAACATCAATTTAAAGAAGTCTGAGGTCATGACGCTCAATGTGAGCAACCCTGAGCCCATATCAGTAAGGAATCAGCAATTGGTACAGACAGATACCTTCACATACCTAGGAAGCATAGTAACACCAGACGGTGGGGCAGGCAAAGACATCAACATCAGAATGAATAAGGCAAGAACAGCCTTCTTTAGCCTAAACAACATCTGGAAGTCCTCCCAATACAGCACAAGCACAAAATTAAGATTATATCAGAGCTGTGTGCTTTCTGTGCTTCTCTATGGTGCGGAATGCTGGAGAGTTAAAGAGAAGGAAATGTCAAAATTGTCCTCTTTTCACACAACATGCCTAAGAAAAATTCACCGAATCTTTTGGCCGAATACCATCACCAACCAAGATCTGCTTACTCGAAGCAAGCAAGAGGACATGCACACCATCATAGCTAGCAGACGCTGGAGCTGGGTTGGCCATGTCCTCAGAAGAGACCCCGATGCCATCACAAGAACAGCTATGCTTTGGACCCCTGAAGGAAAACGAAAGAGAGGCCGACCAAAAACAACCTGGCGGAGGACTGTGGAGGCTGAGATGCAAAGAATGAACCAGAGTTGGGGCACTGTACGAAGGATGGCCACCGACCGAGCAAAGTGGAATCAATTTGTTGTTGCCCTACAAGACGCCACTAGGCGTGATGGCCACTGACTGCTTTGACGGTCGGCGGCTAAGGATCAAAGAAGAAGAAGACGTAAAATCAGTCTCAGGTTAGACATATTAAAAGGGAGATTTCGCCTCGAGTAATCGCTGGCGTACGATAAAAAAACAATTTTTTTTTTAATTTGTGAATGTATATATTTTTCTGGTTCTTATTTTTGTCGTTATCCATGTTTGACAGCCATATAATGGTACTGAAAAATGTTAAAAATACCGTAGACAGCTAAAGAACAAAATTTTTAAAAAAGTAATGAGGGTGTCCTGAAAGAGGCAAATGCAAAAAACAGCTCTTTCCTCTGGTTAGAAAGAAGCAATCCACTTTATGTGGTCGTGTTATGAGAAGAAGGAAACTGGAATATATTGTGACACTGGAATATATTGTGACACTGGAATATATTGTGACACTGGAATATATTGTGACACTGGAATATATTGTGACAATAGGAAATATTGAAAGAATAAGAAATGGAGAAAGACATGGAGAGCAGAGACTGGACAGTTTAACATCATGTCCTGGAAAGAAGTCAGCAACAAGAATTGATAACACTGACAAACAACATTTTTCTTTCTTATATAAGAATAAGTGTTCTTAGGTCAGTTTCTTGCGCTGATTTCAAATTTGAAATCCGTTTATCTCTATCACGAAGGGTTCTGAAGATATTTGTGAATAAATATATTTTTGGGAAACCGTTATTTGCTCCGTTTCATTTTTACTATATAACTTTTTTAAAATTAATAAAATGCAAAATAATTCTACTTTTTATACTGCTAAAAGATGCATGACATATGTTACGTTATATTTCAAATAGTTACTGTATTTTGAAATAATTCTGAGTGAAATATGGCTTCTAGAAGTTGTAGAAATTCGGCTGATCTGTTCTGTTACGTATGCGGATATTTTACCGATCGTGTTCACCAGAAAAACTTTACACCATAGCTAAAGAAAGCATATGAACTTTATTTCAATTCGAAAGTTGATGATGCAAATAAATCTTGGAAGCCAAATGCAGTTTGTTCGACTTGGGTAAATACATTGGCAGGTTGGTTACGAAAATCGCCGAAACATAAGTCGATGCCTTTTGGAGTGCCAGTAATATGGCGTGAACCGACAAATCACGCTACTGATTGTTACTTCTGCTTGACAAATATCTGTGGTTTCACTTTTAAAACTAGAAAGTCTGTGGTTTATCCAAATATTGAATCGGTTTCGAAACCAGTACCTCATGATCCAATCACGTGCCCGATCCCAGTTCCACCAGAACCATATCCGTTGGACGTGAATGAACCATCAGAAAGTGATAGTTTACCTGCTTTAGAAACTAATTCTGACTCGGATTATATACCGGTGAATGATGGTGTTCACTTAATTAACCATTCAGAACTTTCAGATCTAATACGTGATCTTGCTCTCACCAAAGGACAAGCGGAATTACTCGGTTCGCGACTCAAAGAATGGAATCTTTTAGCACCCAATACTCCGATATCTAAATTTCGTCATAGACACAGAGAACTTGTTCAATACTTTGAGATGGATGATGACATTTGCTATTGCAAAGATGTAAAAGGTCTAAGGATGCACCTCGGTCATGAGCACATAGTCAACGAATGGCGACTTTTCATCGACTCTTCCAAGACTAGTCTAAAAGCCGTGTTATTGCATAATGGAAATTTATTTTCATCAATTCCAGTCGCCTACTCTGTTCATATGAAAGAAACTTATGACAATATGGCTATACTTTTGGCAAAAATAAAGTACAATGACTACCAATGGCGGATTTGTGGAGACCTAAAGGTCATTGCAATTCTCACGGGCATGCAGACTGGGTATACTAAATTTTGTTGCTTCCTATGTGAATGGGACAGCCGCAACAGACAGGAACATTATGCAAGAAAGGTGTGGCCTATCAGGGATCGTATGCAGCTCGGGAATAAAAATGTAATACCCGAGCCATTAGTTAACAAAGACAGCATCATTTTACCACCGTTACATATAAAGTTGGGGCTCATGAAGAATTTCGTAATAGCGTTAGATAAAACGAGCAAAGCTTTCACTTATCTTCGAGAATAGTTTCTGCAAATTAGCGATGCAAAGATAAAGGAAGGTATCTGATGCGTGATGCCATATGATGATGGATGGCATCCGCATGTCTGGTTTTGTGTAGTGTGTAGATGTGTTCAGTCAAAACAATGTTCATGCAACAATAACAGGGCAATCCACATAGGACGTCAGTAAACTCACGACGTATAAAGTCAATGAGTCTTGAAACAGCCGTTGACGTTTTTCTTCATTATTTATTGTGGACGCCACAGTGACAAAATGGTTACGCAAATGTGTAGGCACATCAAACAGTCATTATCACAGCAACATTCAATACAGCAATAAACGGTAGACAGCATTACAATGATGAGTCAGATGCATGTTATATTTCAAAGTGCTGTAAATGTAGTCAGATGAACAACTCCATCCTTTTCTATAACAGCCAGGAGATAACCAGATGTATGAGATCAGTTCACTCTCCTTAGTTTGACTTCAGCAAGACAGACACGTCTGCCGAAGTATAAATAATGTCCTCAAGAATATCCTCTAGATAATAAAGGTTTTCTAAACCTCGTTCATTTAACCAAGTAGCAAGTAATGGTCCTTGGTACCTGCATCAACCGATGCAGTACAATGCAGCGACATGTGAGCTGGGAAAAAACATCTCGTGACGACGACTTTCGCAGACAGGCTATGAATCGAAATCGCTCACGACCCAAAATCGATAGAGTTAATGAAAAAGTCAATTTACCTTGCTTTCATGAAATACACAGAAATATCACGCCTCCCGACATGTGGGAAAACACTAGAGGTATTATCTCGACTAAACGAAATATCCATAAGAGGACTACACATCCCTGACAGAACAAAAAAAAGCGGAGATCCCCTCTTCAACGAGGCATCTCTTTCGCCATTCCAAATCGCTCACTCCCACTAGTGGTGGGCGGAAACCGATCGACCAAACAACAAGACAAGTCATGCGCAGTCCAGCGCAAAAATGACCACAGCTCAAAAGTTAACTGCATTCGATACTAACGCGAGAAGACAAATGCTTACCGAGAAAAGTGACTATAGATTTCAAGCAGTTGTTGCCCTTGCGTTATAAAACAGATATTGAAATAAAACGATGTTGCGAGAATTTATCACGCAACATATCACCACCTCCTCCCGATAAAAAAAAAATGTGGAACATATTTTTTTTTCAATATCAAAGAGCAAGCGATAAGCGGCTCAAAACGCACGAATTATGCGCTGATAATTAATTAAATTGCCAAACAATAGGCTAATTATAGAGTGTCTGGTGAGGATATACCTCAACAGAAAAATAAATATGTCTCAAAAAATATTCACATCGGGGAGGTGTCACCAACACACATCACGTTAGCATGTAAACACAATATACGTATGCAAGTTACTATAATCATCATTAAACAGCATACTCTAATATTGTCTTTAAAAATGGATGTACAAATCTGATAGGAAAATTTAAATAGTACATTCTTTGACATGTAATGACATAAGTACATAGCAAAGTTAAACTACATGACGATCCAGGACATATGCTCTGGTATTCCGAGGGTAAGTACACAATCTAGAACTCGTAAGGTAAGTCCTCAGCTCAACAATGACATTCTGAGAAAGTACAAGCAATATAATGCTAATTAATAACTAATATGCTTCATAAGGTACAATACATTATTAATAATTGTGGCTGTTTAGTAAACTAACGGCCCTTATATTAACTACTCAGTCCTCCTCTATCATCTTAAAAAACGAACAGAAGAAGATGACAACAAAGCACGATAGTGTGTACATATAGAGTAAGTACAGATGTGCTAATCTATTGTAGAAATATAGGTGTGTTATGACTCTGTAATATATAGAAATATAGGACAGAAGTATTAGTTGGAGTCATGTGGGCATCTAGACAAAATGTCAGCCATCACATTATCCGCACCACGGATAGCTCGTACCGTGAAGTGAAAAGGTTGAAGAGCTATAGCATATCGAATGGATCTCGAACTCTTCAAATTCTTAGTCTGAATAGCTGTAAGAGCTTTCTGATCAGTCTCTAGAATGAAATGTGCGCCCAGGAGGAATCTTTGTAGCTTTAGAATTGACCAAACCATCGCTAACAACTCACGGTCTAAAACCGAGTAGTTCCTCTCTGCCGCATTTAGTTTTCTAGAAATGTACATAACAGGATGCAGAGTATTTGCATATTCTTGCATCAGTGCTGCTCCAATCCCAGTGGATGAAGCATCACTCCGAAGAACAAAAGTCCTATCAAGAGTAGGTAATCTTAAGATGGGAGGAGAAGAAAATATATTCTTGATTTGGTCTAGTGAAGATTGGCATTCTTCAGACCAACGGACCAGATTAGGCGAACCTTTCTTCAACAATGTTGAGAGAGGTGCCATGATCGAAGATAAATTTGGAATAAATCTCCCATAAAATTGAATTAAACCTAAGAGACTCCTAACTTGTTTCTTCGTTTTAGGAACAGAGATGTTCAGTATTTTGGAAGTATTGTGGTCTTCTGTCTTCAAGAGACCATGACCAACACGATGACCCAGGAAAGAGATTTCACCAAAACCAACAAAAGCTTTAGAAGGTTTTGCTGTCAAATTATTCTCACGTAGAGTGGACAGTAAGTCATATAACCCTAAATAGTGATCTTCCCAGGTATCACTGAAGAGACAGATGTCATCTAAGTATGCGATGACATCCGAACGATGTGACAGAATTCGACGCATCATGCGAACGAAAGTGGCAGGGGCGTTCATGAGACCAAAAGGCATAACATTCCATTGAAATAGACCCCTAGGTGTAGAAAAAGCAGTAAGAGGTTTGGCATGCTCTGCTAAAGGCACTTGCCAATAACCTTTAGACAAGTCAAGTTTAGTGAAGAATCTAGAATTAGAAAGTCTAATCAGTAGATCTTCTAACAAAGGCATCGGTTCAGCGTCGAACTTTGTGACCTGATTCAATTTGCGATAATCAACGCAAATTCGTATGTTCTTATCCTTCTTCCGGACAATAACCATGGAAGAAGAATATGGTGAAGTCGATGGTTCAATTATATTTAATTGAATCATTTCATCCAATTCCTTTTCCACTTGCGACTGAAAGTGTATAGGAATAGGATACGGCCTAACCCTAATTGGATTATTGTCGGTAAGAATTATGTCATGTTCTATGACATCTGTGTGTCCAGGAATGTCAGTGAGAACATCCTGAAATGTTTGTAACATCGACGAGACTTGTCGATGTTCGTCACCAGAAAGATTAGGAGAAACAGAAACGTTTTTCCAAGATTCCGTAGAATGTAATGGAACCACTGGAAGGGGAAGGTTGACATCAGAGAAGGTAGCTTCCTCATCCTGAATGACAGACAGGGATGAATAATGACCGTGAGGTGCAGGAGCATCATCCGTTGCCTGGAAAATAGGCAGCAAATAGTCCGGACGTTCGTGAAATTCCGAAAGCATGTTTATGTGGAAAGTTTTATGCTTTCCATCAATATCGACCACATAGTCAACATCGGAAATCCGAGAGACTATTGCATACGGACCTTTCCATGCAATAAGAAGTCTATTTTCCCTACTGGGGAGTAGGACGAATGCTTTGTCACCTGGACAAAGTTGTCGTAGACATCTATTCTTGTTAGCAAACTGCCTTGCCTTCTCTTTAGCAATTTCTGATGAAGCAGTTGCTAGCTTACATGCCTCAATGATCTTTTGTCTAAGAGCAATGACATACTCATATGAGGATTGAGTTTCATCGCTAATATCATCGGCAGTGATGAGATCGTGTAATAAAGACATAGGGCCGCGTGGACGCGCGCCAAAGACAAGTTCGAAGGGAGAAAATCCTGTGTGTTCATTAGGGACTTCTCTATAGGCAAAGAGAGCCGCGGGTAAAACCCTGTCCCAATCTTGAGGATGATCTTCAGTTATCTTACCAAGCAAAGTCTTGAGCGTTCTATTCAGACGCTCAACTAACCCATTAGACATAGGATGGTAGATACTACTGAGAGATCGTTCAATATGTAAGGTAGACATTACCTGTGACATAGTGTCAGATATGAGTTGAGTGCCATGGTCTGACAATATTTCTCTGGGGAACCCCAAGCGAGAAAATATCAACCAAAGAGCATCTGCGATATCTGTAGTAGATATGCTCTTAAGAGGAATAGCCTCTGGCCAACGTGTGCACATATCGACACATGTAAGGATAAACTGATGTCCTCTGGCCGACTTGACCTTAAAAAGGGCCAATAATATCTATGGCCATTTTCTGAAACGGCCGAATAGGAATGTCAGCAGCCTGGATAGGCGCAGCATGTCGTGGTCCTCTAGATTTGACCTCCTGACATACCTTGCATGATCGGCAGTAAATACGAATGTCCTTATTGACAAAAGGCCAAAAGAAAGCCGCAAGGACTCTCGACTTCGTACGGGCAAAACCCATATGTCCAGCACATTGCGAGTCATGAGCATGTTGTAATATTTGGACTCTCATGCTCTTGGGAACAAGAATTTGCGAATGTGCCGACGTAGTCGAATCTTGTACCATACGTACAAGTACGCCGTTTCTCATTGCAATCCAAGATTTTCTATTTGTATCCTGATTCGGATCACCTTTCTTCGCAAGAACGAAGAATTTTTTTAAAGAAGGATCTTCTTCTTGCAATTTTATGAAAGAGTCACGAGTAATTACTAAGTGACTATCTTGGCTATCAACTTCATTATCACTATTCAGTGAAGTTTCGGGTGTTTGTAGAGATTGTGCTCTTGTAACTACTGCATTTGTAGCTTGCATGTTATTATCTTCCCAAGCAGCAATCTGCTGTGGGGTACACTCCCTAACTCCGTGAATACGACCAATAATAAGGTCCGCAATAGGATTAGGTAAGAGACAAGCATGCACATCTCCAGTAAAGAAAGGAGTGGCAATGCGAAGTACAGCAGTAGGATATTTTTCTAGAGTGCCGCCAAATGTGACACATTTAATAACCCTTCCTGTAGCACAAGATGGATCTACAAGCGATTGTCTAACACCAATAGTGGTGCATCCGGAATCTAAAAGTAGTGAGACCGGAGTATCATTAACAAGACCCTTATGTAGAATTAAAGAACCCCTCCCGTCATGCGCAACAGCAGCAGGAAGAGCGGGAAGTGGGTTAGCACCACAATAAATAGGTTATTGGTACCCGTGTTTCGAATTAAAAGTACTTGCATTGTGGTGGCATTTGGTTTGCTCCTCAAAGT
>JAMPIV010019181.1:0-108875 GCA_024509875.1 Oreohelix idahoensis | reverse complement strand
TTAGACATATTAACCGGAGATTTCGCCTCGAGTAATAGCGGGCATACGATTAAAAAAAAAAATAAGAATGAGGAACGTTTCATGGGATGAGAAGAAAACAAATAAAGAGGTCTTAGAAAACTTTGGATTAAAAAGAAAATAAATGAAGGAGATCAAAATTAGACAGCTAAAATATTTTGGTCAAGTAACAAACATAACATGTTACTAAAGACCATAATATAAGGCAGAGTTGAAGGCAAACGTGCAAGAGGAAGACAGCGCTATAAGTGGGAAGATAACATCAAGAGATGGACAGGAAATAATCTATCACTGTGCACCTTTAAGACAAGAGACAAAAGACGTTGGAGATCCCTTTCAGCCAATCTTCAATGTGGCGATAGTTCTATTCTATCATCAGAAAAATGTTAGTCCTGTTCTGTCATCAGAAAAATATTAATCCTGTTCTATTATCAGAAAAATATTAATCCTGTTCTATCATCAGAAAAATATTAATCCTGTTCTATCATCAGAAAACGTTAGTCCTGGTCTATCATCAGAAAACGTTAGTCCTGTTCTATCATTAGAAAACTTTAGTCTTGTTCTATCATCAGAAAACGTTAGTCCTGGTCTATGATCAGAAAACGTTAGTCCTGTTCTATCATCAGAAAACGTTAGTCCTGGTCTATCGTCAGAAAACGTTAGTCCTGTTCTATCATCAGAAAACGTTAGTCCTGTTCTATCATCGGAAAACTTTAGTCTTGTTCTATCATCATAAAACGTTTCTCCTGTTCTATCATCAGAAAACTTTAGTCCTGGTCTATCATCAGAACGCCTAGGCAAAAGCCTATATGCGAGTAACCACCAACAAAAGACACCCCCTACATGAGAACGTAGCTGACAGCAAAGGAGCAAGAATCAAGAGGGGATGTCATGGATGGCACAGGCAGAGGCTACGATTGGTCAGGTGATCGGGTTGAAAATGTATCAAAAGGGGAAGAGTAGAGTAAGTCAAACGGAGAACTGAATAAACTACCAGCAGGTCATCATTAGCCATAGCAGAGAGTGCAGATCTTGGGGCAGTTGAAAAGCAGAGCTGGAGATTAATCAGCTGATAACTGATCATCCTGGGGATGATGACGCCATTGTGTGCACTGATGGGCCTGTAGTGCGTGGTGAGAAACCAGGATGGGGCTTCTCTACGAGAATAAAGGGCAAGGTCGTCGCTGAACAGAGTGGAGCCTACATGACAACAACCTCCAGCATGAGAATGGAGATAGAGGCAGTTACGGCAGCAAAGAGGTGGTTGTCTGAAACTCCATCAACCAGGACAGTTATATATTGTCAGACTCTCAAGCCATGCTTCGGAAAGTTCAGAAAGAATAGCTGCGGTAGGAATGTAAAACATCAATAGAATCCTCAAGTCTTCCAGAACTGGTGTGGATCTACTTCCTGGTCATGCAGGGGTACGTGGCAATGAGAAAGTTGACAGACTGGCCTCGAGAACACATAGTGGGGACACTGGACATGGATAAGGGAAAGATACTAAGGGCAATTATTGATCGCCTGCTGGATAATGACACTGCAATTGGTGAATCAACAAGGCTGAGACTGTTGGAGTTTGTCATCAAAAGTGGGACTAGCAAAAATGGACGTGAGAGAGGACGTATCCGTCGTATGTACGAGTACAACAAGCGTGCTACAGGTACAATTAGCATTCATACTCTTCGAAATTTGCTGAGGGAGACTGAGCACCTATGGGTTTGCCCGGAGTGCAGTGAGGTAGAATCTGATTAAAAATAGCAATATCATCAGAAAACGCTTGTCCTGTTTTATCATCAGGAAACGTCAGTGTTGTTCTATCATCAGAAAAGTCAGTTCTGCTGCATCATCAGAAAAAGCTTGCTCTGCCCTCTCATCACCATTGTCAGCTCTCTTTACTACCCGACCCAGATCTATCAGCACAATTAGTATTCACACTTTATCATCAGAAAGACGTACTTCCTGTGTAAACAAGCTGCCGAAGTTCACATTTCTAAATGGACAAACAACTTCCCTTTCCACTGTTGATGGGTTGTCTTTTTCTTCACCTTCTTACTCCCACTCTCATTTGCAAATCTAAAAACACAAAAACATATTCATACTGTTTCTTTCCCATCAGTCTCTCTATCTCTCTCTCTCTCTCTCTCTCTCTCTTTCTCTCTCTCTCTCCATCACTCTTTCTCTCCGACCTAATTCCACGACGTATCCAGCTCTGCATATCAAAGTTTGTTCTACTTGGGATTAAAAAATTTAAAAAAAAACCCTGATCAAACGATGTTATAACAACCCAGACACATTTCTTCTTGATAAAGCCACACAAGTTTGTTAGGGAATACGGAATATCTAGGTCGTCCGAAAGTTTCTTTCTCTGAAGAAATGTCTAGTTTTTTTTTTTTTTTTTTCTCTGAAAAAATATCTGGTATCCCCATGATATTCTCTCGCACGAAGTGTCAAATAACGTTAGTGTTTTCTTTCTCAAGAGAAACGTCAAATATTCTTGACACTTTCTTTCCCTGGCGAAACGTTTATTATTTTTTATTTTTATTTTCGGAGTCTCTAAGTGTCTAGTCCGTCTGGCTTTTACTTTCTCTCCCAAAATCTCTAGATTGTTAGATATTTTCTTTCATCACCTAAATCTCTAGACTTTGTACATGTTATTTCTCTGACGAAAGATCAAGATTGTTTGCCATTTTCTTAGATGAAATGTCAAGGTTACTTGACATTTTCTTTGACGAAAAGTCAAGGTTGTTAAACAATTTCTTTGACGAATGTCACGGTTGTTCGACATTTTCGCTTCCCCGAAATGTCTTGTCTGTGTTAGATTTTCTTTCTTTGATTAAATGTCTAATAACAATTCCATATAGTCACGTCTGACTCTAACAACAACTTTGTATTGTCACGTCTGACTCTAAAAACAACTCCATTTAGTCATGTCTGACTCTAAAAACAACTCTATTTAATTACGCCTGACTTTAACAATAACTATATTTAATCACGTTTGACTTGAACAACAACTCCATTTAGTCACGTCTGACTCTAACAGCCACTCCGTTCAGTCACGTCTGACTGTAAGAGTAACTCCATTTAGACACGTCTGACTAACAACTCCATTTAGTGACGTCTGACTAACAATCACTCCGTTTAGTCACGTCTGACTGTAACAGTAACTCCATTGAGTCACGTCTGACTGTAAAAGTAACTCCATTGAGTCACATCTGACTGTAACAATAACTCCATTGAGTCACGTCTGACTGTAATAGTAACTCCGTTCAGTCACGTCTGACTGTAACAGTAACTCCATTCAGTCACGTCTGACTAACAACTCCATTTAGTGACGTCTGACTAACAATCACTCCGTTTAGTCACGTCTGACTGTAACAGTAACTCAATTGAGTCACGTCTGACTGTAAAAGTAACTCCATTGAGTCACATCTGACTGTAACAATAACTCCATTGAGTCACGTCTGACTGTAACAGTAACTCCATTGAGTCACATCTGACTGTAACAGTAACTCCATTCAATCACTTCTGACTCTAACAATAATAATCTAATAAAAATAATGGGATAATAATGAAAGAGCCATGCAAAACCTTTTCATGTTTTTATCTTTTCAAACTTTTACGTTCAGTAGAAACGAAAGACCGAGGACTGAATTTAGTACAAACGAGTGCTAATTCCAAGCATCAATTTCGAGTCTTGCGATACAAGACTTCCTTTCATCTTCAGACGTCTTCAGTTTTCGTGTGATTTCGCTTTTACCATGACAACCAACAAAGCACAGAGACAACAATGTGGGAGTACATCTATCAGAAGCAATCTTTGCTCATGTTTAACTTTATGTAACCCTCATGCGAGGAACGAACCCAGACAACCTTAAAGTAACAGTTCAGAACACACGCTATCAAGGCAAACATTTTAAAGATAACCACACACTGACAACAACAACAAAAGTTGTGATTAAAGAGCTGTTAAGTAATTAGCCAAATTACCTTCTGTTTACCTATCCCAATTCTTAGTCTTCGAAATGTGCCGCAGAGGCGGAAAGTTTAACATTCTGGATTTAACTCTTCTCCTGTCATTGTTTAACGGGCGTACTTGCTTGTAATTACAACAAATGCAGCAGGTGAAGACAGAATTTTGCGCTCGGGAAGACGCCCCTGCAGGCTGTCGACTCATACATATTTCTGGGCAACAGTGTGGACTGGATTGGAGGAGCAGCCAATGATGTTAACGTGAGAATGCAGTTATAATAAGGGCTTTCACAGCATTGGGAGTCCAAAACTGATAGCAGTCTTCTTCTCATGCGTCAAAGTTGTATGGCTCTGAGATATGCAGAAAGGTAGGGACAAAATCCGGGAAGCTGCAGACTTTTATAAATGGATGCTTGTGTAGAATAGAAGGATTGAAATGATATGAAAATGTCACCAATGCGGAACTTGTGACAAGAACCCGACAAGTGTCAGTGGACCGAGAAATGACAAAAAGGCGATGGAGCTGGATAGGACACACATTAAGGAAATCTAATGATTGCATTATAAGGTTGCTCTTATTCTAGAATCTCAAGGATACGACAGGTAGACAGAACGCGCCAAACATACCTGAATGTAAATGGAGATTAGACATGATAACAATAAAGAAGAGATGCCGTGAGAAGATGACACATGACGAGCAGGCACGACGTTACTTTGTTTAAAACCTCTTGTCCGTAGGGATTCGCAATTTTTGTGGTTTTAAGAGTTTTCTACAGGATAGGGTAGTCGATCCCAGGCCTAACTCTCCTTAGTCGCCTGTTACGACATGTAGGTGGTTGTGTTACTATTCTTTGCTCCCCGTTCGGGGTCCGATAACTCACGGGACGAATGAATGAAGTTAAGTGCGCATAATCGCCAACATATTGTCACAATAAGGGAGCCAGCAAGAAGGAAGGGGGGGGGGGGGGGGGGGGGGGGGGGGGGAGAGAGGAGGAGGGGAGTATTAATTTGGTAACAGGAAGGGATCCAAAGAAATAACGAGGAACGAAAAATTCGAAAACAAGTAGAGTAGGAAGAATTATAAGAAAAATGAAAAAGCGCAGAAAGGGCAAGAATAAACATTCACAAGAACAGAAATGAAACACAGCAGAGATGTTGCACCGAGCTACAAAAAATAAAAATAATAAAAACCAAACAAACAAAATAAACCCTCATAAAAAAATAACGTCAGCATGTGACTTCATGTGAAGAATGTCAAGGAAATCTACCATTGGTGAAAAGTATTACAAATGCTGAATAGTCGGGAAACATTTTGCTAAATCTCGCCAGCAGTCTCTACACTAACATTAAGCATTAAAATAAGAGAAAAAATAGTTTGCCAGGTATGTAGACACCCACAACCAAACCGCATTCACAGGCGCCGACTTACACGACAGAGATTACTCTTAAGAGATTCTTTCCATTTCCCCGCGCCAATTCGGAGATGGCATTAAAAAGTTGCGAAACGTCATTGCAGAAGATTTATTATCAGTGTTCCCACTCACAGAATAAACATTATACGAAAGTCTTCTTTTTCTTCTTCTTCTTCGTTCGTCCTCAGACTTTTACGTTAATGACTCTAATAAAAGCAGTAGTCAGCTCAAGGTTCCTGACATCTCCAAACAGTTTTCCGTGGAGAGAAGCCGGTTTTTGCAATATGCCACTCCGTTGACTGCTGTAAGTTGGGCAGGACTGGAGCAGATGTTCGGCTGTCATGGGGCTGGTGCCACAGAAGCAGAGATCTGTTGGACCAATCCTGTACTTGTGATATAGATGGTACCTCAACCTATTGTGACCATTACATAAACGGAAAATGATGACTTGGTCTCGTCCAGATAACTGGTGATAAGCATCATATTTTATGTGACCTGGGTGTTCCCTGTCCCATTTGGATTTGAATATGGCTTTCATAGTTGTTTTAGCCATTCCATAAGTTGTCTCTATATCGCTTTGTGGCAGGGCTCCCCCTTCTTTAGCAAGTTTATCTGCCTCTTCCTTGCCTGGAATGTTGCGATGGGCTGTTAATGCTGAAAGCGGTTTAATTATAAATCACTGGAAACCACCACTGTAAAGATGTCGAGGCCACCACTGTTGCAATAATGCTTTTTCTCTGTGGTACTAACAACCAATATAACCACCAAATGATAACTATGGAATATGTTACCTCTGTGATGTTACAATGGAATATAACTTGGACTGACACTCAAGACAGTACATACGCGAATGAAATAACTTGACAAAAGTCTGGGTCACAGTTCCATACATATAATCTCAACAGCATAGTCCTGGACATCAGCAACAATAGTACAAATACTTGCATCATTAGAATATGAAGTACAGTCATCCTTACGTACTGGTAACAACTGCATTCAATGTAAGTGCGGCATTCACTCCTCGCACATAAATCTCTATCTCTGATCTATAATCAATGTAAGTGCGGCATTCACTCCTCGCACATAAATCTCTATATGGTCTGTATACAATGTAAGTGCGGAATTCACTCCTCGCACATATATCTCCGTGGTCCTACTTTCAATGTAAGTGCGGAATTCACTCCTCGCACATATATCTCTATCCAAGTTCCTCCAGAACTTAACAGCGCGGGAAAACCACAACGCGCTTACGTAGACCTCCTATTGGCGCGGGAAAGCACACAACGCGCATTCAAATAATAGCATATAATGGTCCTACCATTGACCTCCTATTGACACGGGAAAACGACGTGTCTTTTTAATCCAAAGTGCGGCATTCACTCCTCGCACATATATCTATACCTCTGGTCTAATCACCAGGCATACTAGTTCCTCCTGAACTTTACAGCGCGGGAAAACCCACAACGCGCTTATAAATAATAATATATAAAGGCCTTGTAAATACACCTTACGCGAAACATCATCGCGTCACATCCAATATATTATAATGAAAATCACATACACTATTCACATACTCTAGAAACACTGACCGTCTCCAACGACGGATGGCCACAGACTCCCCTTTAACAACTCATAATTCTTCTCTGACACGTATGCTAACTTCATTCACTTCGCACGCTTTTCTCATGTCCTGTAAACCTCAATTCACACATGAACGCCACTGAGTATTCTTCAACCATACTCTACGTCTCTACGTGCTTCTAACAGTGAACTTTTAAATATCACTTTCCAAGCTTGCATACTTCAATAAAAATACACTCTAAACAGAGTTACTCCTTTCTCCACCCACACACATGTATATACACGTCATGTATCTCATGACCTTAACCTACTTACTAACAAACTTCAGGACCGTACACAAAAATCCTTAACACCTAACTCTAGCATAGAATATGACTTAACATGGGCTAGTACCCACTGGGCTGTGCACTTGTTGAAGCATTTGGCCAGGCTTTTGAGGGCGTTTATCCGATCTTTTAATTTCTTTAACATGGTGACTCTCTGATTCATGCTATACAGAGCTTCTACAGGTCTTGCAGAAATTATGTGAGGACAGCAAACCATAAGTCAGAAGAGTTCAGGACCACCACTGGTGTAAGACAAGGTGATATCCTATCACCTTACCTCTTCATACTCCTTATGGACGATGTCATCAAGGCATGTAAGGAGAGAACAAGAAAGTATTCAGTGGGGTACTGGAAGATGAGACAGGTCTGTATTTCGGAGCTGGCATTTGCTGATGATGTTGCCCTGATCGCTAAATCAGAGGCACATCTCCAATCCAACCTGCAAGTCTGGAAGGAAGAGCTGGAGAAGAGAGGGATGGTCATAAGCAGCTCTAAAACAAAATCCATGGTGATATCACGAGAAGAAAGAAGACATCAGATTAAGTTGGGAGAACAGGTCCTGGAGCAGGTCGACCACTTTAAATATCTCGGAGCTATTATAGACCGAAAGGGAGGCATCAAAGAAGAGTTGGCCACTCGAAAAGCAGCGGCTGGGAGACTTTTTCAGGCCATAAATCGTGGATTCCTCAGCAAGAAAGAGGTTGGTAAGAAATCGAAGATGGCTGTATACCGCTCCACCTATGTCCCAGTCTTGACATATGGATGCGAGTCGTGGGCAATGACTACAACCCACAAAAGCCAGATCCAAACCTCAGAAATGAGTTATCTGAGGAAAGTGGTTGAAGTAACAAGAAGAGACATGGTCCGCAACCAGACGATCCGTCAAGGCCTAAAATCCCATCCGCTGCAGACCCAAATAGAACAGTCCCAACTAAGATGGTTTGGCAATGTCTGCAGAATGGAAGAAGATCGGCTACCACGACAAGCATGGGAAACAAAGAGCCAGGGATCCAGACCTCCAGGACGACCCAGAGTCCGCTGGGAGGACAACATTAGACAATCTTTGAAGGACCGAGGACTAGAATGGAACCAGGCCAGGAAGAAGACAGCTGATAGAATGGTCTGGCGCTCTCTCTTCCAAACCTCTACACCTCACGGTAGAAGGGGAACGACTAAGTAAGTAGTAGTAACATGGTGACTCTTCGGGGCTGTTATTACTAAGAGGGCATCTGTAAAGATCACTATCTGTTTTTCTGCATAGGCTTTATCTGACGAAAGTCTGACGGTACAGAGATTAATGGCAACTGAAACTTTAGAAATCCGTGAAGTAAAGTGGTCGCACTTGCCGAAAGTTACTCAACATCACGTAATGTTGTTTTGAAAAATAAATGAAAATCTTTCTTTCTCTGTGACTAACAGATCTTTCTCGGTGACTTACAGATTCTTCTCTGTGACTAACAGATCTTTCTCTGTAACTTACATATCTTTCTATGTGACTTATAGATACTTCTATGTGACTTACATATCTTTATATTAATGGAGCTACAACGTCTTCTGTCTCTTGTCTTGATGGTGCACTCTGACAGACTCTTTCCTGTCCATCTCTTGATGGTGCACTCTGACAGACTCTTTTCTGTCCATCTCTTGATGGTGCACTCTGACAGACTCTTTCCTGTCCATCTCTTGATGGTGCACTCTGACAGACTCTTTTCTGTCCATCTCTTGATGGTGCACTCTGACAGACTCTTTTCTGTTCATATCTTGATGGTGCACTCTGACAGACTCTTTCTTGTCCATCTCTTGATGGTGTGGTAAAGTGGGATGTTATAAATATTTATAGGGGACTTAGTGTACTGACTGAGATCAGCTGTGAAGGTATCTGTATCTAATAAGGGTAGTGTATTACAGATGACCTTACTTGCTACCACATATTTATACCTCAGTCAGAATTATTCTGGAATATTGTGATGACTACGTTGAATGTACCAACGGGCTGATCACCCGTTTGCCAGTCACTTCGATTACGGAAACAACAGCAGATGGATTGATTTGCCGTTGCCCTAAAGACGCCAATAGGCGTGATGGGAAACAATGGCAAAGAAAACCTATCTGCTGTTGCCCTAAGACGCCACTAGGCGTAATGGCCACTGACTGCTTTGACGGTCGGTGGCTAAGGACGGAAGAAGAAGAAGAAGACGTTGAATGTCTAGGGTATGTATATGATGAAGTGTAAGTCACAACAACAACAGACAGATAAACAATTTAATTTATTCCACCACACTTGACAACACTGTGACACTCACACACATGTAACACTCTATAAGACTATTCTTAAATGAGGCACTGGTAAATTTTCAAATATAAATATGTATTAATTACTGTCACTAATATATATGTGTCCTGATTCAAATACAAAGTGAACCAGGAATCACAATCAATTTTAATTACAAGTTATATGTACAGAATTTATCAATATGAATCTTGTAGTGACATATTTTATTAATATTATCCTATGTGTGTCAGTTGTGTAGTAGTAATATGAGGTAATACTGGTTTTGTTTTTTCAAGCTATGTTGTTATTTGTCATCATGACTTCAAGTGTTTGTTTCTGTTGGAACTAGTATTGGAGATGTTCTCAGTTCCGTTCATTAAAACAATTAATTTCCCCTCTTATTTTTATACAATGTCAGTTTAAGATTGGGTTACATAATGTTGAGCTCCGCTGGCCACATAGGCTTATCTTTCGTGATGGTGGCAGGAAAAGACTCCTCTGCTCGATTGCTCCCCTGTGTTCTGGAGACACCTCACAGTTTGCTATATGGACCAAGGAGTATGCTGTCCGCCTCTGGATTCAGCAAAGCTCTGACCAGGTGCTGCTCAATAACTTTAGGACCACAGTCCCACAATTCATGGAAATAATACAGAATTACGTTGACTGGCACTGAATATAACACAATTTCGATCTGCCGATGTCCCAGGCTTTTATTTAGAAAAATATGCACTGGTGCTCAACGCACTGGTTCTGTTAAGTTTATTTGCAAATGTGGTGGAGACCTGACGCCTCTAATTGACTATATTGGCAGGTCTAACCAATCGTGCCATGTCTACCCAATCGTTTGAAAAAAAAGTACTCCTACTCCCGTTTCCCCTGACAACGAAAGATAGTATTTATAGCCCGACTAATCGTGTTTAGCCTTACATTTATTGCGCTCCAATCAAATCGGATTTAACATGGAGACCCATTTCCCGTACAATGGTGGGGTGAAAATCTGCCACTGAGCGATTCTGATTTGGGTGTTGTCTGACATCCCTCACTATTTCTTTTGGCTATAATTTGGTAATTCCTAGACTATTTGCGTAACGTTTTACATATTCTTTGTCAGCAAGTCCTAAGGAACCCAAATATACAAATTTAAAGGAGCTAAGTGGCTGCGTTCAAAATATGCACTTTCTTCTACCTCCTGTTACTTCGAATACGATGTGGTGTCTGGGTACTGTAATGTTTTCAAACGTAAACCAGTATAATGTCATATTTCCTAATAAGAATTTTCAGGTTTTTAAAAACTAACTCTCGTATGGGTAGTGTTTTTTTTTTTCCACTGTCGATTTGAAAAAAAGCTAGTGCATGTGGCCTTACACGCGTGATGGCAGCAATTGTGTATCGCGCGACGCGTGTTTAGTGTTGCATGTGTTCCTCCGATCAGCCCTCCCTTCTTTCTATCCTAAGTCCATCTGTCCGTTCGTTTATGGTAACGTAGTGTAATTAATGCTAGTATTAATTTAGGTCATTAATCAGCTTGCGTATCTCAAGGTTTTTCTTAGAAAGGCAGTACACGTTTTATTGAAGCAAGCGTGTAATGATGCAGTAGGCTTTTACTATCAACGTGAAACGTTACAATTTGCAGACGAAGGAGAAAACAAGGGGGATTTCGAGTACAGTCATTGTGACAGCACTGTTCTTTACCATTCTTCTTTCCTTTTATTAAATTTATTTGTTAGGCTTTACATTTACCTGATAATTTATATATGTGGATTAGAATATTTCACGACAGATGGTGCACTCTGACAGACACTTTCCTGTCCATCTCTTGATGTTATCTTCCCACTTGTAGCACTGTCTTCCTAATGCACGTTTGTCTTTGCTCTTTTGTGGTCTAGGTGGTAGTTCCCACACTTTTTTCTCTGGGCCGCACTTTAGGAATGAAAATTTGCTTGCGCCACACCGAATTTCTTATTGTTAAGAAATACCTTCCAACAAACAAAAAATCAACTAACAGTGCTTTATTAATAACATAGAACACAACAACTTTATAACATGATCATGGGACATCCAGAAAGTATAAAACAACACAGCTACATAAAGACATGTTTCATCCACAAAATATAAATTTACTAAGAGATGTAAGCTTTGTTTTTGTATGGAAATCTTTAGAATTGACATTACTTGTAACTATTTTATTATAACTAAAATCTGATCATCATCTCAACCCATAACCCGTCATGGGTCGTAGGGGTGCTGTGGTGAAGTGGGATGTTATAAATATTTATAGGGGACTTAGTGTACTGACTGAGATCAGCTGTGAAGGTATCTATATCTAATAAGTGTAGTGTATTATAGATAACCTTACTTGCTGCCACATATATATATATATCTCAGTCAGAATTATTCTGGAATAGTGTGATGACTACGTTGTATGTCTAGGGTATGTGTATGATGAAGTGTAAGTCATAACAACAACAGACGGATAAACAATTTAATTTATTCCACCACACTTGACAACACTGTGACACTCACATACATAAAACACTCTACAAGGATATCTTAAAGGAGTCACTGATAACTTTTCAAATAACAATATGTATTCATTGCTGGCAGGAATGAATATGTGTCCTGATTCAACTACAAAGGGAACCAGGAATCACAATCAATTTAAATTACAAGTTATATGTACAGAATTTATCAATATGAATATAGTAGTGACATATATTATTAAAAGTATCCTATGTGTGTCAGTTGTGTAGTAGTAATATGAGGTAATACTGGTTTTGTTTTGTTCAAGCTCTGTTGGTATTTGTCATCATGACTTCAATAGTTTGTCTTTAGGGGAACTATTATTGGAGATGTTCTCAGTTCCTGATATTAACACAATTTAATTCCCCTCTTAATGTTATTTTTACAAGGTCATTTTAAGCTGGGGGTACATAATTTTGAGCTCAGCTGGCCACATCAGCTTATCTGGCGTGATGGCGGCAGGAACAGACTCCTCTGCTCGATTCTCCCCTCGGCTCTGGAGACACCTCACTGATAGCTAAATGGACCAAGGAGTATGCTGTCCGACTCTGGATTCAGCAAAGCTCTGACCAGGTGCTGCTCAATACCATCAAGACCACGGTCCCTGAAAACAAGAAGGATGTACCTTCTACTTCATAACTAATTTATACTCTCTTTTTACACTGAGCACAATACATCACAAACATTGAGTTCAGAGCGTTAGGCCAACTGTCAGCTTCATCTGAAATACTTTATACCAGCATTAACCTCCTTAATGGTTACTACGCCTCTGCACTTCCAGCATTATTTCTGTCTAATCAATAATCTAGGTGTCAGTGTACTGTTTGGCCATTCCATGCAGTTTTACTTTCCTCCGACACCTTCTGTTCAGGCTGGAGCATTATAGGCTTTATATCATGTTTGCTACTGAACTACACATATATACAGGCATAAATTAACAATTCACATTCAATTTTCATTAAAAGATACTGAATGTTTCAAGCTTACCACAATTCATGGAAACAAACACAGATACGTTGATTAGCAATGAATTCTGGCACAAAATACTGGCACAAATTCCCATCTGCTTATGTTCCAGGCTTTTATTTAACACAAATATGAGCTGGCTTCAACGCACTGTTGCTTTATCAAGCTTATTTGCACTAGTGGTCTCGAACTAACGCTCCTAAGTGAGTATATCAGCGAGTCTAGCCAATGGAGCCACGTTTCGACAAGTATTTGAAAAAATTTTAACTTCCTACGTCTCCCCTAACAACCAAGGATAGCATTTATAGTCCGACTAATCGTGTGTAGCCTTACATATCATTCCAGCCAATCAGTTCAAATGTAACTTGTGGCCCATTTCCCGTACAATGGTGGATTTAAAAAAATCTACCACTGAGCGATTCTGATTTTGGGTGTTGTCTGACAGCACCATCATTTTATTTTGGCTATAACTTGTTAATTCCTAGACTATTTGCATAACGTTGTACATATTCTTTGTCAGCAAACCCTAAGGAACCCAAATATATATATTTAATAGAACTAATATGCTGCGTTCAAAATATGCAATTCCTTCTACCTCCTGTTTCGAAGATGTGCTGTCTGGGTACTGTAATGTTTTCAAACGTAAACCCATCTATTGTTATCTTTCCTAATAAGCGTTTTTTGTGATTTTAAAACCTAACTCTGGGAAGGGTAGTGAATTTATCACTGTCCGTCCGAAAAAAAGTTAGTGCATGTAGTCTTACACGCGTGATGGCAGCATTTGTGTATCGCGCGACGCGTGTTTAGTGTTCGGCTTTCTGCCTCTCCCTTCTCGCTATCCTTTAGTCCATCTGTCTTTTGTTTTTGGTAACATAGTGTAGAAAAAGACATGAATGGAATTTAAAATTTAGGTCAACTTGCATATTTCAAGGTTTTTCTTAGAAAGGCAGCACATTTTATTGTGTGTTTGGGAAACGCGTGTATGTTGCAGAAGGCCTTTAATATCAACGTGAAAGCGTTACAATTTGCCGACGAAGTAGAAAAGAAGGGGGATTTCGAGTACTGTCATTGTGACAGCACTGTTCTTTACCATTCTTCTTCCTTTATTTATTATATGTATTTATTAGGCTTTATATTTACTTGATAATTTATATATGTGGATTAGAATATTCCACGACATCTCCCCTCTTAAAACAGACATTATATGTCAGTCCTTTATTCTATATACACATAGAGAAATTTATTATTAGTTCTGGGGTTTACGGTGATTCTCATCACACGGATGGCGGCTTAAAAAATCCGCTCCCAAATTTGTTTTTCCAGATATATACTCAATGCTAAAATTATATGGAGCCAAAAGTAAAGACCATCGGAGTAACCTGGAGTTCTCATGCTTAGCCTGTGCTAGAAACGATAAAGGTTTGTGGTCTGTTTGCAACTTAAAGGCCTTCCCATACAGATAAATATTGAATTTCTTTATTGCCCATATTACTGCAAGACATTCTTTTTCGCTAGTTGAGTAATTGATTTCGGCTTTATTCAATTTTCTGCTAGCATATGCCACTGGGCTTAATTCCCCATCCAATGCATCGGATTTCTGTAGTAGAGTTGCACCTAACCCAATATTACTTGCATCCGTCCTTACTATGAATTCTTGACTTAAGTCAGGTAATTTCAAAATAGGTTTACTTGTGAGCTTTTCCTTCAATTCTTGGTAAGCCATTTCACATTGTGGGGTCCATGTAATGCGATCTGGATGTCCTTTACGTGTCAAATCAGTTAACGGTGCACATATGGAATTAAAGTTCCTGATATACTTCTGGTAGAAACCACATAATGAGACAAAGGATCTCACGTCCTTCTTGGTTTGTGGTCTCGGGGCTTTCTGTAGTTTCTCTAAATTCTTTGGGTCAGGGGTCATGTTTCCCTGATAAACTGTGTGTCCCAAAAATTCCAATTCTTTACATCCAACGCAACATTTGGTGGGTCGGGCTGTTAAATTTGCCTCCCTAAGTCGATTAAACAGCATGTTCAGAGAGTCAATGTGTTCCTCAAATGTTTCTGTGGCTATCAGGATATCATCCATGAAATTTGTTATACATGGATTATTCAGAGGGTCCAATAATTTTCTCATCATTCTAGAGAAGACACTAGGCGCATTCTTCAATCCAAATGGCAATCTATTAAACTCATAGTGTCCTTCTGAGGTACTAAAAGCTAGGTATGGTCTAACCTCAGGCTTTACTGGAATCTGATAGTATCCTTTACTCAAATCCACTTTTGAGAAATATTTAGCTTTATTTAGTCTGGCAAACAGCTGAGTTGTATCCGGCAATGGATCCACCTGTCCTTCTGTAATAGCATTCAGTCTCCTGTAATCTATACAGAGTCTATGTTCTCCAGAGGGCTTCCTTAAGAGTACAACACCGGAACTATATGAGGATTCACTGTGCGAAATAATTCCTTCCTTCAACAGATAGTCTATCTCTTCCTTCAAAGCTTTCTCCTTAGCAAACGGAATCGAATATGGTTTCATACAGACAGGTGTGGGGTCTATCAGTTTCATATCATATTCCAATAGGTTTGTATGCCCTGGTCGGTCTGTTAACACCTCTGCATGATTATTTAGAACCTGTTGCACTCTCTCTTTCTGAGTTTTCGTTAAATGTGTACTGATTTTTACCTGTGCTGCTGTCTCACAGGGGTGTAATGGATACTCAAATGATGAAAGTGGTTCCTTTTTCATCTCCATGGCGATGGACAAGGTCAACAAGTGTGTCTCTTCCTGATGTTCTCTTTCCAAATATTTCTTCAGGAGATTCACATGATAGATTTTTTCTTTCCCCTTCTTATCTATCTTATAATTTGTTCTAGATACCTTCTCTAAAACTGTATATGGACCCTGCCATCCAATTTGTAACTTATTCTGACTCCCGGGCAAAAGAAGCAGTACTTTCTCTCCCACAGCCAAATTTCTGTCTTTCGCCTTCCTGTTATAATAGGCAGCATGTTTCTTCCTGGCTTGTTTTAAATTTTCATTGGCAAGTTTCCAGCCAGTTTTTAAACGAGTGGTCAGCTCATTCACATATTGGTATGAAGATGTAATGTTTTCCTCTGCCTTTTCATCAGTCCACGTTCTTAACAAAGCTACATATGGACCTTTAATTGTGTGGACCTATTTGTCCATGCACCGGTATGGTCTCTTCCACTCGAAGCTTTATAGTGATGATTTTTCCTCCCAGAATTATCATTCACAAAACGACCGCTACCAATTTTTCTTGTCTTGGGGCTTTCTCCCCTCTTAAAATTCTTGATGAGAGATTTCCTCTCTACATCTTCTTCCTCCAGTTTGTTTTAAGTCCGATTGAGGGATTGTCGGCTTATCCTGGGGTAAGACATCTTTTTGCACTCTCCGCATAGTGGCCATTGTAAAACAGTTAAGTGAAGCTTGTCCGTGAAAAGGGGCTTCCCATTCCATTTGGTCCACTTTATCAAATCTATATTTCTTTTTATTATCAGGCCTAATTTTGCCCCGTGGCGTGTCCAGGTCCTGATCCATGTTCCCACTTGTGGGTGTTCCCTCATGTGCTATGCTACACCTTTCTACAAAATTCTCAATGTCCCATCTTGCTTTGGGCCAATAATAATTGTGAGCCACCTTTTGAATGATGGTACCTATCTTCTCATGGTCCCCATCTGGTTTCACATGTAGGCTCCTTATTAAGTCTGCCCTATATCTTTTAGGAAGTACCAGTTGTCCCTGACCTTTGGATCTAGCTCCAGTCTTCCTATACATCAACTTGTTTTTCATGTAAAAATCTCCCTTGCCTGGAGTTGTATGACAAGTTGACAATTTTCTGAAACAAGGCTTGAGTGTTTTATCCCCAGCCTGTGCCTTCCTCATCTCTTCTGGAGTGGTATCTAACATAATATCCTCCTCCTGTCTTGAGGTCGACCTGACCTGAAGGGTTGCCATATACACAGGTTTCCTTCTGCAACGGTCAGTGTCATGATTGTCCATCTGACAATTTTTACACCACCTTTTTCCTTGGTTGAAAGATTTTCTTTCATCATATTTCCTTTCATCGAATTGTGGGAATTTATTTTTATGTTCATACCGTGGCCTATCAAATTGGTGCTTACCTTTATTTTGATCCCTAGGATCAAATTTATTAAAGTTCTGTGGTGCCCTAAAGTTATCCACTTGTTTCTTTTTATTACCTGTTACCTCTGCTTGAGCTGCTTGATACCTTTCAGCAACATTTAGCAACTCACCCAGCCTCTCTGCACCTTGTTCCATGAGAAACTTTCTCAGGTCTGGAGCCATGGACTCTCTTAGTTGCTCTATAAGGACCATTTCCTTAAGATCTTGGGTTTTCCCCAGAGAAGTCCATTTCTCCAAGTATGTCTCTATTCGTGCAGAGAACTGGTGATAGGTTTCACCTGACAGTAGTTTAGCATTCCTAAATTTTTTCCTATAGAATTCTGCATTCTTTTCATATCTTAACAAAAGAGCCTGCTTTAGCATGTCATAATTTTCCTGATCACCTCTGCTCATTTTTGCAAAACTTCATAAGCTGCCCCACGAAGTCCCTGAGATAACTTTAAGCTCCACCTTTCTCTCTCTAACCCATACGTGGTAGCTAATAGTTCATACCTATTTAGGTAGCTCTCTATATCATCGTCTTTCTCAACAAAATGATCTAAATGAAAATTCATAGCTGAGGTTGAGGCTCCCTGAGTAACCGTAGCATCAGAGGCAAAGGGACTGGCACCATTTTCAGGAGCATGGCCTTGAAACTCAAACTCCCTTAGTCGTAACTCATGTTCCCTTTGTAATCTCTTATCTTCTGCTTCCCTTTCTGCAGCTAATCTCTTGTCTTCCCTTTCTGCAGCCAATCTTCTTTCTTCTGCTTCCAATTTCTTAGCCTCAGCCTCAATCTGCAACCTCTTAGTCTCAGCCTCAGTCTCAAATTGTAACTTCTTAATTTCCCTTTCAGCCTCTAACTTTCTTTCGGCCTCTTTTTCTAATCTTCTTTCTTCGCGTTCAATAAATTTGTCACATTCCGTAGTGACATAGGCAACCATAACTTGCCCATCTAATCCTAACTCTTTTGCAGTCTGTACAGCAGCAGATCGAAACTTGGCCAGGTCCGCCATTGTCTATCAGGTAAATTTATACAATGTCTAACCAACAATTCAATTTCTAAATATATCTAATGGACAACACAGGCACCGTGAGCTCAACCTTATTTAATTCCACCCAAGGATACCTTTTAATTCGTATATTCCCTGAAGTGAATTACCCCCAATATTTTTAATAGGGAAAGATTCAAAATCCCAAGAGCGAGCCCCCAATATATGTGGTGAAGTGGGATGTTATAAATATTTATAGGGGACTTAGTGTACTGACTGAGATCAGCTGTGAAGGTATCTATATCTAATAAGTGTAGTGTATTATAGATAACCTTACTTGCTGCCACATATATATATATCTCAGTCAGAATTATTCTGGAATAGTGTGATGACTACGTTGTATGTCTAGGGTATGTGTATGATGAAGTGTAAGTCATAACAACAACAGACGGATAAACAATTTAATTTATTCCACCACACTTGACAACACTGTGACACTCACATACATAAAACACTCTACAAGGATATCTTAAAGGAGTCACTGATAACTTTTCAAATAACAATATGTATTCATTGCTGGCAGGAATGAATATGTGTCCTGATTCAACTACAAAGGGAACCAGGAATCACAATCAATTTAAATTACAAGTTATATGTACAGAATTTATCAATATGAATATAGTAGTGACATATATTATTAAAAGTATCCTATGTGTGTCAGTTGTGTAGTAGTAATATGAGGTAATACTGGTTTTGTTTTGTTCAAGCTCTGTTGGTATTTGTCATCATGACTTCAATAGTTTGTCTTTAGGGGAACTATTATTGGAGATGTTCTCAGTTCCTGATATTAACACAATTTAATTCCCCTCTTAATGTTATTTTTACAAGGTCATTTTAAGCTGGGGGTACATAATTTTGAGCTCAGCTGGCCACATCAGCTTATCTGGCGTGATGGCGGCAGGAACAGACTCCTCTGCTCGACTCTCCCCTCGGCTCTGGAGACACCTCACTGATAGCTAAATGGACCAAGGAGTATGCTGTCCGACTCTGGATTCAGCAAAGCTCTGACCAGGTGCTGCTCAATACCATCAAGACCACGGTCCCTGAAAACAAGAAGGATGTACCTTCTACTTCATAACTAATTTATACTCTCTTTTTACACTGAGCACAATACATCACAAACATTGAGTTCAGAGCGTTAGGTCAACTGTCAGCTTCATCTGAAATACTTTATACCAGCATTAACCTCCTTAATGGTTACTACGCCTCTGCACTTCCAGCATTATTTCTGTCTAATCAATAATCTAGGTGTCAGTGTACTGTTTGGCCATTCCATGCAGTTTTACTTTCCTCCGACACCTTCTGTTCAGGCTGGAGCATTATAGGCTTTATATCATGTTTGCTACTGAACTACACATATATAATAATAATAATAAATAATAAATTCTTTAAGCGCCAAACACGGCGCATAAGGCAGAAACCAGTGCTCTCCAGGTTGTTCGTTGTGACGCCACTCCTCTTAGCTCTTGCACATTATTTAGGCCCAACGTTCTTCCTTCTCTTATTATTGTTCTTCTGAGTGTTTCTTTTGGTCTTCCTTTTTTTCCGCTTACCCTCAGGAACCCAAGTGAGCGCCTGTAGTGGTATTCTGTTGTTTTGCATTCGTAGGACATGACCGATATATGACCATCGTCTTTTCCTTATATAGTCGGAGACATATTTCTGCCTAGAGTCTTCTCTTATTTGTCGATTAGTCTTGAATTCTTTCCAACTGATGTTCATGAGTTTTCTAAGACATTTGTTCTCGAATGTATTCAGCTTGTTCTCCAATGATTTTGTTATTTTCCAACTCTCACAGCCGTATGTTAACACTGAGATAACATTTGAATTAAACAGACGAAGCTTGGTATGTATATTCAATGATCGTAATTTCCAAATGTTAGATAATCTATTGAAGGCGCTAGCTGCCAAAGCAATTCTAGTATGGATTTCTCTTGTTGTGTCACCATCCTGAGTCATTTTACTGCCTAAATAATTGAAACTTTCAACTTTCTGTAGTTTTTCCCCGTTCAAGATGATATCGAAGGTCTCGTTAGAAAAGTTCATAGCTTTAGTTTTAGAGGCATTTATTTGGAGACCAATTTTAACCGAGAGATGACACAAATTATTTATTGCTTCTTGGGATTGTCTTGGTGTTGAACTTAAGAATGCTACACATATATGCAGGCATAAATTAACAATTCACATTCAATTTTCATTAAAAGATACTGAATGTTTCAAGCTTACCACAATTCATGGAAACAAACACAGATACGTTGATTAGCAATGAATTCTGCCACAAAATACTGGCACAAATTCCCATCTGCTTATGTTCCAGGCTTTTATTTAACACAAATATGAGCTGGCTTCAACGCACTGTTGCTTTATCAAGCTTATTTGCACTAGTGGTCTCGAACTAACGCTCCTAAGTGAGTATATCAGCGAGTCTAGCCAATGGAGCCACGTTTCGACAAGTATTTGAAAAAATTTTAACTTCCTACGTCTCCCCTAACAACCAAGGATAGCATTTATAGTCCGACTAATCGTGTGTAGCCTTACATATCATTCCAGCCAATCAGTTCAAATGTAACTTGTGGCCCATTTCCCGTACAATGGTGGATTTAAAAAAAATCTACCACTGAGCGATTCTGATTTTGGGTGTTGTCTGACAGCACCATCATTTTATTTTGGCTATAACTTGTTAATTCCTAGACTATTTGCATAACGTTGTACATATTCTTTGTCAGCAAACCCTAAGGAACCCAAATATATATATTTAATAGAACTAATATGCTGCGTTCAAAATATGCAATTCCTTCTACCTCCTGTTTCGAAGATGTGCTGTCTGGGTACTGTAATGTTTTCAAACGTAAACCCATCTATTGTTATCTTTCCTAATAAGCGTTTTTTGTGATTTTAAAACCTAACTCTGGGAAGGGTAGTGAATTTATCACTGTCCGTCCGAAAAAAAGTTAGTGCATGTAGTCTTACACGCGTGATGGCAGCATTTGTGTATCGCGCGACGCGTGTTTAGTGTTCGGCTTTCTGCCTCTCCCTTCTCGCTATCCTTTAGTCCATCTGTCTTTTGTTTTTGGTAACATAGTGTAGAAAAAAGACATGAATGGAATTTAAAATTTAGGTCAACTTGCATATTTCAAGGTTTTTCTTAGAAAGGCAGCACATTTTATTGTGTGTTTGGGAAACGCGTGTATGTTGCAGAAGGCCTTTAATATCAACGTGAAAGCGTTACAATTTGCCGACGAAGTAGAAAAGAAGGGGGATTTCGAGTACTGTCATTGTGACAGCACTGTTCTTTACCATTCTTCTTCCTTTATTTATTATATGTATTTATTAGGCTTTATATTTACTTGATAATTTATATATGTGGATTAGAATATTCCACGACAGGTGCCATGGTGGAAGCATCAGCAGACAGGGTCCTCCACTGCTCTCTATTCTCAGCAATGCGTACAAGTGTGGAAAAACCATGTCCTGCCCATTCTTTGATGTTATCAGCCCAGGATTTTTTTTTGCCTTCCTCTTCTCCGTTTACCTTCGACTGTTGCCTGGAGGATCGTTTTCGAAAGGGAGTCATGACGAGTTACATGCCCAAACCAGGCAAGCTTTCGACGTTTCACTACTGACAAAAGTGGTTCTTGGTGGCCTGCATAGGTGTTTATCTTCTCTCTAACATAGACATTTGTTTTGTGCTCTTTATAGCAAATGCGCAAAATTCTTCTATAACATTTATGCTCGAAAGCCTGAATCCTTCGCTCCGTATCTGCAGTGAGTGTCCAGCCCTCACACCCATACAAGAGAATAGATAATATAAGTGATTTGTATAATTTGATCTTCACAGGAAAACTGATGTTACTTTTCCAGATCACATTCAACCTTGTCATGGCAGCTGAGGCCATCTCAAGTCTTGTCTTGATTGCTTTACTTGATCTTCCATCACTACATATAGTGGACCCGAGATATTTAAAGGTGTTAACTTCTTCTAACGTTTGCCCATTTAACGTAATGTTGGTCGGAACATGTTTCTTATAGCTATTCACCAATATCTTGCTTTTTTCTATATTAATTTCCATCCCATACGTTCTTGTTACTTTCTCCAGTCTAGAGGTAAGGTCTTGAAGTTCTGATTCTGTTCCAGCTATCAGATCAATATCATCAGCAAAACGTAGATTACACAGAGGTCGGCCTCCAATCGATATGGTTGATTTATAATCGTAGAGAGCCTCCTGCATAATATGTTCTAGATATATATTAAAGAGCACTGGTGACAGGATACATCCCTGGCGAACTCCTACAGTTGTTTTGAAAAATTCTCCAATGTCGTTGCTTGCAAAAACAGCACTGCTTGCGTCCTTGTATAGTGCTTCAATGATATCTATGATGTTGGTATCAAAATTGAATTTTCTCATTATTTGCCATAAGCCTTCATGCCAGACTCGATCGAATGCTTTTGTGAAATCGATGAAGTTATGGTATAAATCATGTTGATGCTGGAGATGTTTTTCGATCAGTAATCTAATATTGAAGATTTGTTCTGAGGTACTTCTTTTTGGTCTAAAGCCAGCCTGTTCCTCTGACAAGATTTCTTCTGATTTCTGTTTTATTCTGTTCAAAAGTATCCTTAACATCACCTTACTTGGATGACTAATAAGGCTAATGGTTCTGTAGTTCTTGCACATTTTTAGATTTCCTTTTTTTGGAAGCGGTATTACTAATGACTGCGTCCATTCTTTTGGCCATTTGTTTGTACTCCATATCTTCTGGCAAATTGTTGTCATGATTTTTACTATATCTGGTCCTCCATATTTCAAGAGCTCTGCTGGTATATTATCCACACCCGGTGACTTCCCTCCTTTCATCGAACATATAGCCTCTTCCACTTCTTCCCGTAGTATTGCTGCATTTCCGAGTTCTCTGTTTTCGCACTTAATGTTGTTTAATGTGCCTAAGTCAGTGTCAAGTTTACAGTTATATAATTCTTTACAATATTCTGTCCACCTTCTCATTACAGCTGTTTTTTCATTGAGCAGAGCCCCATTGCTATCTTCTATGACAGTTACCCTGGGCTGTTGGGGTTTTGATAGTCTTCTTAATGTGTCAAAAGCTGCCTTGCTGTTACCTTTTATTAGCCCCGTATTAATGGACTCACATTGATCAGCTACCTATTTTTCTTTGGCCTGTTTCATTTTCTTTCTAATATTTTTATTCACCATACTGTATTGCCATGCTGCTTCAGGAACCTCTTTCTTAACCTTTTTCATTTCCCGCCGTGTATCACATAACTTCAGAATGTCATCTGTAACCCATGGTTTGTTTATTTTCTTTCTTTTACCAAGTATTTCTGTTGCTGATTCAATGAGCACGTCTTTCATGTTCTCTGTGATTTGAGTTGATAGCATCCTCCAAAAAGTTGAGAGCTGCGAATTTTCCTCCAACAGTTGCCTCAAAGATTCCCGCTATTTCTGGATCTTTCAATTCGTCTAAATTGAATCTTAACTGAGAACATCTGTTTTGATTATAGTTCTTTTTGAGTTTAAGCTTGAGCGTCATCAATACCATGTCGTGATCACTACCAATGTCGGCGCCAGGAAAAGTCCTAGTCTTGGCTTTATTAATGCTGGACTTGAATCTTTTGGATACAAGAATAAAATCAATTTGGCCATGTATCTCAGTTTTTGGGGCATGCCACGTTGTTCTTCTTGATAACTTATGAGGAAATAGTGTATTTGCAAGGGTTAGTTTATAGTTGCTGGCAAATTCTAGTAGCCTTAGTCCTCGATCGTTGGTTTCTCCTGTCCCAAATTTCCCCACTGTGCCAGCCCAGTGACCGTAAAAATCTGATATAAAGTGAATTATATTATTGAATAAAATCTGAAACCTCTGGAAAATTATACAGGTTTCTATACATATATTTCCCATATTATATCACATGTAACAAAATAAATAAGAAGATGACCTTCTTATTTATTTTTAAATAATGAAGGAAACCTGAGTCCTGTGGATAGTAAATAAATAAGTAAATAAATAAATAAAGGTAATTAACAGGTACTCGTTGGACATAAACGATGGCACTAGACAACAGAAAAGAAAATATGAGTGATAGGCTTACCTGGAATCGAACCTAGGACCAACCAGACGGCGCCATCGCCTTGCTGTGACAGTACATCGTGAATGGACGCTGAGCCAATTTCGCACCCCCAAAAAAGTGCATTATTGGCTAAGGTCATTCACACAACTATGGTAAAGGACCCGTGGACGACCCAGACAGTTTTAAAGACGCAGTCACTAACATAACTTTCATATCAGCATGTCATAGTGTGTGAGTACAAGGACTTTGCAGAGGCATTTGTTTTTCTATTTTGTCTAAAAAGTACGTGGTACAAGACTATTTATGGAACGAAGCTGTTGTGAGTGAAAAGCAGGGAATACACACCAGCCCCCTAAATCGGACAAGTTGTGTGAACAAATGCCCTCATCACCAAGAAGTGACGAAAACCAAAGCTGCAGGACTCACCTAAAAGTTAAGTTCTGATTAACAGGCGCCATCAAAACAGACAATAGTATTAAAAACATTCCTCTACTCAGGCTCGATGACGAAAGCTCGATGATCTAAAATGTCACCAATCTTTCCATATTTATTTTAACCTGTTACAGACTAATTCGCTTTTAAATTTGTTACATGTAATTTTAAAACCAAACAAACAAAGTTGATTCACTTATTACATGTATGAAAGCAAAAATATGAGCATTACTATTATATATATATATATATATATATATATATATATATATATATATATATATATATATATATATATATATATATATATATATATATATATATATATATATATATATATATATATATATATATATATATATATATATATATAGAGAGAGAGAGAGAGAGAGAGAGAGAGACATACATTTACATCTAAACAGAGCTATACCATTAAAAGAGGAAATTCGCTGAATTAACTCAGCTGGGGGCTTGAACAGGCTAATAACCATTGCTTAAATCCTTCGCAAAGGACGACGGACAGATAAAAGTTAACTCATGTTCAGCGCTAAGCAGCATTGTTCTTGACTTCTGAATTATCTTTGAAAGCTACCTTAAGGTAGAAGCGTCATTACCCTTCTATCTACATTTCTGCCAAGAACAATCTTGTGCGAAGGTAGACACCTTTGACGACCCATTTAGATACTCTTGAGTTTTGGCCACTGGTGGACCACTACTGCAAAGCAGGGGAGGCAATCCGTGACACAATGGCTAGAGGAATGGAATAAGAAAGATACGAACGAACGAACGAACGAACTTTATTTTCGAAGGGTTAAGAATTGGGCGCGTAGGCCCGTCTTACATTCTGCCCTTCCACTCTCATTTATCTTGCATACTATATCCTTTCATTCCCACATGTTAGTTTAAGCATTCATTTAAAGGCATGCAACATTATAAAGTTAACATAACAGCATTCATTTACAGTATGCAATCATAATAAAAAATGAGTAGGTTTGTTCTTTTAAAACAAACAAGATAGTAATTGGGGAAAAAAAAGTAATAATAAAATAAAATAAGCAAAACAATATATAAAAATAAATAATTATGTATACCGACACTCACTCATGCGGTCAAACCGTCTACAATTAATCTGTATTTTTGAATGTGTCATCAATTATCAATACAAAAATTACATAAACACATTCTCGCTTATATCCATACATTCTTGGTGGAAAATGAAATAATAATAATAACACTTTCTTACGCATTTCTGTGGCATGTAATATCTGCTTATTCTCATATACATCATCCCATTTAAGCACACGAAAACATTCACATTTCTAAAGTACAGTGGTATGCGGGTACACAAAAACGAGCGGAAGAGGAAAAGAAATGTTGACCTATGGATGAGATGTTGACAGGCAAATGCTGTTTCTATGGGGGTAGATAATCAGTGTTGAGGAAGTGTTTGAAAAGTGCTCTGTTAAATGAATATTGTGTAGGTAGGCTTTTTAGGTGGTATGGAAGGCTGTTCCATAAGTAGGCTCCAGAGTAGGCTAGGCTCTTTTTGAACAGGTCGATCCTAGGTTTGGGCAGACGTAACTGATGTAATTGTTGCCCCTCTCTTCTACTGGTTTGAAACAATGATCGTAGGTACGGCGGGGCATTGTTAGATAGAATTGCGTGAGTCAGCTTGGCTTTGTTGTAGAGAAGACTTTTTTTAGGGACAGTATTTTGGGTTCTTTTCCTGTCCTTGTGTTTGGTGTCGTGCGATTATTTTTACAAGAAATTAAGCATTTTCTAGAAGATATGACCAAGTTTCGGCTCGTGGAATAGTAAAGGCATCGGTCTGACCATTCACGCCGCTCAACTTCTTGTTTGTCTCTTACCTCAGGTAACAGCTCGCCATTCTCGTGTCTATTAAGACCAGTTACCTCATTGACAAAGCCTGTGAGGACTTCATGCGTCAGAACACCACCAAACTGTCAAGAACAAAGTATAAATCGTCAGTATTCTATAATTAGAGAATTGCCTTATCGGTAACGTCATATTTCCTTAGCAAAGTTTCCCACTAAACCTGCAATCTCTTTACGGCGCAATTACGGGCGCCCCTGTTGAAATAAAACGCAATTTGTTCCCAGCATTAAAAATGGCGAATGTTTGATCTTGAACATAATTTTTTGAATTTTCCCAATTTGTATTACGGGTGAGTATGAATATGTATCTTATATGTATATTTAGTAGGCGATAATGAAGGGAGTTAGTTTCCAATGCAGTAACTCAGCCGATTTAGTAGCTCAAGCCGATAAGCCTATAAATAATGATTCGAAGACGGAATAATGGAAGGTTTATTTTGAAGTTTTGCAGCATTTTTCGTTAAATGCGTACCAAGGCAAGATTATAAAAGTTATCGGGACATTTACAAAGCATGCAGTGATAAAACGGCTGTTAATTAATTAGTCAAATTTTAGTCCACTGATTTTTTCCCTTTCTCCCATGACATTTTTGAGGCGTAACATAATCATAGCAATCATTATTACTATCATTATAACAATAATTTTTACCATCACCTTGACAACCATTATTACCATCCGACACACTACAACAATTACCACAATTTTCATTAGCAAGTGTATTACTTTCTTCTTTATTCTTTCTCACATTACCACATTTATCTCTGTCATAAAGCATGCCTGTTGCCTGTCTGAGGATACTTTCATGCGGTTCTTTCCTCAACAGCTTTGACGAAATTAATGCTGTCACTTTGCTCCTATCATTGACACGACATTCTTGGAACACATGTTCCTTTGTTTTCTTGCCTTCCTCCCATGGACACAAGTCTGCTCGATTTTTAATTTGTTGAACGGATAATTATCTTTATCATTATTATCCGCATCATAACCCTCATCATAACCTCATCATTTTCACCATTACCACTTGTTGTGAAACCCTGACCGTTGACGTTTGACACTTCTCACAGGATAGACTTACGTACAGATTTATTCAAGGAATAAACCAGGCCAGGACGATCCAATGTTTAATCCACAAGATAAAATACAATAGAGCGAACTGTATACATCTCAATTCAGGTTTAACTATATGACATTACACGTCCGGCATCGTTTATCATTGCCCTTTGTCATTCATACTGCCTTTATTTCCGTTGTGGGCCTTGGCTAATATAAACTGCAGATAAACTGCGTGTGCTTTAACTTTGAACTCCACGGATACCTGAGAGGCTAACCTGCCTCAGAATTACACAAATCCTGAATAATATGAATTCTACATACAACCAAAATGGACACCTTGTCCTTCCACAGGCCCGACAAACGTCCATTCTTCAACAGAGGCCACACTTTCACTGTGACATCATCCTTCACAACGCATTTTACTTTTTTCATGAAGTCTGCGCAACGATAATTAAAAGAACCCTCTATAGGAAAAACCAGAAGTCTTCAGTTATTGTGCGCAGCTCTATAACACCAGTTATTGTGCGCAGCTCTATAACACCACTGTTATTATAAATATTAATATTACTATTATAATTATTATTATTATCATTGTTGCTTCCATCAACAAACGACAAATACTGATATAAATAAAACAAGGTCATTACGAATTCAATAAATATATTTATTTACCCTTCTGGGCTCATTCTTTTCCTCAGGAGGAAACCACATCACAACGGGAGTTTCCTGTGTCACAAATCTGAACGTGATGATGGAAATATGTTAATGTTAGATAATATATCCCTGACACAAATACTAGCAGAGATAATGTGTCAACAGTGTTACCAACAAGTTCAAATTTTAACAATAATTAACTGCTATACAAAATGCCATTACGGTTTTTGAATTACAGTCTGTCTGTGTGTCTGTTTCATTTTATATCTTTCTCTCTCTTTCCATCTGCATACGCAGACACATTTGTAATATTATTCACTGTAATGAAGCACATGAAGGTCCCAGGGGGCCTTTGAGAAGACAGTGAATGAATTTACAATAAATAAACTACAGTAATGCAAAGCATTTCACACAAAACAGTCCAATAATGCGCTTATGGAATGTTGTGCACGTGTAAACAATACTGATGTTCCAACAGACTGCAAAACACCCATCGCTTATGGAAAGATGATCCGTAACAAAGCAAAATACACTACAGAAGAGAACAGGTCAGCAAATGTAATAATGGAAGAAATGAAAAGAGGCACTGAGGTCTAGGCAAAGAACAAATCAATATGAAATAATAAGAAAGCACTAATCGCTTAAATATTGATGAATGTCTGAAGAAAATGAAGGAACAAAAACTTTAGGCCGTTTACCTTACAACTCACACGTTCTACAGCCGGCACTGTGACAGCGGCAACATTGGTGGGGGAAAAAATGTAGCGGGCGAGAACGAGAGAACATACTGGATAGTTGAACATTCATAACCCTCCACTCCCAAAGGAGCATAGGCCTTCAACAAACACCTGTCAAGTCCTCCTGTCACGTGCCATTATCTCAAGTTCTTTCCACGTTCTCCTCATCATTTTCACCTCTGTTTCCAGCTCTCTTCTCCATGTGCTTCTTGGTCTACCTCTGCCTCTCTTGCCCTGGGGGTTCCAGAACAAGGACTGCCTTGTAATGTTATCAACAGGTTTCCTCAGTGTGTGTCCTATCCATCGCCATCGTCTTCTTCTCATCTCTTGTTCCACTGGAACTTGTCTGGTTCTTGTCATCAGTTCCACGTTGGTAAACTTGTCATACCATTTTAATCCCTCTATTCTACGCAAGCACCCATTTATGAAAGTCTGTAGCTTTTTGGTAGTTGTCTTTGTTGTTCTCCATGTCTCAGAGCCATACAATAGAACTGACTTCACAGTTGAGTTGAAGATTCTTATTTTCGTGTTGGATCCGATTTCTCTTGATCTCCATATATTTCCCAATGCAATGAAAGCTTCTCTTGCTTTTTGTATTCTTATTTTGATATCGCTGTCTGTCCCTCCAACTTTGTCTATATTGCTGCCAAGATATGTGTACGATTCTACATCTTGTATTGGTGTTTCTTCAAGTTCAAACCTGTTATCATTACCTACATTTATTCTCATAATTTTTGTCTTTTCCCTGTGTTTTTTCAGACCCAATTGCTGTGACCTCTCATCGAGTGTTTTCAATTTGTCCTGCATCTGATTACGGTTATGGGACAGAAGAGCCAAGTCATCAGCAAAATCCAGATCATCTAACTGCTTAGTCGAAGTCCCCTGGATTCCATTTCTATTGTGTGTTGTCGATTCTCATAACCCAGTCTATTGCTAGTAAGAAAAGAAATGGAGACAAGAGGCATCCCTGTCGCACTCCTGTTTTTATCCCAAACGGTTTCTGTAAGCTGTCCTTCATGAAGAACTCTGCATGCCATGTCTTCATATGTTTTCTTTATTAAATTAATGATCTTCAGGGGAACTCTATAATGCCCTGGTCTGTACAAAACTTCAACAAACATGGACAAGTCAATTAAGGAAAATAAAACACAGCCATCCAAGACAGGGGAAGGTCCTCTCACAGGGAGGCGTATGATGGAACACAGAGAAAGCCGAAAGGAGTCTGTGTTACTGCCTAACCTTCTTTCTTCTAGGAGAACTTCCAGATTTGGCACCTTGAATGTTCGGACATTAAACGAACAAGCGAAAGTTGTACAAGTAGCAGCAGAAATGAGGGAATATAAAATCGAGGTTCTGGGAATGTGTGAAACAAAGTGGAAGGGGGTAGACAAGAAGAAACTCATCACAGGGGAATTGGTGCTGTCCTCAGGACATGAAGACGAAAGTTCACACCACAGTGAAGGGGTAGCTCTTATGTTATCTAAAGAAGACCAGAAAGCACTCATTGAATGGGAAGCCGTTGGACCCACAATAATAACAGGTACTTTTAAAACAGCTAAAAAGAAAATAAATGTAAATGTCATCTAATGTTATGCACCAACTAATGACAAAGAAGAGTCTGTGAAAGAAGCATTTTATACTAGACTACAGGAAATTATGGGAAAAGTAAAAAGAAGAGACATCACAATTTTGATGGGTGACATGAATGCAAAGATAGGTACAGTCAACACCGGCTTTGAAGAAGTCATGGGAAAACATGGGCTAGGAATAATGAATGAAAATTGGAACTATTCTCAAACTTCTGAGCTTCAAATCAATTGGCTATAGGAGGAAGCATGTTTCCACATAGTTGAACATGTTGGCATGACAATAGTAAACACCAGAATTTATAAACATTACTAGAGGCTGAAAGTGACCTGATCACCTGCGCCAGTCGGCATGGCACGTCGAAAAGCATAAATAAATCTCGATGCTCCAGAGCAGCGTTTCTCAACCTTTTTATCCTTGAGGAACCCTTGAAATAATGTTCAGGTGTCAGGGAACCCCTACGTAAAAAAACTATTATTTCTTCAGGTCATGGTATGTTGCCGTTATCAGTAAGTTGTACAAATAATAATGCTATAAAAATTATCAGTGCTCTTTTGAGCAGAGAATGATTTTTTTTTCTGTGGATTTGTTTTGTGTTTGTTTGTTTGTTTGTTTGTTGTTTTTGTTTGTTGTTTTTTTTTTTTTGCCCAACTTATTTGTCTATTCTTTTTGTGTGGTTCCCCCTCCTCACAATGGATATTAACTTCAACAGTTGTGTGTAGGTAGACGAAACTTTAATTTTTCCTTTTCTTAATTTCCTACTTAATGTTTTTAACCTTATCCAAGTAGGCCTAAAAGTCTTCTCAAAAATTAGTACTCTACATCAGCGGTTCCCAACCTGTGGTACGCGTACCCCTGGGGGTACGCGACAGGACGTTCAGGGGTACGCGAAAAAAAATTGAGTAATGGCGGAAAAAAGATACATATGTCAACAGTGTAAAAGACAAGTCAACAGTTGTGAAATTAATTCAACTCTATACTATACAACATGAACTGTGTGAGACAATCTCCGCCGTTTTTCTTTCGCGCCACTGGCGTGTTGTCTGCTTGGACTGGCGTGTGTGAAAATCTATGGCGTTTCGTATGACCACAATTCAATATTTTTACACAATAGTCTTCATTATGATGACTATGGGATTATAGTTGTGCCGTTGAATATTTCATCAAAAATATGACTTGTTTGATCTTCCACACTATCTATGAACGTTTAATGTCCCGGAAGTAATAGTGTCGACTCTTGACCCAAATTTTACATACGTGAGACAGTGTTTCTATATACAGTAGTTTTTGTCATTGTTTTAACTTAACTTAAAGTGATTCATTGTTCAATTCGTGTATTATCGTGTATTATTATTATTATATGGATCAGTGGTTGAAAACCGGCACAGTACAAAAACTGAAACATAATGTGGAATGTGATCAATCGCCAAGTACTTCTCAGGACACGCCTAAGACTTTGGTGCAGGATAGTGAAAAGACACGATCTTCAGTTTTACATAGAGCTAAAAAGAGAAAATACAGCGACGAATACATGAAGTATGGGTTTTCGTTTATAGGAGATGAGGACTGTGCTAAGCCCCACTGTGTAGTGTGTCGGGAAGTATTATCCAATGGTAGCATGAAACCTTCGTTACTCTTGCGGAATTTACAAACAAAACACCCCAGTTATGAAAACAAGGAACGCAATTTTTTTCAGCGCCTATTGAAACAACAGAATGTGACATCATACTTGTCGTCAGCTAACAAAGATAACAAAAATGCGGTTGAAGCCTCCTACCGTATTAGTTATCGTATTGCTAAATGTGGTAAAAATCATACTATAGCTGAGAATTTAATTCTCCTTGTATAAAAGATGCCGTTCTGTGCATGCCCCAAAACAAGCTCAAGGGTCGCACTGAACATTTGTTATGGTCACGTGACATGTGTGTTATTAAAAAGTGATTTCAACTTTTAACAATAACAACGTTTTTATTATTATTAATAATAAATTAAATGTGTTAATTTTTATTGTAACTTCTGATTTTTTTAATGTGAAAATATATGCACTGTTTGTTCACCTTTTTATTACATTGTTTTTTAATCCCGTGGCTGGCCCCTTTATTTCTGGTTATAATCTATAAATTTTGAATAACAGCAATTATATTAATTTCAAATATTTTGCTAATATTAGGGGTACAATTTATAGAAATGGGCTGCCAAGGGGTACGCAAGTGAAAAAAGGTTGGGAACCGCTGCTCTACATGATGATAATGACATATGGTATGTGCAAATTGAACAGAGTTCTGTTGCACACTGCCGTACATGGCTGTACGGTCACTGCCCACCACTGCGAGCGCAAGCACCACCCGGCGTTAAAAGGTCGTTTTAATTTTTTTTTTTCATTCACGGTCTTTTTGCGGGACCCCTAGCGACCTATCGCCTAGCGTTGCGTGGAACCCCAGTTAAGAAATCTTGTTCTGGAGACTAAATATAACTCTACAATCTGACGCCTAGAAGGTTTGTTGTTGTTTATGGTTGGAGGGATTCGCCTATTTTCGCTCATTATACGGGATAGGATCAAATGTTTCATTTTGTGTTTATTGTTCTTTGTAAATGAATTTAGTTTGGAGTAAGAGAATCGTAATTATGGGCTACAACCCTTGCCGACGTAGGGTTGGATAAACTTTTTACGGGTTATGACCCCTGAGTCTATATCTATCTATCTATCTATCTATCTATCTATCTATCTATCTATCTATCTATCTATCTATCTATCTATCTATCTATCTATCTATCTATCTGTCTGTCTATCTGTCTATCTATTTATCTCTATCTATCTATCTATCTATCTATCTATCTATCTATCTATCTATCTATCTATCTATCTATCTATCTATCTATCTATCTATCTATCTATCTATCTATCTATCTATCTATCTATCAGTCCATCTATCTATCTATCTTTGTCACTCTATATGTCTGTATCCATCATCATTCTATCTAGCTGTATGTATGCACATCATTACTAACTATCAACGTGCTTGTAATGCTAAGAAGGGAACTTTTTTTTTTTACGCACACACGGACGTGCACAGTCACCCACATTGTTATATACTTACATACACATGCGGCGTATGTGTCTTATGTTTGTAAAATTGTACACCAATACCTCGACTTTCGTCGCTTCGACTTTCGTCGCTTCACTCTTTCGTCGGTTTTCAATTCTAACCACGTTTCCAAATTTCGTCGCTCGCTTCGCTCTTTCGTCGCATTTGGTCACAACTGCGCGTCATCTTGATTCTTTCGTCGTTCAGTCTTTGAACAGAAATCGTTCGGTGTGCACTGTTTTTTTTTAAGTTGTCCTCATTGAATCTCTTATATTTGTCATTAAACATATTAATACTACTTATTTTTTAAATTAAAATAACAAAACTATTCATACTATATTATTTGTGTGATTATACTGTAAACAGTTCATAGTTATTTTAGTGATAACAGTCTAATGACAGTGTTCATATCGTGATTATAAGACACGTGTACAGTTTTCATACTGTACTTTTTTGTGTGATTAGGCCTTATACAGTACTACTTATTTTTGTGCTTTAATATATTCATAATGGGTCCTAAGTGTAGTGACAAAGTTTAAAAAACCCATAAGGTTCTCAATTTGCAAGAAAAGCTTAAGCTAATCAAGCTTAATGAACAAGGCATTTTAAATGCTGAAATAGGCAGCAGGCTAGGTGTACCAAGCACTACAGTTAGCACAATTGTAAAGAACAGAGCTAAAGTGTTAGAGGAAATTAAAAACGCTACGCCAGTGCACACCAAACTTATGAGAAAGAGGCACAATTTTAATAGATTGAAATCCTCCAGTTCTGAAGATGAGCCTCCTCAATTTTCTCCATCTGGTTTTCTAAGTCTAGAATCCCCCTAAATTACCAACATTCAAAACTGTACATACTATATATATTCATCGTCTACTTGCTCAAGAATGATTTTAAGGTAAGATGCTATTTACGTATTTTTTATTTTTTATTGTATTTTCTTTACTCTTATGTTTATTTCTGTTTATCTAGGTGTTGCACGCATTCGCAAGTGTTATATAGTTAGTTATTTACGTTTTTTTGGCGGCCCTAATGCATTTGTAAGCTAAATAAAGGCTATGCTTCGACTTTCGTCGATTTTCGACTTTCGTCATAGCTCTGGTCCCTAACCTGTCGAAAGAGTGAGGTATTGGTGTATATATAAATAAATAAACATTCTTCTCTATTCTCATTCCAATATTTTAATAGATAAACTTCAATTCGTTCTCGTTAAGTTCCTTACATTTCATCCCTTAACTTGGCGTACTTGGACACGTCCAGTGTTGCAAAAATTATCTGTAAAGGAAAAACAATAACGTTTTGATTAAACATCAATCTCTCAGTTTAATAATAATAATAAGTATATATACATATAAAATATTTAAAAGCTGATATAAGGGAAAACAATTACGTGATTCCCGCTGCATTAGATAAATATATATCGATTGTTTTACTCGTTTAAATATACGGTCATGCGCCGCTTATCGTCCACAATACGTTCGGTGAAATAGGACGTTATGCGATTTGGACGTTGTGCGAACACTATACTTTATACTTAGCAAAGTTATATGGTATACTGTAGTGTACCTGTATTGACTAAATAACCAAGATACTGTACACATACAGTACTGTATTTCAGCTAATGTACTGTCTTTAAAAGCCTTAAAGCCTGGCATTGACTTGGCCTACTTATGGATGAAGGTTCTTTCAGGCATTCGTTTCCAGAATAAGGAGAGTTTCGTCCATATTAAAAATTTGCTGGGGCAAATAACCTCCCTCTACAATTAGTTTATCTAGGGTTTCAACAAAATCTTCTGCTGCCTTAGCATCAGCACTTGCAGACTCACCACTCACTTTCACATTATGCAGCGAAAAACGTTGTTTGAAGCGCTTGAACCTCCCAGAACTAGCACTAAACTCGATATTGTAGTCTGGTTCTGCTTTTTCTTTAAGCATTTCGAACAAGCTTCGTGCCTTAGCAGTGCATGTCAACGTGCTGAGAGGGATTCGCTTTTGTGTTTGGTCCTCAATCCAGGTGTGGTAAAGTGGGATGTTATAAGTATTTATAGGGGACTTAGTGTACTGACTGAGATCAGCTGTGAAGGTATCTGTATCTAATAAGTGTGGTGTATTACAGATGACCTTACTTTGCTACCACATTTAGACCTCAGTCAGACTTATTCTGGAATATTGTGATGACTACGTTGAATGTCTAGGGTTATGATAGTGATGAAGTGTATGTTTACAACAACTAACAGACAGATAAACAATTTAATTTAATCCACAATACTTCACAACACTGTGACACTCACATACATAGAACACTCTATAAGACTATCTTAATAAGTCAAGTGTTACTTTTAAAATATGTATTAATTCCTTTCAATAATAGATATCCTGATTCAACTACAAAGTGAACCAGGAATCACAATCAAATGAAATCACAAGTTGTATGTACACAATTTATAGATAGGATCTTTGTATTGACATATATTATTATTACAATATGTGTGTAAGTAGTGATGTAGTACTATGAGGTAATACTGGCTTTTGTTGACGGAATTCATGACACCAGGGACCACAATAACGTCAGAAGTTTATTGTGGAACACTGAAGAAGCTTCGTCGGTCGATCCAAAACAAAAGGCGCGGAATGCTCACCAGTGGCGTCATTATCCTGCACGACAACGCGCGGCCCCACACTGCTGCTCGCACAAGCAGTTTAAGTGGGAAATTTTCAACCACCCTCCTTACAGCCCGGACTTGGCACCAAGCGATTATCATCTCTTTGGCAAGATGAAGGTCTGGCTGGCTACACGGCGCTTCGACACCGCCGAGGAGCTCATGGATGGAGTCAACAACTGGCTAAGTACCCTGGCGGCACCGTTCCTTGACCAGGGGTTACAAAACCTCGTGCCACGGTACGACAAGTGCCTGAATTTGGGTGGTGACTATGTGGAAAAGTAAAGCAGTGATGTATGTAACTTTTGTATGTATTTAGATGTTATTGTCAATTTTTTAAAATTTTTATCAGCCAATCGGAGGTTGATTTTGGAATAGCCCCCGTATATATAATCATAAAATGACATTAACCCCCGACAAACAAATCTATACTCACAGCGTCGTCCTTACGGAAGGTATATGCGACTTTTTCAAAAGAATCTCTTTCTTCATCGTCAGCTGCAAGTTTAGACGATAAACACTTGGTCAGATTGTTAGAAAAGGAACATCAATTTTTTAATAAAATAGGAACCATAAATTTTTGGGAATTGTACGCTCACTTAAATAGTATGATACTTTTTTTTCACACATTCGACATGTTGGTATTCACATCCTAGCTGCCTAAGCTTCGTGTAAAAACCTCATACATTATGGAAAGAAAAAAATCATGCATGTTTTGTATTAATTTTATTATTTAAGAACGTTATTTTCTTTTAAATATTGACTCCACAGCGAAGTTCATTGAGTTCACGTGCTGGAAGAAGCGAATGAAATCACGGGTGACAAAAACCCCAGGAGAGGAGGCAGCTTGACTATTATTACTGCATTCGATAATGGTTTTGGTCCTTTTAATGATATTTCTTGATGATACCACGCACTCAAGCAGAAGACAAAAGGTAGCGCTTGGGGGGTAGGGGGGGGGGGGGGGGGGGGGGGGGAATCTCTCAAAAGAACTACAACTTATAAACTAATCCTTCAGTAACAGGCTTAACTACCATAAAGCCTTAATCAAGCCACGTCTCCACCCTCGGCCTCAGCGTCACTTAGATTTAATATTCATATCTTGGAAAAGGGTCTTGGCCTCGAGTGGTGTTTCTACACAACTGGTCTAAACTATTGTACAACTTATTGTCCTGTAAGAGTTTGTTTTTTTATTTTTTTATTTCTGGAATCGTCTTCTTCGTACACTCTTAGAAGTCTTTTTGAATATTTTCAAAGAAAGCAATGGTCAGTTTCGGGTTATTTAAAAGCATAGACTTATTTTTCCGAAAATGATACTGATGATGGTCATATGTGCTTACTCTGTTCCTCATATGTTGGGCATCTTTGAAGCAGGTGTTCAGCAGTCATTTTATCAGTGCCACAGTTACACTCGTAGGCAGCTCTTATCTTTAGCTTGTTGAATAGGTGGTATCCCAATCTGTTATGACCCGTATGAAGTCTGAAGATTACCACTTGTTCTCTTCTGTTGAGCTGGTAGTATGCCTCAATGTGTGTGTGTCCTGGATGCTCAGTATCCCACATGTTCCTGTATCTGGTTCTGATAAAACTTTTTGCCTCTTCCAAAGTTATGCTTCTACCAGGTTGAGGTAGTTTTCCATCACCATAATCATCATTATCATTTCTGGAATAAAAATATCCCGTTCAACACTGCTATGATTGTAATAAATAATGCCTACAATTACAGATCTCACATAAAATTGATTGTGATTTGCTTTATAATGATATATTTGTTTGACCTTCATTGTGTATAGTGACTTTTCTAATGAGGCCATCTTCAAACTGTCAATATTATTTCTTATTTAAACACAAAGTGTGTGTGTGCGCGCGCGAGCGGTTTCGTGCGTGAGTGTGTGTGTGTGTGTGTGTGTGTGTGTGTGTGTGTGTGGTTGGGGGGGGGGGGGGTCCTTGGTGCCTCTTAGCAAGAATATCAGTACTGTCACATGATGATGTCAGTATAATACAGACATCGAGCATATGTTGTAATGATGATGATGATATCAGTGTAATACAGTTATCAAGCGTATATTGTATTGATGATGATGATTATGCTGATGATGATGATTGTGGTCAGTGTCACTATGTGTGTGTGTAAGCAAATGATAAAGTAAGAGGGGTTGTTTGCGTGAACAGTAAATTGCGTAGGCCTGTGTGAATGTTAAGTGCGAATGAAAAGTGGTTAGTCTGGTTTTACGTGAATTTGCCTAGAGCGAGACTGTGGGTCAAAACACGGGAGAATAGTTCAAGGTGCGAAGTGGTTAGTTTTTGACTGGAAGGTGAACTAGAAGGTTGCGTGTAGAGGAGAAGATGGCTAGATATTATGGCTGAATCTTGTTGTTTAATTCTGAAGGAAGAATTACGAATTATTACCTTGGATATTTGTATTTCATATAATGTTTGTGTTTCATAACATTTCAGTAATACGGTGTTCAGTTTGGGACTAAATGTCGGTGTTGATTGATTTACTCAGGAATGGATGTGTCAATTATGGTGTAAGAAGATAATAAGCATCTTTGAGGGTTAATTAATGTGACAGCATGCATCAACCAGCTTGTGTCATACTGTGGGCTCTTTTAGGGAAATTGTACCCGCCAGAAGAATCTAGCCATCCGTGCCAAAAGTATTCAGCCATTTTACAATCCAGAGTTGCCAGTCAAGAAATATCTACTTATATTCCTCAGAGTTTCGCTCATGTATGTTGGCGTGTTCACACAACACTGAATTTCAAAGACAAGCCGTGTTCAGCCTACTATCGATTTCAATTACTGGTTTCACGCAATACGTAATATTCAAGACATATGTGTAGTGGTGTTGATGGTATTGTATGATGTTGATATTACTAAATGTAATTGTATGAGGCCAGCTGTGAAGGCTCCTGAGATAAAATGTAGTTGTGAATTGTCAGAAGGCCTTTCTTGCTACCACTACGACCTCACACTTAATTTTTTTTAATGAATGTGGCTACGTAAAGTGTCTAGGGTTATGATATGAAGTGTGGTGTAATAGGTTATAGATATACCCACAGATATTTAAGAAGACTAACAATATTAACAAATGTTAAAATACACTGAACTAACTCACGTGTGTAAAATTTTTTTGATAGAATTATATTACATTTATTTTGTTCTGGATCAATTTTTTAGGTTGACCAGAACTTAAAAGGATTTAGAGATTATGAAAGAAATGCATGGAATATTATATCATAAATGCAATAGTGTACATATATATGTACTATACCAGTTAGTTTTATTAAAATGTTCTAGTAGTCATCTACTTGGGAGGATAGTTAATGTTTGTGCTGTTGGGGTGGCCTCATCACACCTGTCTATATTGACTACACAGTGTCCAGAAAATGGTGGGAATTTTTATGGGGTTATTAGTAACTACACAGCGTTGGTGAATGTCCAGCAGACCAGAGGCTCACTCATCTTGTAGTTGTAGCTCTGGTGCTGAAATCTTGTGGTCCCACTTCTCCGTGCTGGCGGGCAATAATGGTGGTCTCTGTCACAAGAACTGCACAGATACACTCGAGTAAGTCACCAACTGAATAGACACTGCTTTGTTGACAATAGAAACTCACAGCTCTGCAATCAAAGTATGGGCCATGTGTCAAAATCTATTCTCTACCCACGTCTGGACACAACACTGACACAACAACCACATCATACAGACAGGTCAGATCTCTCTGACCAAACAGCACATTTACCATGGTGGTTTTACATCAGATAGATCCTCCCAGACCATAGATTCTGAAAAATATTTATTAGTTTTCTGCCCTAAAAGAGGATAGGTAATATGTTTCATTATTCTCAACACTTGATCTGTCTTGCATAATCCTTGCTGGAGTTTATGTACATTGTTGGTCCCTAGACCCTGACTAGGGCGGGGGGTCTAGAGCAAATCCCTACTTGTTTGTAAGGCTAGATTTCGATATGGCAGTATCAAATCACTCAAACATGAAACAATATTCAAAATATATAAGGAAATAATTTCAATCTTACCAGATTATGAATAAATAACACAGAATTGCTAGCAAAACTCAGCTGAGCTGCTGGCTATAGTATGGCGTCCCTAAACTTCTTACACTTTCTTTCATATGGAAATCACCACACTTTAAAATCTGTGTCTATCACTGAACAACTATTGAAGAATGGCCCCACTTTCGCGTCTAAGCGCCGACAATATGCTTGTCTGTGGCCAATCACTGCCTAGGTTTATTTGAATTTCAAATTTCCTACACTAAAGTCATTTCAGTCATGCTTCAGTCAAGTATGGATGGTTATCTGTTAGTCTGTCCGTCTCTACTTGTGTTTCTACAAAAATGTACTTGATTTTTGAACCAACCTTTCTCTCCCCTCCAAAATTTTGTCGTTAAAAGTTATTTTTAGACACAGCCACCACAATATCCCCTCTCCTCCATACCAAGTAGATTTGAACACCTGCGTCTCGAGGTCGTGTTTTTTGTGTGCAAAATAGCGACACTTTTAGATTCAATACAGTCTGTCGATGATGTGAACAACACTGTCTTTTGTCATTATCTTCAATATTATCTATCCGTCTGTAAAATTAAGAACATATTAGTTCACTGCTCAGAATAGGCCATCCGGCCAACTAATTTTTATATTCCTAACATTAATATTAAGAAAAAAAAGTACTTTTTAAATTTTGTAATATTTCGAACATCTGCGTTTAGCCGCTGAATTCAAATCAAGGGCTTGGTATCGCGCAAAAGAGTCCAATAAATGACTGTGGCGTAACATATCCATGGTCCCTTCTGTCGAGTTGCTTACTTTTTATGTCAACTTGGGAAACGTGACTTTTTCTCCGTTTCCCCCCCAATTGCGTCTCCTTAGCCTTTCTAGTCTCACGCAATCTTTCCAGTCATATTTTTTTCCTTTTTGATCCGCCGTTCTCCTCCTGTCTAGCAAGTCAATTATTATGGAGGATGATGACCCGCGGTCTAGGCGATCATGTACATCAGCAGCCTACGCATTATGTTTTTATCCTTAAATGTTATCTTTGTAGGTATTTTACCGTTGTATCTCTGTCAATTTCACTACAATATGCATGTAAGAGCAGAATGAATTGCCACTAGTGTCGGTTATCAACGCTTGAGTCTGTGTCGAACGGAGGAAGCTACGCTCTGTTTCAAGAATTTATATGCTTTGTTGACATTCATCAGAGCTTGAGTGGTGGCTAGTTGCACAGCTACACGCTGTTTTCGAGAACTTACATACGGTTATATATCTATTGTTATCGTCTTGTTTATGGTTCTTACTGACATACTTCTTGCCATAGTGTCAGGACTACCATCAGTGAAATGTACAACATATTTCAACATTGAAAATCCACGCTGCTTGCTGCGTCTTGTGAAGTATCAGTGAACATTCTTAATTCAAGAAAATCCATGCTGCTTGCCGCATCTTGTGAAGTATCAGTGAACATTCTTAATTCAAGAAAGTCGACGCTGCTTACCGCATCTTGCGCAGTATCAGTGAACATTCCTACTTCAAGAAAGTCTACACTATTTGTCGCATCTTTTGCAGCATCAAGGAACATTTATAATTCAAGACATCCTTACGGTAGAGTCTACAACGCTTGCCGCATCCTGTGCAGTGGAACTGATTATTTGAAAACTAAGGCATCATTACAGCAAGGTGACTCGTCAGTACAGCTCACTGCCTCCTCTCTTATGCATGGATACTTCTAGACAGTAGAGTCTACACCGCGTACTAAGCAAGGCACCATACAGTGGCAGGCTGCTAAACAGGTAAATCATTTTTGTGCTATCATTGCTCTTGTTCGTGCGTACCACAACTGATGTTGAGTTAATCTATTAGGATTCTGTCAAAATTAATCCCTTAAGAGGCCACATCTGTATTGGATCGGTTGATATGGGGCGCCCTGAGTGATTTCTTTGAACATAATACACGTTAGTTGTGTTGGTTTAGTTCGTAGAAAGCGTTGCAATCGTATAAAGCCTCTTTCTTGTCCAGTTTACATGTTGTATTCTTCAGTTATTTTTCTTACTATCATCGTACATAAGTTTTGTTTAGTCTCATTGTGGTTGGTTGTCTTTCAGGTTCGGTGTTGTATATAAATCTATATTGTCTATTTATTTTTTTTCTCTTCTTTTCTGTACGTTATTATCCACCACCAGCCTGCTTGTTTTCGTTGTCCTTATTGAAGCATCTGTTTTCTTCATCCATCAACTGTGTCATACTGTGTCATGAATATCGAATATTTCGCTGTATAGTTAGTAAATCATATACGCTACTGCCGTTTGCAGAGCAGTTTACCTTGTTTAAAAATAGATAATTTGTTTCTGGTTTGGGTATTAGTCGAAGGCAAGATGGCAAGTCTCAGAGACTTTATTGAGAGGAAAACAGTTGGACAAAACAGGCCTCGAACTGGAAACATGGGCAATGGAACAGTTCAAAGAGGCAGAGGCAGAAATAAAGCGAAAACAGGACGAGGAACGAAAAGAAAGATATGATGAAAGACTGTTAAAGAGAAGGGAAGTTGAGGCGAAACAAAGGAAAGTTGAGGAAATTACCGAACAAAGGGAAGTTGAGGCAGCTACCAAACAAAGGGAAGTTGAGGAAGCTACCAAACAAATGGAAATTGAAAAGGAAAAGGCCATTGCTTTAAAGAAATTAGAATTGGAAGCTTCTAGTCATGAGTCCTCGGGTAGAGAGTCCTCGGGGAAGGAACCATTCCATACATATAAATTAAGGTTACCAAATTTTACGGACTCTTTCGACTTGATCGACGAGTACCTAGAACGCTTTGAAGGAAAGATGATATCACTGAAGATAAAGAAAGAACAATGGAGTTCCGTGTTATGCGATCTGCTCACGGGCCAGGCGTTAGAAACTTTTTTTAATTACCTGTAAATGACCGGCTCAACTGTGATGTGGAAAAAGAAGCATTGCTTCGCAAATACCGTCTTACTTCACATGGTTATTCTATGCGTTTTAAAAACGAGAAACCCAGTAAAGATCAGGATTTTGGCGACTTTATTGCTAACATCAAACTAGCATTTACACGCTGGATAGATCTATCTGGGATCAGTAAAGATTTTGAAGGCCTCAAAGATCTCATCTTGAGAGATAAAGTCCTCTCGGCCTGTAGTTCGGACTTACTTGCGTTCTTTCAAGAACGTGACCCAAAGAATCTTGACAACATATTAGAGCTAGGGAGGCTGTATATGACTGCCCATCCTGGGAGGTCAGTACATAAAAAGGTGGAACCTGAAAATTTTCTGTATGTTCTGCAAGGGAAGTAAACAATGCACCATATCGTAGACCGTGATTTGATAATGTGAACAGACAATACGACAGAATGTTGAGATTTGATAGGACATTTAACCACGATTCCAGACCGTGTTATTCCCCGCCCATGCGTTTTCCTCAGCGTAGGTCAGATAACTCTAAATGGGGGTGACATAGCTGTGGTTCCTGGCGCCACGCATCCACATTTTGTGACAAATCAGGTCCAAGCCCTACTAACACACCACCATCCAGCTCAAAGGGATGTCCAAGGAATAACTACCGTCGTGAAGCTCACTGTTACCTGTGTAATGCGACGGATCATTTCCAAACAGAATGTCCGACCAGGAAGACAGAGCATGCAAACGCTACATCGGTATTGGAAACATTTAACAGTGAAGATTGTCTATGTTGTAAGCCTTTATTCGAACCCAGCGGGAAACCGATACTGATCTGTGGTCACGCTTTGCCTGCGTTGTCATTGATTGAGGAAGGTGGCACTTTGACTTTACACCGAGGTTTGGTAGCCGGTAAACTAGTAAGTGTGCTACGATACACTGGATGTACGACGATTGGAGTGAGACGTTCATGCATTGACGGGTCGTGTCTCGTCGGAAAAACTGCCAGATGCGTTACCTTTGGAGGCAGAGTAGAGTACTACCCCCCTAGCAGTTATCGAAATAGATGCTCCTTTCATATCAGGTAAAGTTCGCGCATGCGTCCTCGACTCTCCCGTCGCAGATTTAATTATAGGCAATTTACCGAAAGTGCAGAACTGCACACAGCAAGATATAGATGACTGGAATCAGCAAAACTCACTTGTAGCAAACGCAGTCAATACTAGGGCATAGGAAAAGGCTGAGGATCAACAGGTGGATAAGGATCCGGTACTGTTACTTAATAATAATGCTGCTAAGCCAAACAGAGATCCCGAAGATCGTTGTACGTCGTTTATAGAACAGCAGCATGCTGACTTATCTCTACGACCTTTGTACGATTTTGCTGAGAAGGCTGATATTAAACACACTAAATCAGCGAGATATTGGTTTCAATTAAAGACTGAAATACGAACCAGATGTTTTGCCAAAAATCATTCTCTAACGCGGCAAATTGTATTGCCTAGTTCACTTGAAAGAGCACAAGAGAATAAAGGGATGTCACCACTTGAACCCTTAAATGCAGTTTCTGCCCAAGGTCCTTTGAGTCTTGTGAGGGATTTAAGTCTTTCCAGATATACCATTCTACATACCGTGGAGCATGCGTCTTCGGCAGACATAAGCTACGCCCCACTGTCGAATGTCATCAGCACTAGGTCTTTCAGTGTATTCTTTGTCATTTTGGTTTTGATTGCGTGTCCACTTCTCCAGATGTGCTTGAATAAGTCACTGATTATTTTATCTTTGATATTCCAGAGCTGGAACTGTCTCATGGTGCTGACGACGAGTTTCGTTAGGGTGTGTCTAACCCAACGGTAGAGTCCTCTTCTTAGCAATTTTTCTGCTAATGCTTGTCTGATCCTAGTCGGTTGCTTCTTATTATTGACCTTGTTATGCCATTTTGGTCTTTCTTACTTTCGAAGACTATCAATGCTGGGAATCAGTTGGGTTTTAACGGTTGGTTTTGAGGTTCTTCATGTTTCAGAAATATACATGGAAACTGACTTAACATTTGAGTTTAGGATTCTGGTCTTTAGTACACATTGGATTTCTGTTGATTTTCAAGTATTTCCGAGTGAGGTGAATTCTCATCTTGCTCTTTGTATCCTTACGTTGGCGTCACTATTGGTCCATCCAATGCTGTCTATACGGCTGTCAAGATATTGGTACGATTCTACATCTCGTGGATTTGGTTCATCAGATGCAATCTTGATGATGTCTCATGCATTTATTGTCATTATCCTTTACCACATTTCCATTCCCCAGTTGTTAGTATTGCTTACTATCCTCCGGTATTTAATGCGCAGGAGGATGCCATATAGCGTGATACGGACGGATAGGTGCGATGTAGCACTAAAAATGATAAAATGTATTTTATTCAAACATCCAATGTTGATGCGGCCTAATGCACATCTCCCATTTGTCCTCAGTATGGATGCGTCTTCTTTGGGCATATGAGGTTGCGTAATGCAAGAACACCAAAATACTCTGCATCCGGTCTTATATACGTCGGAAATTATTACCAGCAGAGACCAGATATGCTACCATCGAGAGAGAATGCCTAGCCATTCTATGGTGTGTTGCGAAGCTTTCCAAGTATCTGATGGGAGCGCATTTTTTTTCTTAACACAGATCATGAACCTTTAGCATATATGAGGACGGCAAAATCGCCAAACAGCCGGTTAACAAGATGGTACCTACTGCTACAACAATATGACTTTTCTGTAATACCTCTTGAGGGAAAATTCAATGTGTTGGCGGATGCTTTATCCCGTCTATAACTTATAATATGTTCACAGATGGATTTTTCATGAGACAATTTTGGATGATATTATGTGATGCTAATTTACCTGTAAATAGATGTAATACACTCGTGTATTGTTCCAGACATTTTCCTTTATGAGAAAACTGTTTTTTTCTTCTGGAGAAGCGGGTAAATGTCACATGATGATGATGATTTCAGTATAATACAGACATCAAGCATATGTTGTAATGATGATGATGATATCAGTGTAATACAGTTATCAAGCGTATATTGTATTGATGATGATGATGATTACGCTAATGATAATGATTGTGTCCAGTGTGTGTGCGTGTGTAAGCAAATGATAAAGTAAGAGGGGTTGTTTGCGTGAACAGTAAATTGTGTAGGCCTGTGTGAATGTTAAGTGCGAATGAAAAGTGCTCAGTCTGGTTTTACGTGAATTGGCCTAGAGCGAGACTGTGGGTCAAAACACGGGAGAATAGTTCAAGGTGCGAAGTGATTAGTTTTTGACTGGAAGGTGAACTGGAAGGTTGCGTGTAGAGGGAGAAGATGGCTAGATGTTATGGCTGAATCTTGTTGTTTAATTCTGAAGGAAGAATTACAAATTATTACCTTGGATATTTGTATTTCATATAATGTTTGTGTTTCATAACATTTCAGTTTACGGTGTTCAGTGGGACTAAATTTCGGTGTTGATTGATTTACTCAGGAATAGATGTGTCAATTATGGTGTAAGAAGATAATAAGCATCTTTGACGATTAATTAATGTGACAGCATGCATCACCCATCATGTGTCAAGTACCAGGTTTTAAAGGTGACAGGATCAGACGAAGATATTCTCTTCCTGCTTTAACCATTTCTTTATGTTTATTTCTTGTGGCGCGCTTCCTTATCGCTGGACACGCTAGGTCGTGTCGATTTTACAGGTAGTACCTATTTTTATTAATTTATGTTCTCATTTGTCCTTCTTATCTCTCTCTCTCTTTCCTTTCTTTGATGAAGACCTTGTGGCCGCAACGTGTGCTAGTTTCTTTATCTTTTGTCCCAGCACTGCCTATTTTCGATTTTTTTTCCTTGTCATATCCATCTGCTTTACCCAGGCGATTACTTTCTTTAGTAAGAAGCCTACTTAACTGTACTGAAGCAGGAATCAGCTAATTACGAAGATGGAGAAGCTAGTAGATTTAATGAACTTTTGCTCCATAATTGTGGACAGACACATGCTCATCTTGTTGTTCTGCCAGAATTGTAAATATTAACCCTATTAAAATCAACTTTTCATCTGTCATCGTATAGCAGTTCTAAGAACTCCTCTTGACATGTCACATCTACGTCACAGACGTTTGCCATGAATAGATTCTTCATCCACGCTTTAACCTTAAAATGTATGTAACTGTACTTTTTCTCTTGTTGAGGTGATCACTGGCCCAAGACAGTATACATGTTGTTAGGTGTGTAGTGCGAGCGGATGATGAACTGAGTGTGGGTGCGAATGAAGGCGCGAATGTGTTTAGGCTCGTATGTATGTAGACCCTGCAACCCATACACTCACATGCAGTAGTCAAGGATGCTTGGACACTGCAGACACGTTTCAAAACATTTATTGACGAGAACACACATGGTATCAACAGGAACAGTCATTGTAAACAAGGTCATGCTGACCGGAAATCGATAGGTATACATTAGGCATTCAGCAAGCTGGTAAACATTTGAATATTCGTGCATGGTCAATACAATGTTCTTCAATAAGGACAGTTCGTGGCGTCGCCCTGGGATTACTGACTAAACGCGTCAGATACCTTAATCACTTTGACACATAGGTGCAACTTGGCATTCCCCGCCAATTGCACATTATCAGGCTGTAGTATAATAGCCGAAAAACACAGGCCTCGTTCTGACGTCGGCTGTGTACTTCTGATAAGCAGGTTACCATCAACCCTGCAGTAATGCTTATTGTAGACATAAATATGCCGCCAATCTGCGGCTCCCACAATATATCTTCGTCACTGGATTTCTGGATGGTATGAAGACTAATAGTCTTGGATGGCTACCTTGAGCACAACATATAAGTTCTGAAATGGAGGACCGGTGAGCTGCAGTTCACAGACTAGGCAATCTTCTAACATGTTCTGCTACCGAAAGCATAGTAATGGAAAAAGTCGGTATTACCTGTAACCGAGTCCACAGAACTTAACAAGGAACTCTGCTGTCATTCCAACGCACAGAGATTCACTGGGGAAAACTGCCAGTGCAGTCACTTCGAAGATTCACCCCGAAAAACACAATGGACTCTCGTCCCTTCAGAAACCAGGACACTTCCCGGCTTGCCGGAAGTCTAACTCAACTCTCCCTTAAAAAAAACCTGCCCATGGGCATACGCCCGAACTGTCTACCTTTGACCCTAAAGGTCAAACACAATGAATGAACAAACAAGGGAAGACAACCCCTAATCAACCTGACATCGCAGGTAAAGACACAATTATTCTTATGATAAAAACATAAGCAAATAACTTGACAGATGACTCCGTCAAAAATGACAGCAACATATTACTACCACCCCCCTGTAAAAAAAAATGAAATTTTTTTTTTTAAATATGTCCATGAGCAAGATTGCATAAGTATCACTTATGTGCTCATGAAAAAATGAACCTAATATCAGGTACAATAGACGCGTAAACAAAGCGTCTGAAGAGGATACAAATCATCTCCCAACATAGGAGAAAATATTTCCTTTAAGCCAAACAAACTAAGGGGGTACCATTAAAGAAACCTAAGTTGCTGGCAATACCAATCATATATCAATCATTACTAAATACTATAATTATAGCAATATACAAATGTCATGAATTACAATGCTATATTAGCAACATATCACTGATGGATGGACAAAATGAAATTTGTTAAATTATCTAAACATCATCCAAATACATTTGTATTACAACATATTAGGATATTAAGGACAGACCTAAGTCTGAAAGTGTATCAGGAAAAACTAGGACACAAGATTTAACTGGAATCATGTGGGCATCTGGACAATATGTCCGCCATCACATTATCCGAACCACGGATAGCTCGCACCGTGAAATGGAAAGGCTGAAGAGCAATAGCATAACGAGTAGATCTCTAGCTCTTCAAATCCTTACTTTGCATAGCCGTAAGGGCTTTTTGGTCGGTTTCCATAAAGAAATGCGCGCCCAGAAGGAACCTTTGCAGCTTAAGAATGGACCAAACCATAGCCAACAATTCACGGTCTAAAACCGAGTAATTCCTTTCTGCAGCATTTAGCTTCCTAGAAATATACATTACAGGATGCAGAGTTCCTGAATATTCCTGCATTAGCGCCGCTCCAATCCCAGTGGAAGAGGCATCACTACGAAGAACAAAAGTCTTATCAATCGTTGGTAGTCTTAAGATAGGATGAGATGAGAACAAATTCTTAACCTGATCCAATGAAGATTGGCATTCCTGGGACCAACGCACCATATTAGGAGAACCTTTTTTCAATAACGATGAAAGTGGTGCCATAATGGAGGACAGATTCTCAATGAATCTTCCATAGAATTGTATCAATCCCAAGAGACTACGCACTTGCTTTTTTGTCTTCGGAACCGAGATATTTAATATCTTCGAAATGTTTTGGTCCTCTGTCTTCAACAGACCATGACCAACTCGATGACCTAGGAAGGAAATTTCACTAAACCCAACAAAAGCTTTAGAGGGTTTTGCAGTCAAACTATGCTCCCGTAGAGTAGATAGCAATTCCTTTAGACCCAAATAGTGTTCTTCCCAAGTATCGCTGAAAAGACAGATGTCGTCTAAATATGCGATGACATCTGCACGATCTGATAGAATTCGTCGCATCATGCGCACGAAAGTCGCTGGGGCGTTCATAAGCCCGAAAGGCATAAAATTCCATTGAAACAGACCCCTAGGTGTCGAAAAAGCAGTGAGAGGTTTGGCGTGTTCCGTCAGTGGGACTTGCCAATAACCTTTCGACAAGTCTAGTTTAGTAAAAAATTTAGCTTTAGAAAGTCTAATAAGTAGATCATCTAATAATGGCATAGGTTCAGCATCGAACTTCGTAACTTGATTTAATTTGCGATAGTCAACGCAAAGACGTATGTTATTGTCTTTCTTTCGAACAATAACTATCGACGAAGAATAAGCTGAAGTGGATGGTTCAATTATTTGCAGTTGAATCATTTCATCCAATTCTTTCTCGACTTGTGCTTGAAAATGAATAGGTATTGGGTATGGTCTTACTCTGATCGGATTACGATCAGTAAGTATGATGTCATGTTCTATGACATCTGTGTGTCCAGGAATGTCGGTAAGGACATCCTGATATGATTGTAGCGTAGAGGATACTTGACGTTGCTCCTCAAAAGACAAGTTCGAAGAGATTGTAACGTCCCTCCACGATTCCGTTGAATTCAGTGGAATCGCAGGAAGAGGTAAGTTAACGTCAGAAAAAATAGTTTCCTCATCCTGTATAACGGACAGGGATGAGATGTGACCATGTTGGACTGGAGAGTCGTCCGTCGCCTGGAAAATAGGCTGCAAATAGTCTGGACGTTCAATAAACTCTGTTAGCATATTTATATGGAAGGTTTTATGCTTTCCATCCACATCGACGATATAGTCGACATCGGAAATTTTGGAGACTATAGTGTATGGACCTTTCCATGAAATGAGAAGTCTATTCTCTCTTGAGGGAAGTAAGACATACATGGATTTTGTTGTTTCCAAGAAAAACTATTATCAGGTTGGTAACTTTTATTAAAGTTCCTATAGTCCTGGGATCAACATGTTGAGGACAATTAAATTCCCTCCAATTCTTTAAAGAAGAACCATCACGTGATGGACGCGTTTGGCAATGTCCACAATCACGGTTATTCCTCTTAATAAAAATGCTTCTATTTTTCCCTGTAGCAATATGCTTAACAGGTACATCGTACTGACTGAGCTGAGTACGATGGGTACTAACAGTTTTGTTTTCTTTTACGCACTTATCAGGAATCTGGGAATTCGATGCACGGTTTCCCTGAGGAATCTTAACATGACACTTATGAAAGTCCTCACCGTGATCGAAACTTGATTTACCTTTGTTGGCCTGACGCCAACTCCCATTAGAGGCAGTATCGTAATTCCGTGGGAAACTATATTTGCCACGAAAATTGTTGTTCCCATATTGCTTAGTATTACCATGAGCACCAAGTGCATGTGGCTGGCTCTTTGCATTTGTAGAATATTGATCATTAGCTTTATGTCTAAATCTATTCACCTTGGTAGTAGATAACATTCTATTCTCCAAAACAATATCTAATAAACCATCAATTCTGTTGCGAAGTTTTGCAATTCCCACCTCTGCAACAGCTTTCTCTCTAGAAACAACTTCATGAACACTTTCGTTGACTTTAACATGAAGTCTGTTGCACTCTAACCTTAAGTCATCTAACTGTGAAGTTAGAGTCTTCTCTTTAACTATTCTATCTCTAAGATCGTTACTCAACTTTTCCTTTTGAGATGTAGTTTCTAAAACCTTAGCTTTCTCTTGAACAAGTTCAAGTCTGAGTGCTTCCATAGCACTATGATGAGTAGACCTAAGTTCATCAATTTTCTTATCTTTTTCTTTGTTTGCTGTCAACTGTGTTAACTCCAGTTGCAGTGATTGAATCTCAGTATCCTTCCTATTCTTAAACATCTTCATCTCCTCCAGAGATTCCATACTCTTCTTTATAGCAGTACTTCGCAGAAGATCCACCTCATTACTTAGTTCCAGAATTGTTCTTTTATAAGACTCCTTGTCTTGTCCGGCCTGAGCTTTTACATTCTCATAGTCTATTTTGACTTGCTCTAGCTCACCAATAAGAGCCTGTTCTTTGCAAAGAAGATTGTTCTTCATTAAGCTCAATTCAACTTCTAACTCATTTTTCTCCTTTTCCAGTTGAGATTGTTTAACGGAGAATTCACCAAGTTTCTTATTATCTTCCATTAGTGCCGTCACTTTACACTTCAGCATATGATTTTCACAATTCATTTCTGTTAATATATCAGTAAGAGCTTTATTCTCATGTTGAAGCTTCTCAGTAAGAGCATTATTTTTATCCAGAAGCTCATTTCCAGTCTTCTGTTTTCTCTCCTTAGCTTCCAGTTTCTGTTTTATCTCGTCAGCTTCTCTGTCCAATTTTTTAATTTCAGCTTCTATCTTTTTCCGCTCGACTTTACTTCGCTGTTTTCTCTCTTCAAATTCTCTTTCTAACCGTTTCTCTTCAGCCTCCGCCTCTTTTTCTTGTTTTCTCATTTCCATCTGGAATTTTCTTTCATCTGATTGCATCTGCAATCTTAAATTCTCAGCTTCTGCTTTCTTTTGTTCAGCTTCTGTTTTCAATACTTCTGACCTTAATGCAATGGCAAATAGAGCAGATGAATATTCTTCCAATATATCACCAGACTTACCAAGGGTCAACCCTTGCTGGATGAAGAAATCCAATGTAGACATTCTGTCTAATGAGATCAGAAACCTGAAAAAATTAACTAAATTACCTGTATATCCCAATCATTGGGAGACAAGTCTGAAATGCTAGACTTGTATACTCACTTCACTTTATTTCACTCTCTTAGTCTTAGACAAAGACCTTGTATGGTCCTCTTGTTTATAATATAACAAAAAATCACTTGAGTACCTGTGGAAAATAATTCCTTTATATCCCACTCACTATGGGCACAAGTCTTTTTTTTTTTTTTTAACTTGAATATGTATTTCACCTTGTCTCAATCTTTGAAGATAACAAGTCTTTTATCAAAGAACTTGTATAAATATCTGATATAATAATATTTTATTAACAATCTCTATATGAAGAGTGTACCTTATCAATAATAATAATAATACATGACCAAGTGTATGTATGTAGACTGTGTATGACAATAATGTAGTACAATCATAAATACAAAGACAAAGATACAGAACAATGACCGAAAACGTTCGCGGAAGTCAAATAAACAATACAGCAAAAAGTAAAGAAAATGTTACACAAATGTGTAATGATGACCGCGAAAAATAAACAAGACAAATGGCAACACTGTTATAAACGAAAAGGTGTAAGAAATAAATGGAAGGAATGAGAGAAGAACAGATACAAACAAAATTAGTCGAAAATCAAAGAACGGAAAAAAAACGAAAACAACACTAACTGATGTCGTCACAGCTAAAAAAAAAAATAGCAACAAAAGTCGCTAGCAAATTTCAATTAAGAAAATTGCAATCCCTACAGAACGCTTACAGTAACCCTCGATTAAGTGGCATATTTACTGTAAGACCCACCAACCGAAAACCCGCAAAAGAACACAAGAAAAATACACAAAAATAGTACAATTAACATAAATAGCAATCAATTCAATGTGTTGCAAAACAAGTTCAGTCACAGCTGAAACTAAAGTAAATTTCTTGCTCCTTGCGAACACAGAAACAAAATGTCAAGCGCGCACTGAATGTCAAATCCACTGTAGCATAAAGTGGTATTCACGAACATAAAGTTACTATGACCTTCTCGTATCTTGAGTCTTGCACCTCGAATGTTTACAATTTCATGTACTGTTTACAAACAGGAACTTGACCTTGAACAATGTAGCTTGAATGCTCTGGCGTAGAAAAGTCTGTTGTTGACTGAAACGTGTAAACGACCAGTGGTACCGTTTACTGTAAGGGACTTGACTTGCAGTTGTGGTCCACGTAGCAAATGCCTAGATGTTAACTTCAGTACTTGTCCTGTTGTGGTTTATGTAGCATTATAACATAAATGCTAGCACTGTTTATCTGGGTCAACAGTTGATGACCTATTTCTGTCCTGTTGTAGCCAAAACTTGCAAGTGTAGAATTAGCGATGTGTGTTACAGCTGTCCAGTGTGTAGCTTAGACCCACAGATCAGAAATGTAATGTGTACTTGTCCTTCTCACGCAAATAGCCCCATGAAATGTAAATTTCTGGACCATATTAATGTCATCAATAATGTTAATTGCTCGCTCTGTCCACAAGAAATGTATCAGAAGAGCCCACGTAACTGGTCCACCAAAAATGTAACTGTACTTTTTCTCTTGTTGAGGTGATCACTGGCCCAAGACAGTATACATGTTGTTAGGTGTGTAGTGCGAGCGGATGATGAACTGAGTGTGGGTGCGAATGAAGGCGCGAATGTGTTTAGGCTCGTATGTATGTAGACCCTGCAACCCATACACTCACATGCAGTAGTCAAGGATGCTTGGACACTGCAGACACGTTTCAAAACATTTATTGACGAGAACACACATGGTATCAACAGGAACAGTCATTGTAAACAAGGTCATGCTGACCGGAAATCGATAGGTATACATTAGGCATTCAGCAAGCTGGTAAACATTTGAATATTCGTGCATGGTCAATACAATGTTCTTCAATAAGGACAGTTCGTGGCGTCGCCCTGGGATTACTGACTAAACGCGTCAGATACCTTAATCACTTTGACACATAGGTGCAACTTGGCATTCCCCGCCAATTGCACATTATCAGGCTGTAGTATAATAGCCGAAAAACACAGGCCTCGTTCTGACGTCGGCTGTGTACTTCTGATAAGCAGGTTACCATCAACCCTGCAGTAATGCTTATTGTAGACATAAATATGCCGCCAATCTGCGGCTCCCACAATATATCTTCGTCACTGGATTTCTGGATGGTATGAAGACTAATAGTCTTGGATGGCTACCTTGAGCACAACATATAAGTTCTGAAATGGAGGACCGGTGAGCTGCAGTTCACAGACTAGGCAATCTTCTAACATGTTCTGCTACCGAAAGCATAGTAATGGAAAAAGTCGGTATTACCTGTAACCGAGTCCACAGAACTTAACAAGGAACTCTGCTGTCATTCCAACGCACAGAGATTCACTGGGGAAAACTGCCAGTGCAGTCACTTCGAAGATTCACCCCGAAAAACACAATGGACTCTCGTCCCTTCAGAAACCAGGACACTTCCCGGCTTGCCGGAAGTCTAACTCAACTCTCCCTTAAAAAAACCTGCCCATCGGCATACGCCCGAACTGTCTACCTTTGACCCTAAAGGTCAAACACAATGAATGAATAAACAAGGGAAGACAACCCCTAATCAACCTGACATCGCAGGTAAAGACACAATTATTCTTATGATAAAAACATAAGCAAATAACTTGACAGATGACTCCGTCAAAAATGACAGCAACAATGTATCAGGACACTGGTTATTTCGTAATGTCTCAAACGTGTCAGTGGTCTCCATAGTTCTGTGTGCCAACAGTCTCTAGCCCAACTTTACGTGAGAATAGTTCTTGGTACTAAAAGAGTTTCTTCTACAATATATATATATATATATATATATATATATATATATATATATATATATATATATATATATATATCTATATATATATATATATATGTGTGTGTGTGTGTATGTGTATATATACTGAAGCACATTAAAAACGCACCACTATTATATATACCGATGCCGAGAAGCTGGCAAAAAAAAGTGTGGGAATGGATTTTCCCCGTGTTTGCCATGAGGTAGAGAGCGAATGGCTGCTGGAATGGAAAGTGCAAGATTCAACCCATGGGTGTGTGTACAGACTACATGAAAACGATGAAAGTTACACGTGCAACACGATTCTCAACAGCTATGACCCTGAAAATGTGTACGCGTTGTGGCAGTATACTCGGTATAAAAAGGCCGTTGAGACAAAACACCCAGTACATGTGCTTGAAATGTCACGACTATCTGAAAACGACCGCCAACGAGCCATTGGTATGTTGGAGACCGGAATGAGCTCGCGGGCCATTGCCAGAAGGATGAATTGCCACCACAGCACTATTGTACGTCTCAATGAACGTTACGGAACCACTGGCAGGGCCCGGGATAGACTTCGGAGTGGCCAACCACGAGTTACTACCCCTGCGCAAGATCGTCATATTGTGCTGAGTCACCTAAGGAATTGACTCTCCCGGCAAGTCAAACAGCAAGAGCAATAGTGGGTAGACATGGGCAAGTCTCTCGAATGACAGTCATACGACGACTCAGAGATACAGGCCTTACTGCAAGACGACCTTATATTGGGCCAAACTTGACTCACAGACATCGTCAGCAGCGCCTGCAATGGGCAGAGCAACATATCAGATGGACTAGACTGCAGTGGAATGCTGTCCTATTCACAGAAGAGAACAGATTCAACATATCCTTTGCAGATGGACGTATGCGGATTTAGCGACGGTGTGAAGAGCGCTTTGCAGATTGCTGTGTCAACCGATTTCGAGGTGGCAGTATTCACATTTGGGGAGGATTCAGTTTTCACCATCGCTTGCCTCTTCACGTCTTCCGTGGAAATGTTAATGCGGTGACATATCGAGATGAGGTTCTGGATGCACTGGTTGCTCCTGCGTTCACAATTTATCCAGACTTGCAGCTTCTCCAGCAGGATAACGCACGTGCATTTTTTGTATTTTTGGTTTTCTCCCTTGCCTGCACAGAATGCAATGAATTTCATAACAATCAAATGTACAAATTAATGACCAGCATGGATTCATAGGAAAATGAATAAAGATTCCAAATATGTAAACTTGTACACACTTACATTTACATTTCACACTCTGTTCTTGGATTATACAGGTGGTGCGTTTTTAATGTGCTTCAGTATATATATATATTATTTTTATTTTTTATTTTTTTCAAAATAAAGATAGTTTGTCGAAAAATGCAGAAATGAAATTTTTGCAATCAATAAGTGTCACAAGCTTAAATTAAATAGTGAAATGTCATTAAACTTTACAATATTTCAGCCAATAAAAGCATCATTTTTCACACCTCTTACATAACTAGAAATGTCAATGTTTATGATCATTGTGATAAAACTAGAACACGCTTTCGAATAATTCCAAACATCGCGTCATACTGCTTGCCTTAAGAAAGCGGTTGAGTTTTGCATTAACAACTGAACAAATCTCGTTTGTGTTTAAAAAAAAAAAAATCGTTTAACCTGTTGTATACTGCACATAATTTTCTAGACACAGGAATCCAAGCAATCCATCATTCTTGGCATCAGCTTTCATCTTGTTTACTGCATTCACCTCAATAATTATTGACTAATTTAAGCTTGAACATTTTGCAACGAGATGATGTCTACTAATTACACAGCGAATACAAAAGACTTTAGGAACCTGTTGCTTCCTAAATGACCTAAATCCTCGATACTGTTTCATCATAAACTTCCGGTGTTATGTATAGAGGTTCGCACTAATGACCTGTCATTGAAACATCCTTTTTGGGGATGCGTAGATGGCAGGGAGGACAGTGTGATTCGCTTGCATAGCTAGGCGGTGTTGTCATCACAGACTTAACCTACATCATTCACAGATACGCATAATGAAGAGTTTGATGGTATTACATAATTGGTTGTCATGGAAACGGCGGCCATATTGGATTAAATTCTATTTCATTTTGCTAAGGCTTTTTTATTCATTGCGATATCAATACCAATTTTAAACAGAATATTTATCGTTATGTTTCAAAACTTTTATCACATACGATTTTTGATAACTTGGGTAGATCCTGAGATATAGAACTTTAAAATACGTAAAGAAAAAAATAACAATTTTTTCCGAATTTTACAACAGTATTTGCAATAAGTCAACATTTTGATAAGATATCACAAATCGGATTAGATAAAAGGTTTATTAACCAATGGCACGTATTTGTGCAAAATGTCATATTGATTGAATAAAAACTATTCAAGTTATAAGAACATTATTAACAAACAAAAAGTTCTGAGAAAATGATGATTTTCTTCATAGGAAAACCACAATTTCTGAAGAAAATACTTTTTGCAAAATCAAAATACACCTACTTAGCATGTGTTCTGAAAAATGTGATTTTCACAGATTTACATTAAGGAGAATATAAATTATGTGAATACAGGCAATCCCTCTAGAGGGATTAAAATGGTATGACAAGGTTAACAACGTGGAACTGGGGACAAGAACTAGACAAGTGCCAGTGGAACAAGAGATGAGAAGAAGATATGGCGATGGATAGGACACACACTGAGGAAACCTGTTGATAGCATTACAAGGCAGTCCTTGTTCTGGAACCCCCAGGGCAAGAGAGGCAGAGGTAGACCAAGAAGCACATGGAGAAGAGAGCTGGAAACAGAGGTGAAAATGATGAGGAGAACTGTGGTGAAGTGGGATGTTATAAATACTTATAGGGAACTTAGTGTACTGACTGAGATCAGCTGTGAAGGTATCTATATCTATTAAGAGTAGTGTATTATAGATAACCTTACTTGCTACCACATATCTATATATCTCAGTCAGAATTATTCTGGAATAGTGTGATGCTACGTTATGTGTCTAGGGTATGTGTATGGTGAAGTGTAAGTCACAACAACAGACAGATAAACAATTTAATTTAATCCACTACTCTTAACAACACTGTGACACTCACATACATATAACACTCTATGAGAATAGCTTAAAGAAGTCACTCGTAACGGTTCAAATAACAATATGTATTCATTACTAGCATGAATGAATATGTGTCCTGATTCAACCACAAGGGAACCAGGAATCACAATCAATTTAAATTACAAGTTATGTACAGAATGTATTTAATATGAATATTGTAGTGACATATATTAGTACAAATGTTCTATGTGTGTCAGTTGTGTAGTGGTAAAATGAGGTAATACTGGTTTTGTTTTGTTCAAGCTCTGTTGGTATTTGTCATCATGACTTCAATAGTTTGTCTTTAGGGACCAGTATTGGAGATGTTCACAGTTCCTGATTTTAAGACAAGTAAATTCCCCTCTGAATAGTATTTTTATAAAGTTATTTCAAGATGAGGGGACATAATGTTGAGCTCAGCTGGCCAACTCTGCTTATCTTGAGTGATGGCGGCAGGAAAGGACTCCTCTGCTCGAATTCTCCTCTGGGCTCAGGAGACACCTCACTGATAGCTAAAAAGACCCAGGAGTATGCTGTCCGACTCTGGATTCAGCAAATCTCTGACCAGATGCTGCTCAGTACCATCAAGACCACTGTCCCTGAAATCAAGAAGGATGTACCTTCTACTTCATAACTAATTTATATTCTCTTTTACACTGATCACAATACAGCACAAACATTGCGTTCAGAGCGTTAGGCCAACAGTCAGCTTCATCTGAAATACTTTATACCAGCATTACCATCCTTAATGGTCACTACGCCTCTGCACTTCCAGCATTATTTCTTTCTAGTCAATCATCCAGGTGTCAGTGTACTGTTTGGCCATTCCATGCCGTTTTACTTCTCTCCGACACCCTCTGTTCAGGCTGGAGCATTTTAGGCTTTACCTCACGTTTGCCACTGAACTACACATATATATACAGGCATAAATCAACAATTCACATTCAATTTTCATTAAAAGATATTAAATGGTTCAAGCTTACCACAATTCATACGAATAACACAGATACGTTGATTAGCAATGAATTCTGGCACAAACTGGCACAAATTTCCTTCTGCTTATCTTCCAGGCTTTTATTGAGCCAAATATAAGCTGGCTTCAACGCACTGATGCTTTATCAAGTGTATTTAAACAAGTGGTTTCGAACTAACGCTCCCAAGTGTGTATATCAGCGAGACTGGCCAATGAGCCACGTTTCGACAAGTGTTTGAAAAAAAAATGTTATCTTTTCCCGTCTCCCCTAACAACCAAGATAGTATTTATAGCCCGACCAATCGTGGTTAGGCTTTCATTTGTTGCGCTCCAATCAATTTGAAGTTTACATGGTAGGCTATTTCTGTAACGTAAATTTTTTTCAAACACGTTAAAAAAAAAAATCTTATGAGCAGAAATGATTTTATGCTGTCAGGCACCCCCAATATTTTATTTTGGGTATAATTTATTAATTCCTGGACTATTTGCGTAACGTTTTACATATTATTTGTCAGCAAGCCCTAAGGAACCCAAAAATACTAATTTAAAGGAGCTACGTGGCTGCGTTCAAAATATGCAATTTCTTCTACCTCCTGTTTGGAAGATGTGCTGTCTGGGTACTGTTATGTGTTCAAACGTAAACCCATCTATTGTTATCTTTTCTAATAAGAGTCTGTTATGATTTATAAACCTAACTCTGGGAAAGGGTAGTGTATTTTATCACTGTCCGTCTGAAAAAGTTAGTGCTTGTAGACTTACACGCGTGATGCCAGCATTTGTATATCGCGCGTCGCGTGTTGCATGCGTTCCTGATTTTCAGCCCTCCCCTCTCGCTATCCTTTTGTCCATCTGTTCGTTCGTTTTGGTAACGTAATATAATTAATGTTAGGATTAATTTAGGTCATTACGCAGTACGTCTCAATGTTTTTCTTAGAAATGCAGCACACGTTTCATTGAAGAAGGCGGGTATAATACAGTAAGCTTTTACTATCAACGTGAAAGCGTTACAATTTGCAAACGAAGCAGAAAACAAGGGGGATTTCGAGTACATTCTTTGTGACAGCACTGTCATTTTCCCATTGCTCTTCTCTTTATTAATTTTATTTGTTAGGCTTTATATTTACCTAATAATTTATATATGTGGATTAGAATATTTCATGACAAGAACGTGGAAAGAACTTGAGATGATGGCACGTGACAGGGGGTCTTGGCATGTGTTTGTTGAAGGCCTATGCTCCTTTGGGAGTGGAGGGTTATGAATGATGAATGAATACAGGTAAATCATAATTTTCATGTTTAGCCGCTTTTGACTTAAAATGTGGTGTTTGTGGATTCGTCTAACTAAAGGAAACATTTTATAAATCGTACTTGTGTTTGAGCATTTCTCTACATTATGTTCCATCTGATTAATGCACCCGTTGTTCAGTTGTATCTATAATAGATACAAATATTAAACTATCAGTCGGATCTTGATGCATTACTGCAAGTATAACTTCCCACAAAACGAGCACTGTCAAAGTTTCCCTGACGTAACTTGGCTTACCACACTTAGTAATTGAGGATGATGATGATAGTATGATGATGATCGCAATGATCATTATGATAATGGTGGTGATGATGATGGTGTTGATGAATATGAGGGTGTTGATGATGACGGTGATGATAGTGGTGATGATCATGATGATGGTGATTTCGAAGATGACGATGATGATGCTGGCGGTCATGATGGCTACGCCGATGATAATGATGACGGTGATGGTGATTAAGTTGCTCATGATGATTATGATGTTGATGGTGATGGTGATGATGATGATGACGACGGCGACGACGATGAAAATATTATGGACAATGTTGACGATGTTGATGATGACGATTGTGATGATGGTAATGATGGTGGTGTTGATGATGAGGGTGATGATAGTGGTAATGATGATGATGATGTCGAAGATGACGATGATATTGATGGTGGTCATGATGCTGACAACGATAATAATGATGACGATGATAGTGATTAAGTTGCTGATGACGATTATGATGATGGTAATGATGGTGGCGACGGCGACGACAACATTAAGGACATTGATGACGATGATGATAACAGCGATGTCAATGACGATGAGCAAACATAACTGAAACAACACTGCTAGGACGTGTAACTCGATGTTACGTAACGACAAAGAAAGACGAGTCTTGATGTCACCACAGCAGACGATGAAGGGAAGGTTTGAACTCACCTGTGTCGTGAATCAGAATCAGGACATGCTGCGTGGGAATTACAATTAGTTCTTCGAAAGTTCTTTGGGTGACAGAAACGGTGTACTTCCGGGTGAGTCCGCCAAAGTTGCCAAACAAGATCCGACCCATCTTGTCAATGATGTCATCTACTGTCACATCCGCATTCAAGCTGGCCAGAAAGCAGCAACACGTTAGAGGTGGGGGGTGGGTTAATACGTTTTTGGATCAGTTTTATTATTGTTACCAAAAGCACTGGAAAAAAAACTGGCTATAGTCTTGTATTCTGTAAAATGAAATACATATATAACATTATGTTCTTTCTTTGGGGTTGCCCACATATGTCGTCAGACAATGTTTGGCTATGTTACCCCCTCTTCTTGTAAATAAGTTATTTACTTAGTAGTTCCTCTTGTACCCTGGGATGTAGGGGTTTCCAGAGAGAACGTCATTCTTCTTCCATTCTGCAGACATGGCCAAACCATCGTAGTTGGGACTGTTCTACTTGGGTCTGCAGACATGGCCAAACCATCGTATTTGGGACTGTTCTACTTGGGTCTGCAGACATGGCCAAACCATCGTAGTTGGGACTGTTCTACTTGGGTCTGCAGACATGGCCAAACCATCGTAGTTGGGACTGTTCTACTTGGGTCTGCAGACATGGCCAAACCATCGTATTTGGGACTGTTCTACTTGGGTCTGCAGACATGACCAAACCATCGTAGTTGGGACTGTTCTACTTGGGTCTGCAGACATGGCCAAACCATCTTAGTTGGGACTGTTCTACTTGGGTCTGCAGGGGCTGGGTTTTGAGACCTTGCCGTATCGGCTGGTTGCGGACATTGTTTCTTCTTGTTACTTCAACCGCTTTTCTCAGATATCTTATTTCTGAGGTTTGGATCTGGCTTCTGTGCGTTGTAGTCATTGCCCATGACTCGCATCCATATGTCAAGACTGAGACATAGGTGTAGCGGTATACAGGCATCTTCGTCTTCTTGCTGAAGTCTCTTTTGATGAGGAATCCTCCATTTATGGCCATACAAATCTCCCAGCTGCTTCTCTTCGGGCAGCTAACTCTTCTTTCATGCCTTTCTTCGAGTCTATAATAGTTCCGAGGTATTTAAACTGGTTGACCTGCTCCAGAACCTGTTCTCCCAGCTTAATCTGATGCCTTCTATCTTCTCGTGATATAACCATGGATTTTGTTTTGGAGCTGCTGATATCAATCCTTCTCTTCTTGAGTTCTTTCTTTCAGACTTGCAGGTTGGATTGAATGTGTGCCTCTGATTTGGCAATCAGAGAAACATCGTCGGCAAATGCCAGCTCTGAAATACTGACCTGTCTCATCTTTCAGTACCCCACTGAATATTTTTTTGGTCATTTCTGTATATGCTTTGATGACATCGTCCATGAGGAGTATGAAAAGATAAGGTGACAGGATATCACCCTGTCCTACACCAGTGGTGGTCCTGAACTCTTCCGACTGATTGTTTGCCCTCCTTCGTCACATAATTTCTGCAGGTCTAGTAGAAGCTCTGTATAGCGTGGATCAGAGGTGCAGGGATGTTCTTCCTTGCCAAGCAGTCCCAAAGTTTGCTCCAGATGACCTTGTCCCCTTCTCCAAAGTTTGCTCCAGATATTCTGACCAAGGCTGTCAAACGGGAACTTAGTGTACCTTCAGCTGTGATATCTATTAAGAGTAGTGTATTATAGATAACCTACTTGCTACCACATATCTATATATCTCAGTCAGAATTATTCTGGAATAGTGTGATATATCTTAAAAGAGTCACTGATGAACTTTCAAATAACAATATGTATTCATTACTGGCATGAATGAATATGTGTCCTGATTCAACTACAAGGGAACCAGGAATCACAATCAATTTAAATTACAAGTTATGTACAGAATGTATTTAATATGAATATTGTAGTGACATATATTAGTACAAATGTTCTATGTGTGTCAGTTGTGTAGTAGTAAAATGAGGTAATACTGGTTTTGTTTTGTTCAAGCTCTGTTGGTATTGGTCATCATGACTTCAATAGTTTGTCTTTAGGGACTATTATTGGAGATGTTCACAGTTCCTGATTTTAAGACAAGTAAATTCCCCTCTGAATGGTATTTTTATAAAGTTATTTCAAGATGAGGGGACATAATGTTGAGCTCAGCTGGCCAACTCTGCTTATCTTGAGTGATGGCGGTAGGAGAGGACTCCTCTGCTCGAATTCTCTTCTGGGCTCTGGAGACACCTCACTGATAGCTAAAAGGACCAAGGAGTATGCTGTCCGACACTGGATTCAGCAAATCTCTGACCAGATACTGCTCAGTACCATCAAGACCACTGTCCCTGAAATCAAGAAGGATGTACCTTCTACTTCATAACTAATTTATATTCTCTTTTACACTGATCACAATACAGCACAAACATTGCGTTCAGAGCGTTAGGCCAACAGTCAGCTTCATCTGAAATACTTTATACCAGCATTACCATCCTTAATGGTCACTACGCCTCTGCACTTCCAGCATTATTTCTTTCTAGTCAATCATCCAGATGTCAGTGTACTATTTGGCCATTCCATGCCGTTTTACTTCTCTCCGACACCCTCTGTTCAGGCTGGAGCATTTTAGGCTTTACCTCACGTTTGCCACTGAACTACACATATATATACAGGCATAAATCAACCATTCACATTCAATTTTCATTAAAAGATATTAAATGGTTCAAGCTTACCACAATTCATACGAATAACACAGATACGTTGATTAGCAATGAATTCTGGCACAAACTGGCACAAATTTCCTTCTGCTTATCTTCCAGGCTTTTATTGAGCCAAATATAAGCTGGCTTCAACGCACTGATGCTTTATCAAGTGTATTTAAACAAGTGGTTTCGAACTAACGCTCCCAAGTGTGTATATCAGCGAGACTGGCCAATGAGCCACGTTTCGACAAGTGTTTGAAAAAATGTTATCTTTTCCCGTCTCCCCTAACAACCAAGATAGTATTTATAGCCCGACCAATCGTGGTTAGGCTTTCATTTGTTGCGCTCCAATCAATTTGAAGTTTACATGGTAGGCTATTTCTGTAACGTAAATTTTTTCCCAAACACGTTAAAAAAAATCTTATGAGCAGAAATGATTTTATGCTGTCAGGCACCCCCAATATTTTATTTTGGGTATAATTTATTAATTCCTGGACTATTTGCGTAACGTTTTACATATTATTTGTCAGCAAGCCCTAAGGAACCCAAAAATACTAATTTAAAGGAGCTACGTGGCTGCGTTCAAAATATGCAATTTCTTCTACCTCCTGTTTGGAAGATGTGCTGTCTGGGTACTGTTATGTGTTCAAACGTAAACCCATCTATTGTTATCTTTTCTAATAAGAGTCTGTTATGATTTATAAACCTAACTCTGGGAAAGGGTAGTGTATTTTATCACTGTCCGTCTGAAAAAGTTAGTGCTTGTAGACTTACACGCGTGATGCCAGCATTTGTATATCGCGCGTCGCGTGTTGCATGCGTTCCTGATTTCCAGCCCTCCCCTCTCGCTCCTTTTGTCCATCTGTTCGTTCGTTTTGGTAACGCAGTATAATTAATGTTAGGATTAATTTAGGTCATTACGCAGGGCCATTCAATGTTTTTTCCAAGAAATACAGCACACGTTTCATTGAAGAAGGCGGGTAATAATACAGTAAGCTTTTATATCAACGTGAAAGCGTTACAATTTGCAGACGAAGCAGAAAACAAGGGGGATTTCGAGTACATTCTTTGTGACAGCACTGTTATTTTACCATTGCTCTTCTCTTTATTAATTTTATTTGTTAGGCTTCATATTTACCTAATAATTTATTTATGTGGATTAGAATATTTCATGACACCTCCCCTCTTAAAACAGACATTATATGTCAGTCCTTTATTCTATATACACATAGAGAAATTTATTATTATTTCTGGGGTTTACGGTGATTCTCATCACACGGATGGCGGCTTAAAAAATCCGCTCCCAGATTGGTTTTTTCCAGATATATATTCAATGCTAAAATTATATGGAGCCAGAAGCAAAGACCATCGGAGTAACCTAGAGTTCTCATGCTTAGCCTGTGCTAAAAAACGATAAAGGTTTGTGGTCAGTTTGCAACTTAAATGCCTTCCCATATAGATAAATATTGAATTTCTTTATTGCCCATATTACTGCAAGACATTCTTTTTCGCTAGTTGAGTAGTTGATTTCAGCTTTATTCAACTTTCTGCTAGCATATGCCACTGGGCTTAATTCCCCATCCAATGCATCTGATTTCTGTAGTAAAGTTGCACCTAGCCCAATATTACTTGCATCCGTCCTTACTATGAATTCTTGACTTAAGTCAGGTAATTTCAAAATGGGTTTACTTGTGAGCTTTTCCTTCAATTCTTGGTAAGTCATTTCACATTGTGGTGTCCATGTAATGCGATCTGGAAGTCCTTTACGTGTCAATTCAGTTAACGGTGCACATATGGAATTAAAGTTCTTGATATACTTCTGGTAGAAACCACATAATGAGACAAAGGATCTCACGTCCTTCTTGGTTTGTGGTCTCGGGGCTTTCTGTAGTTTCTCTAAATTCTTTGGGTCAGGGGTCATGTTTCCCTGATAAACTGTGTGTCCCAAAAATTCCAATTCTTTACATCCAACGCAACATTTGGGTGGTCGGGCTGTTAAATTTGCCTCCCTAAGTCGATCAAACAGCATGTTCAGAGAGTCAATGTGTTCCTCAAATGTTTCTGTTGCTATAAGGATATCATCCATAAAATTTGTTATACAGGGATTATTCAGAGGATCCAATAATTTTCTCATCATTCTAGAGAAGACACTAGGCGCATTCTTCAATCCAAATGGCAATCTATTAAACTCATAGTGTCCTTCTGAGGTACTAAAAGCTAGGTATGGTCTAACCTCAGGCTTTACTGGAATCTGATAGTATCCTTTACTCAGATCCACTTTTGAGAAATATTTAGCTTTATTTAGTCTGGCAAACAGCTGATTTGTATCCGGCAATGGATCCACCTGTCCTTCTGTAATAGCATTCAGTCTCCTGTAATCTATACAGAGTCTATGTTCTCCAGAGGGCTTCCTTAAGAGTACCACCCCGGAACTATACGAAGACTCACTGTGCGAAATAATTCCTTCCTTCAATAGATAGTCTATCTCTTCCTTCAAAGCTTTTTCCTTAGCAAACGGAATCGAATATGGTTTCATACAGACAGGTGTGGAGTCTATGAGTTTCATATCATATTCCAATAGGTTTGTATGCCCTGGTCGGTCTGTTAACACCTCTGCATGATTATTTAGAACCTGTTGCACTCTCTCTTTCTGAGTTTTCGTTAAATGTGTACTGATTTTCACCTGTGCTGCTGTCTCACAGGGGTGTAATGGATATTCAAATGATGAAAGTGGTTCCTTTTTCATCTCCATGGCGATGGACAAGGTCAACAAGTGTGTCTCTTCCTGATGTTCTCTTTCCAAATATTTCTTCAGGAGATTCACATGATAGATTTTTTTCTTTCCCCTTCTTATCTATCTTATAATTTGTTCTAGACACCTTCTCTAGAACTGTATATGGACCCTGCCATCCAATTTGTAACTTATTCTGACTCCCGGGCAAAAGAAGCAGTACCTTCTCTCCCACAGCCAAATTTCTGTCTTTCGCCTTCCTGTTATAATAGGCAGCATGTTTCTTCCTGGCTTGTTTCAAATTTTCATTGGCAAGTTTCCAGCCAGTTTTCAACCGAGTGGTCAGCTCATTCACATATTGGTATGAAGATGTAATGTTTTCCTCTGCCTTTTCATCAGTCCACGTTCTTAACAAAGCTTCAAGTGGACCTTTTATTGGCCTTCCAAACAATAATGTTGCCGGGGCCATACCGGTTGAACTATGGGGTACCTCCCGATAAGCAAAGAGGGCGGCGTGCAGGTACTGGTCCCATGTATCTGGTTTTTCGTGTGCCAACTTTCTCAGGATCGACATCAATGTGCCGTTAAATCTTTCCACTTGGCCGTTCCCTTGGGGATGATACACACTACAATGGAAGTGTTTGGCCTGAAAGATCCTGAAAACTTCTTCAGTTAGTTTCCCCTTGAACTGAGAGCCATTATCAGTCAAGATTTGATTGGGAAAGCCTAACCTTGTGAAAATTGTGAGCAATGTCTCTGCCACATGTTTAGAATCAATCGATGACAGGGCTACTGCCTCTCCCCACATAGAACAAGTGTCCACCAGAGTCAGAATGTAGCTGTTCCTTCTCTTGGTTCGGGTGAGAGGTCCCACAAGATCCACGGCAACTCTCTCAAAGGGTGTTCCCACTATGGGCATTTCCCCCAGAGTTGCTGGTGCAGTCCAATGTTTAGGTGCTACTCGTTGGCACTCTGGACAGGATTTTACATATCGTTTGATATCTTCAGTTATTCCTGGCCAGAAATAGTGACAAGCTATTCGCTGTCCTGTTGCGCTGATTCCCATATGACCACTGAAGGGAATCGCATGCCCTAGTTCCAACACTTTAGTCCTATATGAAGTGGGAAGGACCAGCTGTCCGTGACCATTGGATTCAGATCCAGCCTTCCTATATATCAGTTTGTTCTTCATATAAAAACTCTCCCTTGCCTGGAGGTGTATGAGATTTGGGCAACTTCTTGAAACATGGCTTGAGTGTTTTGTCCTCCGCCTGTGCCTTCCTCATCTCATCTGGGTGAGTATTTATGGGATTATCCTCCTCCTTCTTTGACTGTGATCTGGTCTGCACTGTTGCCAATATCACAGGTCTCTTGGGATTCCCCAAGAAGACATATCTACACCCCAATATTAGAGGGTAGATTGGCTCATTTATCACTGCTGCTTTTATGATTCCTTCCACATATCGCGTTTTCACTTTTATTCGGGCGACGGGAAGTGTCATGGTAGCTACATCCTTGGTTGCAGTTTGAATCTCCACTGTTTCTGTGGTGTATTGATCGGCCTGCACCAGGTGAGAACTCACAACGGAATCGTAATCTAAACCGGTATCATATAAACATCTTATAGTGACACCATTACAGATGACATCTTCACACACTGGGGGGTGGTATGGTTCCTGTAATTCTTCAGGTTTGCCCTTCTTTTCCTTTTTCCCCGATGTCATAGCAGCAAAATGAGGAGGTTTCCTTCTACAATGGTCAGTGTCATGATTGTTCATCTTACAATTTTTACACCACCTTTTTCCTTGGTTGAAAGATTTTCTTTCATCATATTTCCTTTCATCGAATTGTGGGACTTTATTTTTATTTTCATACCGTGGCCTATCAAATTGGTGCTTACCTTTATTTTGATCCTTAGGATCAAATTTATTAAAATTCTGTGGTGCCCTAAAGTTGTCCACCTGTTTCTTTTTATTACCTGTTACCTCTGCTTGAGCTGCTTGATACCTTTCAGCAACATTTAGCAACTCACCCAGCCTCTCTGCACCTTGTTCCATGAGAAACTTTCTCAGGTCTGGAGCCATGGACTCTCTTAGTTGCTCTATAAGGACCATTTCCTTAAGATCTTGGGTTTTCCCCAGAGAAGTCCATTTCTCCAAGTATGTCTCTATGCGTGCAGAGAACTGGTGATAGGTTTCACCTGACAGTAGTTTAGCATTCCTAAATTTTTTCCTGTAAAACTCTGCATTCTTTTCATACCTTAACAAAAGAGCCTGCTTTAGCATGTCATAATTTTCCTGATCACCTCTGCTCATTTTTGCAAAAACTTCATAAGCTGCCCCACGAAGTCCCTGAGATAACTTTAAGCTCCACCTTTCTCTCTCTAACCCATACGTGGTAGCTAATAGTTCATACCTATTTATATAGCTCTCAATATCATCGTCTTTCTCAACAAAATGATCTAAATGAAAATTCATAGCTGAGATTGAGGCTCCTTGAGTAACCGTAGCATCAGAGGCAAAGGGACTGGCACCATTTTCAGGAGCATGGCCTTGAAACTCAAACTCCCTTAGTCGTAACTCATGTTCCCTTTGTAATCTTTTATCTTCTGCTTCCCTTTCTGCAGCTAATTTCCTCTCTTCCCTTTCTGCAGCTAATTTCTTCTCTTCTCTTTCTGCAGCTAATTTCTTCTTTTCTCTTTCTGCAGCCTGTCTTCTTTCCTCGGCTTCCAATGCTTTAGCCTCTTTGTCAGCCTCAATCTGCAACCTCTTAGTCTCAGCCTCAGCTTGCAACCTCTTAGTCTCAGCCTCAGCTTCAAATTGTAACTTCTTAATTTCCCTTTCAGCCTCTAACCTTCTTTCGGCTTCTTTTTCTAATCTTCTTTCTTCGCGTTCAATAAATTTGTCACATTCCGTTGTGACATAGGCAACCATAACTTGCCCATCTAATCCTAACTCTTTTGCAGTCTGAACCGCAGCAGATCGAAATTTGGCCAGGTCCGCCATTGTCTATTATGTAAATTTATACAATGTCTAACCAACAATTCAATCTCTAATGGACAACACAGGCACCGTGAGCTCAACCTTATTTAATTCCACCCAAGGATACCTTTTAATTCTTATATTCCCTGAAGTGAATTACCCCCCAATATTTTTAATAGTGAAAGATTCAAAATCCCAAGAGCGAGACCCCAATATATGTGGTGAAGTGGGAAGTTATAAATACTTATAGGGAACTTAGTGTACTGACTGAGATCAGCTGTGAAGGTATCTATATCTATTAAGAGTAGTGTATTATAGATAACCTTACTTGCTACCACATATCTATATATCTCAGTCAGAATTATTCTGGAATAGTGTGATGCTACGTTATGTGTCTAGGGTATGAGTATGGTGAAGTGTAAGTCACAACAACAGACAGATAAACAATTTAATTTAATCCACTACTCTTGACAACACTGTGACACTCACATACATATAACACTCTACAAAGATATCTTAAAAGAGTCACTGATGAACTTTCAAATAACAATATGTATTCATTACTGGCATGAATGAATATGTGTCCTGATTCAACTACAAGGGAACCAGGAATCACAATCAATTTAAATTACAAGTTATGTACAGAATGTATTTAATATGAATATTGTAGTGACATATATTAGTACAAATGTTCTATGTGTGTCAGTTGTGTAGTAGTAAAATGAGGTAATACTGGTTTTGTTTTGTTCAAGCTCTGTTGGTATTGGTCATCATGACTTCAATAGTTTGTCTTTAGGGACTATTATTGGAGATGTTCACAGTTCCTGATTTTAAGACAAGTAAATTCCCCTCTGAATGGTATTTTTATAAAGTTATTTCAAGATGAGGGGACATAATGTTGAGCTCAGCTGGCCAACTCTGCTTATCTTGAGTGATGGCGGCAGGAGAGGACTCCTCTGCTCGAATTCTCTTCTGGGCTCTGGAGACACCTCACTGATAGCTAAAAGGACCAAGGAGTATGCTGTCCGACACTGGATTCAGCAAATCTCTGACCAGATGCTGCTCAGTACCATCAAGACCACTGTCCCTGAAATCAAGAAGGATGTACCTTCTACTTCATAACTAATTTATATTCTCTTTTACACTGATCACAATACAGCACAAACATTGCGTTCAGAGCGTTAGGCCAACAGTCAGCTTCATCTGAAATACTTTATACCAGCATTACCATCCTTAATGGTCACTACGCCTCTGCACTTCCAGCATTATTTCTTTCTAGTCAATCATCCAGATGTCAGTGTACTATTTGGCCATTCCATGCCGTTTTACTTCTCTCCGACACCCTCTGTTCAGGCTGGAGCATTTTAGGCTTTACCTCACGTTTGCCACTGAACTACACATATATATACAGGCATAAATCAACAATTCACATTCAATTTTCATTAAAAGATATTAAATGGTTCAAGCTTACCACAATTCATACGAATAACACAGATACGTTGATTAGCAATGAATTCTGGCACAAACTGGCACAAATTTCCTTCTGCTTATCTTCCAGGCTTTTATTGAGCCAAATATAAGCTGGCTTCAACGCACTGATGCTTTATCAAGTGTATTTAAACAAGTGGTTTCGAACTAACGCTCCCAAGTGTGTATATCAGCGAGACTGGCCAATGAGCCACGTTTCGACAAGTGTTTGAAAAAATGTTATCTTTTCCCGTCTCCCCTAACAACCAAGATAGTATTTATAGCCCGACCAATCGTGGTTAGGCTTTCATTTGTTGCGCTCCAATCAATTTGAAGTTTACATGGTAGGCTATTTCTGTAACGTAAATTTTTTCCAAACACGTTAAAAAAAAATCTTATGAGCAGAAATGATTTTATGCTGTCAGGCACCCCCAATATTTTATTTTGGGTATAATTTATTAATTCCTGGACTATTTGCGTAACGTTTTACATATTATTTGTCAGCAAGCCCTAAGGAACCCAAAAATACTAATTTAAAGGAGCTACGTGGCTGCGTTCAAAATATGCAATTTCTTCTACCTCCTGTTTGGAAGATGTGCTGTCTGGGTACTGTTATGTGTTCAAACGTAAACCCATCTATTGTTATCTTTTCTAATAAGAGTCTGTTATGATTTATAAACCTAACTCTGGGAAAGGGTAGTGTATTTTATCACTGTCCGTCTGAAAAAGTTAGTGCTTGTAGACTTACACGCGTGATGCCAGCATTTGTATATCGCGCGTCGCGTGTTGCATGCGTTCCTGATTTCCAGCCCTCCCCTCTCGCTCCTTTTGTCCATCTGTTCGTTCGTTTTGGTAACGCAGTATAATTAATGTTAGGATTAATTTAGGTCATTACGCAGGGCCATTCAATGTTTTTTCCAAGAAATACAGCACACGTTTCATTGAAGAAGGCGGGTAATAATACAGTAAGCTTTTATATCAACGTGAAAGCGTTACAATTTGCAGACGAAGCAGAAAACAAGGGGGATTTCGAGTACATTCTTTGTGACAGCACTGTTATTTTACCATTGCTCTTCTCTTTATTAATTTTATTTGTTAGGCTTCATATTTACCTAATAATTTATTTATGTGCTTCGGCAAGATTACTGGGTATAACGCCATACTGAGGAAAATAGCTGGATCAAGTTGGGGAGCTAACGAAACAACACTAAAGAAAGTGTATACAGGTGCAATAAGACCTATATTAGAGTACGGATCAGCAGCATGGTCTACAGCAGCCAAATCACACCTACAAGCCTTAGATAATGTACTAAATCAAGCGCTTCGGTTGATCACGGGTGCCATGAAGACCACACCAATAAATGAAATGGAAAAAATCACAGGCATTCCACCTTTATTATACAGACGAGACAATAAGACCCTGATCCAAGCAGAAAAGTACAAGAACATGCCCGCACATCCAATGAAAACTAGATTTAGAGATTTAGCCAGTGGGAGGTTGAAGAGAAGCAGTTTTGTGCATCGGTTTAAAAAACTAATTAGAACATACAAGGATGAACTACCAGACATCACTAAGGAAATAACTCCCACACTCCTCCCAACCCCATGGGAATAACATCAAAATTTCAGCATTAAGACCTCCATAACTACCTGTCGTAGATTTTCGATAGGAGAATTAAGACTAGGTTTGGTCCCTTCTGAATAGGTTTGAATAGGTGATAGACTCAGTGAGAGTTTGTGAAAGGTAATAGAATTTCCACACACGTGAGATGATAGATTTGATATAGTGGCTGTCTCTGAAAGCGAAAAGAATTCTTCTCTCTCTCACCTATCTTCTACAACAGTTGTTACAGCGTCAGACAGACTACACCAATATACATATTACGTATATTTCTATCACTCACAGGCACGCACATACACGTGACGACAGGTAAACACACAGACGTGGGAAAACTATAACAATGATATATATATTCTCTAGAACGAGCTGACCAAACACGATTGTTTAGTTCAAGAGCGATTTTAATATCAGGAAAAAATCGGCTCACAACATCAAAGAAAGTACATCAAGGAAAATACATATACACATAGTCATAAAAAAATCAAGGAATGTTGCAAGGATGATAGCCCCGTTATAGTGTTAACTCTAGGTTTAGCCCGGCCCCGTTAAGAGAACAGATGATGGCGCCAGAGTCACAGATACATAGGGTTTGAGTCTAAGAGTTTTTCTTTGTTTTATCTCGTAATTATATGCACAGAGTTTGAAAAAATCTGATTTAACCTAAGACAAAAACACAAGAACTCTAGCCTTAGCAACAAATTATGCAGATTGAAAAAAACAAATAGGACAGCAACAGGGTGTCAAAGATATAATAGTGAAAAATATCACTCAAACCAGCGTACACTCATTCATTCCGCCATGGCTTCTCACACTAGTACTCACGACTTTGCTTGCTGCCTCTTGGAACACATTGATTTTAGATTTTCACACAGACTCAAAAAATGCAGTCTACTGCCAAGAAGTCCCCAGTTCCAAAAGACCTGTTTAACTTGGAGTCTCCGGGAACGACTACTTGGGTATGCAAATTTGTTCAAATGTCTGATTAAGTCACCTAACAATTATTCCAGGCGCGGGAGTTAACAGAGCACAGTGTCAATAGCGTAGGTTTCTAAAAAAAATGATGAATGTCAGGTCGGTGCCTTCCCTCAGTATAGGATTCACTTTAGTCACACCACAGATTTGTCCACAAGATATAATCTAGTCGGGAAATGATTGTTAATATTCACGCCACCAGGCAGCAAATTATATAGAGTTTCTAGAAGAAATTAAGTGCTGGCTCCAAGGTCCAGTATTTATCATTACAGTCTTTGAAAACCCGTTATAGGGATATTAGTATTTCTGTCTAACTTGCACCGTCAGATCAGTGTTACTTGAGAAAACCCACGTGGTTCAAAATAAGGACTGTCTATTTCTTCACAAGTATGGAAACTACTACTAGGTGCTGGTAAAGTTAGGGTCACCCCAAAACTTTCACTGTGTGGAGGAAAAATAACACATATAATATAATAAACAGAATCTGTACTGGTTAAAACTTACATTTAAACTTGCAAGCAGAGAGCTTTGCTTATCATTTAAACTTCCCGTGACGTAAGTTATATTTAAAAATCAGCATTCCTCATAAATTAGGAACACGTGCGTATCCCGTCATCATTCATGAGGCTCGATTCTAGAGTTTATACGTTAGTTTAGAAAAATACACTCGACTGAGTATTAGCAGTTAAATTAAATTCATAAATAGCTACAATTGCCGTTATAAGCTAGAAATTTTAATTTTTAGTCTGCTTTCCACTGAATGCTTCCCTAGAAAATATAATAGCCTACCACTTTATTTCTCTTCTGCGCTAAAGAAATAGATTAAAATGAATTAAGCGATTTAACACTTTAACACTCACAAAATCTATATATCTATCATATTAATTACCTCAACCACAGAATTACAGGTAGTCGCACAACTTAAGAATAAAAATGCTGAAAATATTTCTGGAAGTCTAGAAGTTCGACAAATTGCCGAAACAAACTGAGATCTTCGCTAACAGCTATTCTGTTTTTCGAGCGACCTATCTACTGTGGAGTCTATGAGCGAGAATGAAATTAAAGTTTCAAACTTGGCCAATATCTTAAAATCAGACAAAGGGCCGAAACTTATTTCGCCAAGCGAAATTATCTCCCCTACTCCCAACATTTACGTCCGCTTAACGCGTGTCGTAACTGTCACCTACTGACCACGATGTACGCGTGTCAGTTTCAAATCCCAGACAGCCTGACTCCATTGCCCAAGTGAGCGCCGTGTCAGTTTGGGATTTTCCAGCCAAATGTCTGGATACTGCCCGGTGCAGATGTAAAGTATCACACCTCACCGGGACTAATGCCGAGAAGAAGCTCGCGCGCTCGGTGAGAATGTAGACGATTTGCTACGTCCTGTGTTCAGCGAACCGACTTATCACGCCTTATGACGCCCTGCAGCCCTGACATCTACGTAATATCGTCCTAGCGCGATTCTCAGTTTAAGAGAAAGGAAAACAGGTAAAGTTTGCGAATTATATGAAAATAATATTCGCAAAACGAATGGATGAAAAATATACAGGAAAAAAAAAATACAGAGATAATAAAAGAGAGAATTTTATGTGAAAGAATAGGAAGAAGATGTAGGAAATTAAATGAATATAAACCCTACGTGACAGAGCCTCCCCCCTTTAAGATATGGAAGCACTCCATGTCTACGTTATGGAGTTTAATTTCCTATAACCGTAGCTTCGGGGTGTCTGTCCTCTTCCCTCTCATCTTCCCCCTCCATCTCTGTCCAATTCCTACTCAAGTCCACTCCTCAAAGTTTCCTTCCCCTGGAATGTCTCATATGCGCGCTTGAAAGAGCGTCGCCGCTTCTGACATTTTTGAAAGATTTCCTGTGATAGCGGTGGAATATCCCTGCCACTATCGTCATCTTCGTCAGTTTTGGCGATCGTCAGGAGATGGTCGGAGGTTGGCACTGGTTTTTCCAAGTATCTCTTTAAGAGATTTAAATGGAAAACCTTCTCCTTTCCTTCAATAGAGATCTGGTAGTTAGCCTTAGAAATCTTTTTCAGGACGGTAAACGGCCCTTGCCATCCGATCTTCAGTTGGTTGTTCTCGTAGGGAGTAACACCAAAACTTTCTCTCCTGCTTCCAGTTCTCTCTCTTCCGCGACTTTCCTGTATCGGTTAGCGTGCTTTGTGCGAGCTCGCTTAAAGTTAGTCGTTGCTAGGTCCCACCCTAGTTTCAACCTTTCCTTTAAAACCGACACATATTTACTTGCTGAGACGACTGTCTCATCCGCCTTCTCGTCTGTCAGAGACTGAAGTAAGGCTTCAAGCGGGCCCTTAATGGGTCTGCCAAATAAGAGTGTAGCTGGCGGAAATCCTGTGGAAGTATGAGGAGATTCTCTGTAGCCAAATAATGCTGCAGGAATACAGAGATCCCAATCTTCAGGTTTCACTTGTGCCAGCTTACTTAGCATCATGGTGAGGTTTCCATTAGCACGTTCCACGAGCCCATTTCCCGGCCGGAGTATATGGCTTAGTGTGGATGTGCTGGGTCCTCAAGATCTTAACGATCTCATCCATCAACAGGTTTCGGTATGGAGATCCATTATCCGTCAACACTTGCTGCGGGAATCCCAACCGAGTGAAAATCTGCACGAGGGCTTCTGCGACATGCTTGGCATCTGCGCATGTTAGCGGGATAGCTTCTGCCCATAAAGTGCATGTATCGACTAAGGTCAGGATGAACCTGTTCCTTCTTTTAGTCCTTTCGAAAGGCCCTAAAATGTCGATCACAACCCGTTCGAATGGTGTTCCCATTATTGGCATTTCACCCATGTGGACTGGGGGTGCCCGTTGCTTGGGTGGTACACGTTGGCACTGGGCACAGGATTTGACATATCTGATAATATCAGTATTTACTCCTGGCCACCAATAATGAGTGGTTATACGTTGGTTTGTGGCGTTCTGTCCCATATGTCCGCTAAAGGGAAGAGAGTGCCCCATTTCTAGGATTTGGCTTCTGTACTGTTTCGGTACTAGGAGCTGGTTGTAACCTTGGTCAGGCTTGCCCGTTCTCCGATAAAGTACGCCATCCTCAGAAAAAATGTCCCCGTGCTGTTTGGGTTCCTTAGCCATGGGCAGTTTCCTAAAGCAGGGTGCCAAAGTAGGGTCCTTGTATTGCGCTTCTTTAAGTTCCATAGGTAACAAATTTGGCGCAGGCTCCCGTTCCTTCTTGGTTTGCCCTCTTGTAGTTACTGCTGCCACAATCGGCTCTTCCGGTTTCCCAATACACACGTATCTCCCGCCAAGTATGACTGGGTAGATGGGATCATCCATAACAGCCGCTTTGATCACACCTCTGACAAAGTCAGAGTGTATCTCCACCAATGCGATGGGAAGCGCTGTAGGTGCATCACTCTTACGAACTCCACAAAGTTTGACGGTCTCTCCTGTCTCTTGACCGGGTTTGACCAGGTTTCTGGCAACAATGCAATCATAAGAAAGCCCCGTGTCAAATAAGCAAGAAGTTTGAGAACCGTTCAAAGTAACAGTACCTCGCGTTGAGGGTCTATCCCCAACAGGTTGGGAATCACTGTCAATAATTCCGCCTTGCGAGACTGTCAATAAGCATCCGATGCGTTTCGGCTCGGTGTGCTCGGTCTGATCATATGTCCCGTGCTCGGGGGTTCTCCCTTTGCCACCTTGTCCTTTCTGGCTACGCTGCCATGTAGGGCGGTCGGGTTGATCAGACTGTTTGGGGTGGTTGGGGTACTTGTTCTTGTAGAACTTGGATTTTTCAGGAGGGGGGTTTTGAGGTCCAGTTTCTCTGTGGTTGTTTTGGTTAGAAGCCTGAGAAGATTGCTCTAGGTTATGTTTTCGAAAATGCTCCTCTGTCGGTTTCCGCTTTGTGGCCGGTAGTTCAGCCAGCGCATTGTGATAACGCTCAGACTTTTCCAAAATGTCTTCAAGTTTTTCTGCCCCCTGCTCAGCGAGAAATCTCCGGGTATCAGCAGACAAAGTGTTCTTTATTTGTTCAGTTAGAACAAGTTCCTCAAGACCTTCATAGGTAGAGGGGAGCTGCGAAAGCTCAAGGCACTTTGTTAGATATCCCTTAAGACGAGATGAGAACTGGTGAAAAGTTTCAGAATTCTCTTTCCGGCTGTTGCGAAACAGTTGCAAAAACTTGCGAGCGTTCATTTCAAAGCGCTCCAGTAACGCTTTCTTCAACACATCGTAGTCGTCTTGTTGGCTACTTTCCAGCTTAGAATAAACATCATAAGCAGAACCTTTTAGGGCCTGGGAAAGTTTCATATTCCAACGCGACCTCTCTAACCCGTACAGAGTTGCAATTTTCTCAAATTTTTCTAACCATGTGTCAATCTTCTCATTTGGACAAGGAAAAGATTCAAGAGTGAAAGACATAGCATTTAGTTGAAGAGATTGAGTGTTAGCAGGGTCAGTTAAGGAAGAATGAGGAGAAGACTCTCCATTGCTGGAGGTAGAGGCAGCACCACGACTTTGGAATTCTAGAGTTTTAAGAGCCAACTCATGCTGTCTCTCTTCTCTCTCCTTCTCATGCTGTCTCTCCTTCTCTTTTTCCTCATGCTGTCTCTCCTCCCTCTCCTTCTCCTGTTGTCTCTCCTTCTCTCTTTCCTCATGCTGTATCCTGCGAATTTCCATTTCCTCATCCATCTTCTTCTGCTGTAAAGCTTCAGCTGCTTTCCTCTCCGCATCATATCTCTCCAGTTCGTCTCTGACAAAAGCTTTCGCTTCCTCTCCTTCCAGTCCCTCCTCTCTCGCTTCGTCCCTGAGAAGTTGTCTAAGCTTTGCCCTCTCGGCCATATTATGTCAGTGACTGAGACACGTGGAGATATAAAATAGGAAAAAGAATAACCTGGTTCCTACCACTTACGAGAAAAAAAAAAAACCAAAAATTCAAAAGATGATATCCTTAACCCTGGGATACCTCCTCCAAAGTAAAATCTAACTATCGCTGCTATTATCGGCAATAAAGCACTCAATGCAAAACACGACTACGCCAAATAAATGGTAGTTAAGATTACAACTGAAAAATAAGTTGCTACAGTGGAAAAGCAAAAGAATATTGCAAAAATTAAAGAGAAAAATAATCCCTTAATTTTTAAAAATCCACTATAAGTTCGCCCCTGAAGTCAGATCGGGTAAGGGAGGGAATTAATCTGGACAAAAAAGTCCGAAACACACTCCTTAACTTAGTTCAAACGCCGTTCTGCCTCAGTACCCAGTGAATGTTATACACTCACCACTTTACCAGCATTTAGTATTACAATCAGCAGTTAACATATATCCCGACAAAATCAACCTGTAACCAAAATGTATATTATTCAAAGATGCTGTGGAAAAAAAAAACTTATTAGTTTGTGTGGTCAGCACGCCCGTAAACAGATCGCTAGTCTAGGGGGTAATTATTTTAAAGATATAACAACTCACAAGACATCACACTCTTACTCTATTACAGAATAAGAATCTTAAATACAAAATCCAGATAGACGAGTCCACGTTTGTCGTACTCGTCTTCCTATTCTAAGTTCAAAAACCGGAAACGACCCCTCATTTGTCGTACTCGTCTTCCTCTTCTAAGTTCAAAAATCCGTCGGAAACGAGACCCATTTGTCGTAGATTTCGATAGGAGAATTAAGACTAGGTTTGGTCCCTTCTGAATAGGTTTGAATAGGTGATAGACTCAGTGAGAGTTAGTGAAAGGTAATAGAATTTCCACACACGTGAGATGATAGATTTGATATAGTGGCTGTCTCTGAAAGCGAAAAGAATTCTTCTCTCTCTCACCTATCTTCTACAACAGTTGTTACAGCGTCAGACAGACTACACCAATATACATATTACGTATATTTCTATCACTCACAGGCACGCACATACACGTGACGACAGGTAAACACACAGACGTGGGAAAACTATAACAATGATATATATATTATCTAGAACGAGCTGACCAAACACGATTGTTTAGTTCAAGAGCGATTTTAATATCAGGAAAAAATCGGCTCACAACATCAAAGAAAGTACATCAAGGAAAATACATATACACATAGTCATAAAAAATCAAGGAAATGTTGCAAGGATGATAGCCCCGTTATAGTGTTAACTCTAGGTTTAGCCCGGCCCCGTTAAGAGAACAGATGATGGCGCCAGAGTCACAGATACATAGGGTTTGAGTCTAAGAGTTTTTCTTTGTTTTATCTCGTAATTATATGCACAGAGTTTGAAAAAAATCTGATTTAACCTAAGACAAAAACACAAGAACTCTAGCCTTAGCAACAAATTATGCAGATTGAAAAAAAAAAATAGGACAGCAACAGGGTGTCAAAGATATAATAGTGAAAAATATCACTCAAACCAGCGTACACTCATTCATTCCGCCATGGCTTCTCACACTAGTACTCACGACTTTGCTTGCTGCCTCTTGGAACACATTGATTTTAGATTTTCACACAGACTCAAAAAATGCAGTCTACTGCCAAGAAGTCCCCAGTTCCAAAAGACCTGTTTAACTTGGAGTCTCCGGGAACGACTACTTGGGTATGCAAATTTGTTCAAATGTCTGATTAAGTCACCTAACAATTATTCCAGGCGCGGGAGTTAACAGAGCACAGTGTCAATAGCGTAGGTTTCTAAAAAAAATGATGAATGTCAGGTCGGTGCCTTCCCTCAGTATAGGATTCACTTTAGTCACACCACAGATTTGTCCACAAGATATAATCTAGTCGGGAAATGATTGTTAATATTCACGCCACCAGGCAGCAAATTATATAGAGTTTCTAGAAGAAATTAAGTGCTGGCTCCAAGGTCCAGTATTTATCATTACAGTCTTTGAAAACCCGTTATAGGGATATTAGTATTTCTGTCTAACTTGCACCGTCAGATCAGTGTTACTTGAGAAAACCCACGTGGTTCAAAATAAGGACTGTCTATTTCTTCACAAGTATGGAAACTACTACTAGGTGCTGGTAAAGTTAGGGTCACCCCAAAACTTTCACTGTGTGGAGGAAAAATAACACATATAATATAATAAACAGAATCTGTACTGGTTAAAACTTACATTTAAACTTGCAAGCAGAGAGCTTTGCTTATCATTTAAACTTCCCGTGACGTAAGTTATATTTAAAAATCAGCATTCCTCATAAATTAGGAACACGTGCGTATCCCGTCATCATTCATGAGGCTGGATTCTAGAGTTTATACGTTAGTTTAGAAAAATACACTCGACTGAGTATTAGCAGTTAAATTAAATTCATAAATAGCTACAATTGCCGTTATAAGCTAGAAATTTTAATTTTTAGTCTGCTTTCCACTGAATGCTTCCCTAGAAAATATAATAGCCTACCACTTTATTTCTCTTCTGCGCTAAAGAAATAGATTAAAATGAATTAAGCGATTTAACACTTTAACACTCACAAAATCTATATATCTATCATATTAATTACCTCAACCACAGAATTACAGGTAGTCGCACAACTTAAGAATAAAAATGCTGAAAATATTTCTGGAAGTCTAGAAGTTCGACAAATTGCCGAAACAAACTGAGATCTTCGCTAACAGCTATTCTGTTTTTCGAGCGACCTATCTACTGTGGAGTCTATGAGCGAGAATGAAATTAAAGTTTCAAACTTGGCCAATATCTTAAAATCAGACAAAGGGCCCAAACTTATTTCGCCAAGCGAAATTATCTCCCCTACTCCCAACATTTACGTCCGCTTAACGCGTGTCGTAACTGTCACCTACTGACCACGATGTACGCGTGTCAGTTTCAAATCCCAGACAGCCTGACTCCATTGCCCAAGTGAGCGCCGTGTCAGTTTGGGATTTTCCAGCCAAATGTCTGGATACTGCCCGGTGCAGATGTAAAGTATCACACCTCACCGGGACTAATGCCGAGAAGAAGCTCGCGCGCTCGGTGAGAATGTAGACGATTTGCTACGTCCTGTGTTCAGCGAACCGACTTATCACGCCTTCTGACGCCCTGCAGCCCTGACATCTACGTAATATCGTCCTAGCGCGATTCTCAGTTTAAGAGAAAGGAAAACAAGGTAAAGTTTGCGAATTATATGAAAATAATATTCGCAAAACGAATGGATGAAAAATATACAGGAAAAAAAAAATACAGAGATAATAAAAGAGAGAATTTATGTGAAAGAATAGGAAGAAGATGTAGGAAATTAAATGAATATAAACCCTACGTGACAGAGCCTCCCCCCTTTAAGATATGGAAGCACTCCATGTCTACGTTATGGAGTTTAATTTCCTATAACCGTAGCTTCGGGGTGTCTGTCCTCTTCCCTCTCATCTTCCCCCCATCTCTGTCCAATTCCTACTCAAGTCCACTCCTCAAAGTTTCCTTCCCCTGGAATGTCTCATATGCGCGCTTGAAAGAGCGTCGCCGCTTCTGACATTTTTGAAAGATTTCCTGTGATAGCGGTGGAATATCCCTGCCACTATCGTCATCTTCGTCAGTTTTGGCGATCGTCAGGAGATGGTCGGAGGTTGGCACTGGTTTTTCCAAGTATCTCTTTAAGAGATTTAAATGGAAAACCTTCTCCTTTCCTTCAATAGAGATCTGGTAGTTAGCCTTAGAAATCTTTTTCAGGACGGTAAACGGCCCTTGCCATCCGATCTTCAGTTGGTTGTTCTCAGTAGGGAGTAACACCAAAACTTTCTCTCCTGCTTCCAGTTCTCTCTCTTCCGCGACTTTCCTGTATCGGTTAGCGTGCTTTGTGCGAGCTCGCTTAAAGTTAGTCGTTGCTAGGTCCCACCCTAGTTTCAACCTTTCCTTTAAAACCGACACATATTTACTTGCTGAGACGACTGTCTCATCCGCCTTCTCGTCTGTCAGAGACTGAAGTAAGGCTTCAAGCGGGCCCTTAATGGGTCTGCCAAATAAGAGTGTAGCTGGCGGAAATCCTGTGGAAGTATGAGGAGATTCTCTGTAGCCAAATAATGCTGCAGGAATACAGAGATCCCAATCTTCAGGTTTCACTTGTGCCAGCTTACTTAGCATCATGGTGAGGTTTCCATTAGCACGTTCCACGAGCCCATTTCCGGCCGGAGTATATGGCTTAGTGTGGATGTGCTGGGTCCTCAAGATCTTAACGATCTCATCCATCAACAGGTTTCGGTATGGAGATCCATTATCCGTCAACACTTGCTGAGGGAATCCCAACCGAGTGAAAATCTGCACGAGGGCTTCTGCGACATGCTTGGCATCTGCGCATGTTAGCGGGATAGCTTCTGCCCATAAAGTGCATGTATCGACTAAGGTCAGGATGAACCTGTTCCTTCTTTTAGTCCTTTCGAAAGGCCCTAAAATGTCGATCACAACCCGTTCGAATGGTGTTCCCATTATTGGCATTTCACCCATGTGGACTGGGGGTGCCCGTTGCTTGGGTGGCACACGTTGGCACTGGGCACAGGATTTGACATATCTGATAATATCAGTATTTACTCCTGGCCACCAATAATGAGTGGTTATACGTTGGTTTGTGGCGTTCTGTCCCATATGTCCGCTAAAGGGAAGAGAGTGCCCCATTTCTAGGATTTGGCTTCTGTACTGTTTCGGTACTAGGAGCTGGTTGTAACCTTGGTCAGGCTTGCCCGTTCTCCGATAAAGTACGCCATCCTCAGAAAAAATGTCCCCGTGCTGTTTGGGTTCCTTAGCCATGGGCAGTTTCCTAAAGCAGGGTGCCAAAGTAGGGTCCTTGTATTGCGCTTCTTTAAGTTCCATAGGTAACAAATTTGGCGCAGGCTCCCGTTCCTTCTTGGTTTGCCCTCTTGTAGTTACTGCTGCCACAATCGGCTCTTCCGGTTTCCCAATACACACGTATCTCCCGCCAAGTATGACTGGGTAGATGGGATCATCCATAACAGCCGCTTTGATCACACCTCTGACAAAGTCAGAGTGTATCTCCACCAATGCGATGGGAAGCGCTGTAGGTGCATCACTCTTACGAACTCCACAAAGTTTGACGGTCTCTCCTGTCTCTTGACCGGGTTTAACCAGGTTTCTGGCAACAATGCAATCGTAAGAAAGCCCCGTGTCAAATAAGCAAGAAGTTTGAGAACCGTTCAAAGTAACAGTACCTCGCGTTGAGGGTCTATCCCCAACAGGTTGGGAATCACTGTCAATAATTCCGCCTTGCGAGACTGTCAATAAGCATCCGATGCGTTTCGGCTCGGTGTGCTCGGTCTGATCATATGTCCCGTGCTCAGGGGTTCTCCCTTTGCCACCTTGTCCTTTCTGGCTACGCTGCCATGTAGGGCGGTCGGGTTGATCAGACTGTTTGGGGTGGTTGGGGTACTTGTTCTTGTAGAACTTGGATTTTTCAGGAGGGGGGTTTTGAGGTCCAGTTTCTCTGTGGTTGTTTTGGTTAGAAGCCTGAGAAGATTGCTCTAGGTTATGTTTTCGAAAATGCTCCTCTGTCGGTTTCCGCTTTGTGGCCGGTAGTTCAGCCAGCGCATTGTGATAACGCTCAGACTTTTCCAAAATGTCTTCAAGTTTTTCTGCCCCCTGCTCAGCGAGAAATCTCCGGGTATCAGCAGACAAAGTGTTCTTTATTTGTTCAGTTAGAACAAGTTCCTCAAGACCTTCATAGGTAGAGGGGAGCTGCGAAAGCTCAAGGCACTTTGTTAGATATCCCTTAAGACGAGATGAGAACTGGTGAAAAGTTTCAGAATTCTCTTTCCGGCTGTTGCGAAACAGTTGCAAAAACTTGCGAGCGTTCATTTCAAAGCGCTCCAGTAACGCTTTCTTCAACACATCGTAGTCGTCTTGTTGGCTACTTTCCAGCTTAGAATAAACATCATAAGCAGAACCTTTTAGGGCCTGGGAAAGTTTCATATTCCAACGCGACCTCTCTAACCCGTACAGAGTTGCAATTTTCTCAAATTTTTCTAACCATGTGTCAATCTTCTCATTTGGACAAGGAAAAGATTCAAGAGTGAAAGACATAGCATTTAGTTGAAGAGATTGAGTGTTAGCAGGGTCAGTTAAGGAAGAATGAGGAGAAGACTCTCCATTGCTGGAGGTAGAGGCAGCACCACGACTTTGGAATTCTAGAGTTTTAAGAGCCAACTCATGCTGTCTCTCTTCTCTCTCCTTCTCATGCTGTCTCTCCTTCTCCTGTTGTCTCTCCTTCTCTCTTTCCTCATGCTGCATCCTGCGAATTTCCATTTCCTCATCCATCTTCTTCTGCTGTAAAGCTTCAGCTGCTTTCCTCTCCGCATCATATCTCTCCAGTTCGTCTCTGACAAAAGCTTTCGCTTCCTCTCCTTCCAGTCCCTCCTCTCTCGCTTCGTCCCTGAGAAGTTGTCTAAGCTTTGCCCTCTCGGCCATATTATGTCAGTGACTGAGACACGTGGAGATAGAAAATAGGAAAAAGAATAACCTGGTTCCTACCACTTACGAGAAAAAAAAATGTACCAAAAATTCAAAAGATGATATCCTTAACCCTGGGATACCTCCTCCAAAGTAAAATCTAACTATCGCTGCTATTATCGGCAATAAAGCACTCAATGCAAAACACGACTACGCCAAATAAATGGTAGTTAAGATTACAACTGAAAAATAAGTTGCTACAGTGGAAAAGCAAAAGAATATTGCAAAAATTAAAGAGAAAAATAATCCCTTAATTTTTAAAAATCCACTATAAGTTCGCCCCTGAAGTCAGATCGGGTAAGGGAGGGAATTAATCTGGACAAAAAAGTCCGAAACACACTCCTTAACTTAGTTCAAACGCCGTTCTGCCTCAGTACCCAGTGAATGTTATACACTCACCACTTTACCAGCATTTAGTATTACAATCAGCAGTTAACATATATCCCGACAAAATCAACCTGTAACCAAAATGTATATTATTCAAAGATGCTGTGGAAAAAAAAAACTTATTAGTTTGTGTGGTCAGCACGCCCGTAAACAGATCGTTAGTCTAGGGGGTAATTATTTAAAGATATAACAACTCACAAGACATCACACTCTTACTCTATTACAGAATAAGAATCTTAAATACAAAATCCAGATAGACGAGTCCACGTTTGTCGTACTCGTCTTCCTATTCTAAGTTCAAAGACCGGAAACGAGTCCTCATTTGTCGTACTCGTCTTCCTATTCTAAGTTCAAAAATCCGTCGGACGAGACCCCATTTGTCGTAGATTTCCGATAGGAGAATTAAGACTAGGTTTGGTCCCTTCTGAATAGGTTTGAATAGGTGATAGACTCAGTGAGAGTTTGTGAAAGGTAATAGAATTTCCACACACGTGAGATGATAGATTTGATATAGTGGCTGTCTCTGAAAGCGAAAAGAATTCTTCTCTCTCTCACCTATCTTCTACAACAGTTGTTACAGCGTCAGACAGACTACACCAATATACATATTACGTATATTTCTATCACTCACAGGCACGCACATACACGTGACGACAGGTAAACACACAGACGTGGGAAAACTATAACAATGATATATATATTATCTAGAACGAGCTGACCAAACACGATTGTTTAGTTCAAGAGCGATTTTAATATCAGGAAAAAATCGGCTCACAACATCAAAGAAAGTACATCAAGGAAAATACATATACACATAGTCATAAAAAATCAAGGAAATGTTGCAAGGATGATAGCCCCGTTATAGTGTTAACTCTAGGTTTAGCCCGGCCCCGTTAAGAGAACAGATGATGGCGCCAGAGTCACAGATACATAGGGTTTGAGTCTAAGAGTTTTTCTTTGTTTTATCTCGTAATTATATGCACAGAGTTTGAAAAAAATCTGATTTAACCTAAGACAAAAACACAAGAACTCTAGCCTTAGCAACAAATTATGCAGATTGGAAAAAAACAAATAGGACAGCAACAGGGTGTCAAAGATATAATAGTGAAAAATATCACTCAAACCAGCGTACACTCATTCATTCCGCCATGGCTTCTCACACTAGTACTCACGACTTTGCTTGCTGCCTCTTGGAACACATTGATTTTAGATTTTCACACAGACTCAAAAAATGCAGTCTACTGCCAAGAAGTCCCCAGTTCCAAAAGACCTGTTTAACTTGGAGTCTCCGGGAACGACTACTTGGGTATGCAAATTTGTTCAAATGTCTGATTAAGTCACCTAACAATTATTCCAGGCGCGGGAGTTAACAGAGCACAGTGTCAATAGCGTAGGTTTCTAAAAAAAATGATGAATGTCAGGTCGGTGCCTTCCCTCAGTATAGGATTCACTTTAGTCACACCACAGATTTGTCCACAAGATATAATCTAGTCGGGAAATGATTGTTAATATTCACGCCACCAGGCAGCAAATTATATAGAGTTTCTAGAAGAAATTAAGTGCTGGCTCCAAGGTCCAGTATTTATCATTACAGTCTTTGAAAACCCGTTATAGGGATATTAGTATTTCTGTCTAACTTGCACCGTCAGATCAGTGTTACTTGAGAAAACCCACGTGGTTCAAAATAAGGACTGTCTATTTCTTCACAAGTATGGAAACTACTACTAGGTGCTGGTAAAGTTAGGGTCACCCCAAAACTTTCACTGTGTGGAGGAAAAATAACACATATAATATAATAAACAGAATCTGTACTGGTTAAAACTTACATTTAAACTTGCAAGCAGAGAGCTTTGCTTATCATTTAAACTTCCCGTGACGTAAGTTATATTTAAAAATCAGCATTCCTCATAAATTAGGAACACGTGCGTATCCCGTCATCATTCATGAGGCTGGATTCTAGAGTTTATACGTTAGTTTAGAAAAATACACTCGACTGAGTATTAGCAGTTAAATTAAATTTATAAATAGCTACAATTGCCGTTATAAGCTAGAAATTTAATTTTTTAGTCTGCTTTCCACTGAATGCTTCCCTAGAAAATATAATAGCCTACCACTTTATTTCTCTTCTGCGCTAAAGAAATAGATTAAAATGAATTAAGCGATTTAACACTTTAACACTCACAAAATCTATATATCTATCATATTAATTACCTCAACCACAGAATTACAGGTAGTCGCACAACTTAAGAATAAAAATGCTGAAAATATTTCTGGAAGTCTAGAAGTTCGACAAATTGCCGAAACAAACTGAGATCTTCGCTAACAGCTATTCTGTTTTTCGAGCGACCTATCTACTGTGGAGTCTATGAGCGAGAATGAAATTAAAGTTTCAAACTTGGCCAATATCTTAAAATCAGACAAAGGGCCGAAACTTATTTCGCCAAGCGAAATTATCTCCCCTACTCCCAACATTTACGTCCGCTTAACGCGTGTCGTAACTGTCACCTACTGACCACGATGTACGCGTGTCAGTTTCAAATCCCAGACAGCCTGACTCCATTGCCCAAGTGAGCGCCGTGTCAGTTTGGGATTTTCCAGCCAAATGTCTGGATACTGCCCGGTGCAGATGTAAAGTATCACACCTCACCCGGACTAATGCCGAGAAGAAGCTTGCGCGCTCGGTGAGAATGTAGACGATTTGCTACGTCCTGTGTTCAGCGAACCGACTTATCACGCCTTATGACGCCCTGCAGCCCTGACATCTACGTAATATCGTCCTAGCGCGATTCTCAGTTTAAGAGAAAGGAAAACAGGTAAAGTTTGCGAATTATATGAAAATAATATTCGCAAAACGAATGGATGAAAAAATATACAGGAAAAAATGAAATACAGAGATAATAAAAGAGAGAATTTTATGTGAAAGAATAGGAAGAAGATGTAGGAAATTAAATGAATATAAACCCTACGTGACACTACCACCTGCCCCATGGGAGAGCTAAATACTCTCCAAAGGAAAATAGCAGCATGTGACATGATTGAAGAACTATACCCCAGAGAAGCATGGATCCAAGTATATACTGATGGATCTGCAACCAGAGCAGTGAAGAACGGAGGCGCAGGAGTTTATCTGGTCTATCCAGACAAAGAAAACGAATCCACCTGTTCAAACTACTCTGCTGAAGTACAGGCCTTAAGCATTGCTGCAGGAATAATAAATAACACAATAAGCCAATGTCAGCAGGTTGTATTCCTTACCGATGCAATGTCAGTTCTGCAAGCCCTCAACAGTGATAAACTGCCAGAATTAAACAAAGTCCTATGCGAAGTAAATATCAAAAGAAGGGTAGTGCTACAGTGGATACCATCACACTGTGGCATACAAGGAAATGAGAGAGCAGACACGTTAGCAAAAGAGGGAGCAACACAGGAAAAAAAGAACAAACAATCACATTCCAGGAAAAGAAGACCCTTATCAAGGCCATCAGAAAAATTGACCAACAAAGAGACAACTATCACTATCTTGATCGAGCAAAACAGGTGATCCTGTTCCGTATTAGAACAGGACATAACAGACTGAACAGTCACTTATACAAACTGAGATTGGTCCCATCACCCCTATGTACGTGTGGACAGGCAGCACAGACAGCCGAACACATCCTGCAAAACTGCCACATGCTTAGTCAATTGCGAACTGAACATTGGCCCACAGAGACGCACATCAACACAAAGCTGTTTGGGAGTCTTGAAGAACTTTCAACTACAGCAACATACATCCAGAGAACCAGACTTCTTGTGTAGACATTTCTAAACAACAGCGAACAAGAAGAAGAAGAAGAAGATCTATATTCTAATGGGCCTTTTCACTCAGCTGCCGAGTGTGAAGATAGGATTCTGAGCACTTTGGTTTGCTCGGAAGTGTAGCACTTAAACTCATATTTTCGTGGCTCAGCTAGGCGTCTGAGTCTATGATCCAGTATTCTAGAGTAGATTTTACCAGAGACACTAAGCAGGGATATGCCTCTATCATTTCCGGAATGTCGCTTGTCGCCATTTTTGAAAATGGGTGTTATATCAGGAGTAATAGGTCACCTGCTGCTCCCATGCACTTAACTATTTCTGGCGTTATACCCTCATGTCCTGCTGCTTTGGCAACTTAATTTCTCCAGTGCTGCCATCAATTCTTCCATCTCGATGCCATATTCATCACCACTGGTTTCTTCTTGTGTGATAGTGGTTATCATTTCTGAGGCTTCACCTTTTACTCACAGTCAAGGAGCTCTGAGAAATATTCTTTCCATCTTTCCATAACTTCCTTTGGGATAGTAAGCACTTTGTCTTGTTTGTCATTTATAAATGTTAGAGGGTACTGTTTTTCCTTCGTCAATATTCTTTAGAGTCGTGTAAAACAATTTATGGATTTCTTGAGCACCTTTTTTTCTAGATTTGCTCCAAATTCTTCCCAGGACTTTTGTTTTGCTGCTAGCACCTTGTTCTTTGCATCTGTTCTGAGTATGACATATTCACTATATTTCTCTGTTTTTCCTGCTGTGTTTTAGCTTCTAAGTATTGTAAATTAGTTAATTAGATAAAATAACAATCTTTTAAATACATAAATGTTTAATTAATCAAGATTCTACAAACATTGCTTCAACAGTTAAATGTTGCTAATTTCATTAACCTTTTGAACCCGAGGTCCCGAAATTTCGGTCCGCGTGTAAATAATCCATTCCCCGAGAGACCGCAATCTTGGTCTGACACACCTAGCTTAGCAAAGCGGGGTGGGAATGGAAATGTGTGAAAAATAATGACGTCAGGAAGTACACATGTCTTGTGGAATGTTTCACCAATATGGCGGCGCCCGCGAAGTGATAATATTTTGCAATTTTTTAATTGTTTTCTTAATGAAAAGGCGTGTTGATGATCAAGTTAGTTCTAACCCTGTTCCTGGCCCCTCTCCGGGCTATAAATGGAAAGGAGCGTATAATGTATCAGACCTATGTCTACCGTAGACACAACATTTGTGGAACAAATAGACCCCAAGAATATTCCAGAATCAATTTCTCCTGAGAGTAAAGCCATTGAATTTTTGGAACTTTTCCTCGACAGTAATTTCTGGCACAATTTGTGTGAGCAGACAAATAGACGTGCTGAGCAAGTAAAAAGCCAACCAGCTACTATGCTAAAAATTATAAAGATGTAACAGTGCCAGAGGTAAAAGCATTCTTTGGACTGCGTCTTCAAATGGAGTACAGTGTGAGTAAACCACGTTACGAAGATTACTGGTCCAGCTCGTCTTTGAACTTCATTTCCCAAAATCCTGGATTTCGCACTGTTATGGAACGCGATCGCTTTCTTGCTGTATGGACGTTTCTTCATCTTATAGATGAAGAGGACCCTGCTCTGGATAAAGCAGATAAACTACAAAGTAAGGCCCATGCTTAGTTTATTGCTTCCAAGATTTCAGTATTATTATTCACCCTCACAACACTTGAGTTTAGACGAGGGTATGATCCCTACTAAAAACAGACTTGCCTTCAAACAATACATAAAATCAAAGCCCATAAAGTGGGAAATAAAGGCTTACATGGCATGTGAAGCGAGCTCAAGCTATATTCTGAATATGGAAATTTACACTGGAAAAACAGGATGTTATTCCAGAACTCGGTGTTGTTGGTAGTGTCGTCATCAGGATTTAGACTTCAGGTGATTTTGGCAAACAAAAGCCATATTCTTGTCATGGACAGATTTTATGTGACAGGGGCTAGGTGTAGTGGAGGTGAACTTATGTCGATGTAGCTACCTCACACCCAAGACCCATGCACTAAGAAATTTTATTAAAGATCGTTTGACAGGGGTTGCAATTATTGGTTGCTTGCAACCCTCTCAGCAGCAGACTTAGCAATTCAAGCAACACAAAGCCTTAAACAGATCAACATTTAATACAATACTACCGAACACCCAGACAGTGTTCGTAGACTTTCTGAAAAACAATATATAAAAACAATGTCTGAGTGAAAATCAATAGCATAAATAATAACACTTACCATTCAGAAAACATGCGCCCACCACAGTCAGCCATGATCAATCAGCTACAGGCACCCATTCATACCACGCGCTCTATGGCTGCGCCATCTTGCGAGAACGGCATACAGCCACGCTAACACCCAGCTAAGCTGCGTGGTTGTACATTCTATAGTAACATTACATTATAACACTAATATTACTGAAGAAGCACAGGGCTTATTCTAGTAAGCTGTAACATATTAACTTGCAGCTCTCGCCACACTAAAATAAACTATTTTGGCACCAGCACTGTAATTAATAAATATAACAATCTAGATCGCGCCACAATTAAATATTATTCACACCAACTACGAGTCGGATTTACATAAGCTCATTGAAGGTTTCCTGAACCCGAAACAACATGGAAATAATTAACCATTAAATTTCATTTACACAAATGTAATAACTGAATATGCCAGTTCTAGTACCGGCCACGCGTTATATTTCCTGAACATGGACCCACTCCATTTTCGCATAGATTTGGATAACATCAAACGGACGCGAAATAAACACCACAGAATTAAATATATACTCATTCCAAATAATACGGCACAAAGATGGTAAACCTAATATCCTTTCTAACACTGTAAAGACTTTAGAATGTTGCAGAATAATACTATATCTACTTACAAGTCTTATGCATGTTCTTGCTTGAACTAGACTTCAGATCAATAGCTTGTTCTCTCTCCGCGACCGCGATTGGAATGATAAAGAATTTTTCAAATGACGCTGGCGCCTGGACGCTTTTCTTCTCTGATTGGCTGCTATACGTAAGCGGCTATACTAAGGTAGCTATTTTTAGATGTAAACAAAGATGGCTACCACATAACGACAGAGTGGCGGTGGAAAAGCAGGCGAGATGACTATGGCACTGTCACATTTATAACAGTGTAACTCTCTTTGAACTCCGCATATGCCGGTCCCAAGCCCGGATGAAAAAGGAGGAGGGCGGCCTGCATGGAGGCCGTAAGGAGGCAGCCCCTCCACCATGCAAAGGCACAACAGGCCAATCACCTGTTTGCTTTTAAACTATGATTACACGAAATATAAGAGAGAAAACCGGACTGATTCTAAAGGCCACGAACTGGAACGGACTACGACTTATGGAACTTGGAACACAAGAAGTATAAATGGGAAAGAAGAGGAGCTGGTGGAAGAGATGAGGAAAGCAAAACTAGAAATCCTGGCTATTACTGAAACAAAGAAAAAGGGACAAGGAGTCATGGATCTCGATGGCAACACGCTGCTCTACAGTGGGGTACCCACATCTGAAAGAGCTAAAGGGGGCGTGGGTTGCATTGTGGCCAAAAACCAGAAAGATAGTATCAAGGGATGGAACTTTGTCTCGGCGCGCATTATGGTTGTAAAACTAAAAGAAGGAAAAACCATAGTCAACCTGGTCATAGTGTATGGGCCAAATGAGGATGAGAGAGCAGAGGTCAAGGAGGAATTCTTCGAGCTGCTTCAAAGGACAGTGGATGACTGCCTTGATGAAATTATCATGCTCGGAGATTTCAATGTCAGAGTTGGAAATGACCATGCTAGATGGGGTGGAGTTATCGGAAGATATGGAGAAGATACTCTCAATGACAATGGAAAGCGACTTCTCAGATTCTGCAGTGAGCAGAATCTGATCATTACCAACACAAAGTTCCCCCATAAGCGCGTACATGCATACACTAGGTGTGAACCAACAAAGAATGAGAAGTCAGTGATCGACTATGCCATTGTTAGGAGGAGCTCATTCAAATATGTCCGGGATGCTAGAGTCTGGGGGGGCCAGAGATTGGAAGTGATCACTACCTGCTTACAATTAAAAGAACAACTGAAAGAGTTGCTCAGCCTAAGAACTGCCCAGGATCACGCAAGAAACCAAGTAAACGAACGGAAGAAATGAGCATTAAGACCTACAAGCTGAGAGAGCCAGAAATAAAGACCAGATATCAGGGGCTTATTGCTACAGCGGTGAGAGACACAGAAGAACTACCTGATGACTTGGAAACCCTGTGGCTTAAATTCAAGGACATCAAAGAACATGAGGAAGGAAAAACAATGCCCTCTCAAATTTATAAAGGACAAGCAAGGCAAATTGCTTACTGCCCCGAAGGAAGTAATGGGAAGATGGAAAGAATATTTCTCAGAACTCCTGGATGGTGAGCATGGTGAAGCATCTGAAATGATAACCACTAGCACAGAAGATGAAACAAATGGTGATGAAGATGACTGTTAAACTCTGTAGTTGTTAACTCATACTGGCTACTAGTTGTTGAATCACGCTTTATTTGTTAAATGACGTGAATGTCCACCAGTTGATAAATGTAGATGTTGGGACTGGTGTAGTAAAGTGTAACGATTGTCAACTCATTAAACCCAGCACAGTTTTGGTCATACAGGTCATCTTGTCCTGGAACGTGATGAGGCTCCGACAAGAATGTGAGTGTAGACAATGAGTGTGTATATGAATGTCAGAACGCGAATGGTAGAATGATTCGATAGAGTTGACAAGTTGGTAGTACATCACTCATACTCACACTGTTCGAATTCAAGAAGTACTGGAACTACGGTGGTCTATTTATAACATTTAATGAGACGCACACTTGGACAGTACGTGTATGGTTACAGGAACAAATGTCGACATAGACAGCATAATGTTGATCACAGGAATATCATCTTAAGTTAGCATTCATGCTTGGCAAATATCATAATGGAGCATTCGTAAATAGCATTCAGAGTTCCATCATGTAAATCATCTGGCTTTACTGACTGGGCACGTCAGACCATAACCAATATATAGGAAGGCTCCTAGACCTAACCTCGTCTAGCGAATATCCCTTCACGTAAAGTTCAATATATATATTTTCCATAAAGATATAGGAATCCCAGACATGGGTTCTCACATGTAGCAGTGATCTCTTGGTTCATCGAGCGATAGTACAGGCATCCCTTTTCTCACTCGATAAATACAAAGTATATGGATTTCAACATGGCTGTGCTTCTCTCGTGAGCTTCACTCACTATTGGATACAGACCAAAATTGGTCATTCGTTAAATGTCCTCATTTCTTCATAGCTTCTATCATAGAGGTAATTGAATAATATCATACAATCTAGTGCTGATACATAGGAATGTCATCTTCCTTTGAATAAATATTCTTTTCAAAAGTACCACTGTGCATCTGCTTATCGACAACGATGGCGAAGCCCAAGTTCATAATAAATTGTGGTTTTACCTTTCTATGCGAAATATAACTTTGCCATTCCTTGGCAAAAGAGAATAAACACTGGGGTAAAGTACATACAACATGTCCAAATGACTATCACTTTTCCCCATTTACTTATAGATCACTTTTTCGGCAAAAAGCCGGCTACAACAAAATTCGACATCCCGACAGGATGACAGCCATGAATCACACCCCTTGCTAGCGATACTTCCGCTGCATAGCCTTTGACCTTTTCTAGCGACAACCAACATAGTTCGACTTAGAAATGTAAAGATATCCATATATAAGACAGACTCGTCCTACTCATACAAACACTACGTATAAATTCAGGCCATAGATATACTGAAGCAAGAACAATCTATTCCTACCCAGCCAAAGAATAAATCGCAGTAGGCCTAAATTCGTCCGCGGAGTCCGATCGAAGATGACGGAACTCCTTTCAAGGGAAGTAACTCAAAAATGACTTCTCCTTAAGCACTTAAAAAGGAAATACTTTGTTTACAAAATATTTGCGAACATAATAAGTATATAAATGTATTATATTGCAAGATAGTAAAGATTGCACTTTACAATGACATAAAGATGGAAGAACTGAAGGCAGCACTGGAGAAAATCAAGATGGGCAAAGCAGCAGGGCATGATGGTATAACACCAGAAATGGTTAAGTACATGGGAGCATCAGGCGACCTATTACTCTTAAGGGTCCTACAGGCAGCATGGGGCAACAAGGCCATACCAAAGGATTGGGAGATTGCCATCATAACACCAATTTTCAAAAACGGTGACAGTCGACAATGTGGAAACCATAGAGGCATATCCCTTCTCAGTGTCCCTGGTAAAATCTACTCTAGAATCCTAGAGCAGAGACTACGACGCCTAGCTGAGCCACAATTGGATGAGGTCCAGTGCGGATTCCGAGCACACCGAAGTACTCAAGACCTAATCTTCACACTCAGACAGCTGAGTGAAAAGGCCCTTGAGTATAAGGGGGAGATCCATCTTTGTTTTATAGATCTGGAAAAGGCGTTTGACAGGGTCCCCTGGAGCATACTTTGGGACTGTGTGGCAAGGAAGAACATTCCAGCACCTCTGATTCATGCTATACAGAGTTTCTACAAGTCTCGCAGAAATTATGTGAGGACAGCAAACCATAAGTCAGAAGAGTTCAGGACCACCACTGGTGTAAGACAAGGTGATATCCTGTCACCTTATCTTTTCATATTCCTCATGGATGATGTTATCAAGTCATGTAAGGAGAGAACAAGAAAGTACTCAGTGAGGTACTGGAAGATGAGAGAGGTATGTATTTCAGAGCTGGCATTTGCTGATGATGTTGCCCTGATTGCTAAATCAGAGGCAAATCTCCAATCCAACCTGCAAGTATGGAAAGTAGAGCTGGAGAAGAGAGGGATGGTCATAAGTAGCTCTAAAACAAAATCCATGGTGATATCACGAGAAGAAAGAAGACATCAGATTAAGCTGGGAGAACAGGTCCTGGAGCAGGTCGACCACTTTAAATATCTCGGAGCTATTATAGACCGAAAGGGGGGCATCAAAGAAGAGTTGGCCACTCGAAAAGCAGCAGCTGGGAGACTTTTTCAGGCCATAAATCGAGGATTCCTCAGCAAGAGAGAGGTTGGTAAGAAAACGAAGATGGCTGTATACCGCTCCACCTATGTCCCAGTCTTGACATATGGATGCGAGTCATGGGCAATGACTACAACCCACAAAAGCCAGATCCAAACCTCAGAAATGAGGTATCCGAGGAAGGTGGTTGAAGTAACAAGAAGAGACATGGTCCGCAACCAGACGATACGTCAAGGCCTAAAATCCCACCCTCTGCAGACCCAAGTAGAACAGTCCCAACTAAGATGGTTTGGCCATGTCTGCAGAATGGGAGAAGATCGGCTACCACGACAAGCATGGGAAACAAAGAGCCAGGGATCCAGACCCCCAGGACGACCCAGAGTTCGCTGGGAGGACAACATTAGACAGTCTTTGAAGGACCGAGGACTAGAATGGAACCAGGCCAGGAGGAAGACAGCCGATAGGATAGTCTGGCGCTCTCTCTTCCAAACCTCTACACCTCACGGTAGAAAGGGAACGACTAAGTAAGTAAGTAACTCTCTTTGACAATTTATACAGTGATTATGGAACACTTGCAGTAGGGACAGCAATGACAAATAGGAAATATTATCCAAAAGAACTGGCAGGAAAGAAGAAAATGTGCAGGGGGCAATCAGAATTTGTCTGTTTCAATAACATTGTTAAGAATCTACAGAACATTTGGTATGTTCATGAATGAAATCTGTTTATCACTCATTGGTGATTACAGAACAGCGGCAATGAAGCTTCACATCCGTGTTGATGCACACCAGAGGCTGCAAAATGTGGGCTTGCATCATCCTCAAGTGTCTCCACAAGCTACAGGCAATAACATTTGTGTTGTGTGTGCATACAAATTCAACAAACATGTTAGTGACTTCCCAGACATGGCCTACAAAGACAGACCATTCAAAAAAGTGAAGACTAAATTCTGGTGCAAATATTGTGAAAGCTGTCTGTGCCTAAAGGAAGGGTCTACATGCTGGGAGGACTGGCACAATAAGCAGGAATACTGGAGATGATCAGGTCAGAAAATCTGAGATAGAATAGTTAAAACTGGCCATATGGTTTTGTCACAGTAACTAGTTTTGCTTATGTGTCTTTTTTGTGCATTTTTTGCTCAGGAGCCCAGGGGAATGGGGTTTTATGGACTGGGTGGCCCATATATATATGTGTGTGTGTGTGTGTGCGTGTGTGTGTGTGTGTGTGTGTTTGATTTTAAGCGGGTGGGCAGAAGGGAGTGGGGAATGATGAACCTTACAAAGAAAAGATCGCGTTCCTATCTCGTGTAGTTCACGTATATATTTCAGTAGTCAGCTGGAATTTTCATCGGGAATGCGGAAAAAGTACCTTTGATCCCGGGGACACAGCGATTTTAAACGCCGGCGGGAGATGTCTAATCCGAACTTTCCCTGATTTAAAGATGTCTTCTCCCCCCCCCCCGTCCCCCGCATTCATCTAAAGATCTACTAAATTGTCGACTGGGATCTACCGATAGTTCGTGATCGACTGGTTGCCAACTACTGCTCTAGTCTATCTGGAGCGATCCACTTATCTACCTCTCGTCACTGACTACATTTTGATCATACAACTCACTGGAAATACACCCAAGAAAACCTTTTTTTTCTTCAATTTCACGTGCGACAAACAGGATTACTCCTTCAGGACGTCGTAGTAGCCAGAGGCGTCACTAGGGTTGGTTGGTGTCACCCAGTGCGGTAACTTATGGTGTCACCCAGTGCGGTAACTCATGGTGTCACCCAGTGCGGTAACTCATGGTGTCACCACCACCACCCCCCACCACCCCGCCCATGGACCTGCTCCCGTACCAAACCATACAGAATCCTTAGTAATGTTTTTTGTACTAATGTTACTCGTAAATCGTAATTCTCGTATATCACTGAATGTAATGGCAAAAGTAGTGACATAACCACCTAGCAAAATTTAAATTATTCGAAGCGTCATTGTACGGTACATTTAAGCTGGGATTACGAAAAATGTTTTTGTGGTTATAAATAACTACAGGGATATTTTTATTTTTAAAAAACAACAAATTTCTGCTGAAACACTGCACACATTTTATAGACAGTGATTTTAGTGTTACCCCCTTTCATGGTGTCACCCTGTGCGGTCCGCACCCCACGCACCCCCCTAGTGACGCCACCGGTAGTAACCTCTCTGCAGTTCTAGTAGATTATTATGGGGATGATACACCCGTGAACTGATAGTCCTAAGCTCCTTGTTTTTTTTTTTTTTTTTTTTTTTTTTTTGTTTGGTGCTTCTTTTGGCATAATTACTTTTGCGCAACCTGACATGGCACACCATGTCACTAATGTGAGGTTGTGCATGTGACTGACAAGCTGATCGCATTAAACATACTGTTACAGAAAATACTGTTGAAAGAGTGCTTTGGTGCAGACTTCTTACTTACGAAGGAATCGGCTGCAGCATTGGCTGTATACTTGTACCAGACAAGAGAAGTAACGACGAAGATAAATAACCAAATGATATTGAAGAAGAATCTTTGATCAAAGATAATAATAGTAATTAATGAAGACAAAGGTAAATAAGTAAATACAACAACGATACAGCACGCCACCAACGCTTCTGCTGGGAAGCGGGGAGGTATTGAATGATAACAATGAGCCAAGAGATTTGCATAAAATAGTTTCATAGAATGAAAACAAAGAAGGCGCCAAAGATTAAGATTAATTAATTCATTTGTTTATTTATGAACTACATTTAAGCACCGTATGGACTATCAACAAACAGTTAAGCACCGTATGAACTATCAACAAACATTTAAGCACCGTATGGACTATCAACAAACATTTAAGCACCGTATGGACTATCAACAAACATTTAAGCACCGTATGGACTATCAACAAACTTTTGTCAACTCTTCCTGTCCTGTGCCGTCTGCTCAACGTTTTACCATGTCTCCTTTAACCCTTTCGTTTCCGTCGCTAGTTCTCACGTCTGCGTGTTGTTTTGTTTCTCTCTGTTTCTCTTATCCCCAGGATACCAGAAAACAGAATACTGTCTCGTAATGCCATCACGTGGTGTCCTCAGTGTGTGTGTCCCACCACCTGGTGTCCTCAGTGTGTGTGTGTCCCACCACCTGGTGTCCTCAGTGTGTGTGTCCTATCCATCTCCAACGTCTTCTCCTCATCTTGTGGTCTCATTCTTGTCGTCAGTTCTGTATTGGTGATCTTATACCACTTCAATCCTCCTATTCTACACCAGCATCCATCTATGCAAGTGTGTCACTTTTTGGTTGTTGTTTTTGCTGTTCTCCATGTTTGAGAACCATACAATAGGACAGACTTGACATCTGAAATGAAGACACTTCGGTTTTTGAGAATTTAAAAAAAAATGTCCATATATTTTCCCACTTCAACAACAACATGAACAAGAAGATTAATGGACTGCAGAAAAATGGACCTGAACGGGTTGTAGATTGCAAGTTATACATACAGGGAGCTAACCAAGGCTAAGAGGTTTGGCGTACGCCTCGAATTCCAGAGGTAGCAGGTTCGTTTCCCAGTAGAGGGAATATAATTTATGGACATTTTTTTTTTGGAGAAATAGTGGTCCTAATGATGTCATACTTCCCCCTGGCCTCATTGGTAGTAAGATCGGACACCTGCTTTCTCAGTTAATAGCGAAAAAATCGGAGATCCCGTGTTGCGCGCGTTAATAACACTGGACAACAACCAAAATGTATCCGAGACAAAAGTAACTATTTTTAACTAATTTGGACATGCTGATCACGAATATGAACTTAAAAATCGCGAATTAGCTCTAGTTTTCAAGATCCGGGGGGAGGGGGAGTTGTGGGGGGGGGGGGGGTTCAGTAGGCTGATGGCTTCATCTTTCTGACGCGAATGACCCAGTCCTCTTTTCTATAGCCCCGGTGCGTGATTCCCCACGAGACAGATAGCCGTGAGCGCCAATTGGATGACGCAATCTATAGCAGTCATTGCAACCACATTTCCTCCTTGTCATCATTTGTGTTGTGGATTCTGTGAGTGCAGACGTGTCGTTCAAGATGCCTCGTGAATGTGTGAACAGTGCGGGTTATTTTTGCTATATTTGCGGACAAATAACTTTGCTATCACAAAGGCGACCCATTACACCGATGATAAAGAAAGCTTACAGCCTTTATTTTGGTTGTGAGATCGGTGACCAGGACCGGTACAGGGCCCCACACATATGTTGTCAATCCTGTGCAACGAATCTGCGCTGCTGGTTGAACCGAAAAGGGCGATCGATGCGTTTTGCAGTTCCAGTGGTGTGGAGGGAACCGAGAAACCAACTTGATGATTGTTACTTTTGCATGACTCCTCCAATTGGACATGGTATTTCTAAGAAGAAAAAGCGGCCTGTGACCTATCCGAATATTCCCTCTGCTATGCGGCCAGTGCCTCAAGGGGAAGGACTTCCTGTTCCGGACCCACCAATCTTACACTCTGGATGATGAAGAAGATAATAAGGCCAATGAACATCCGTCACCTGTGAAAGCATCTACATCAAGAGATCCTGATTTCGTGCCTATCGAAGAGTCTGCACAGCCACATACAATTACCCAGAGTGAATTGAATGATCTAGTGAGAGATCTGGAATTGCCAAAAGATAAAGCAGAGCTGTTGGGGTCCAGACTGCAGCAATGGAATCTTCTAGAAGAGAATGTGCATGTGTCTGCGTTTCGTGCTCGGCAAAAGAATCTGCTTCCATAATTCAAAATGACAGATAACCTCATTGCTTGCGTTGATATAGTGGGTCTGATGGCAGCACTACACATCAACTACAAAAACGACGATTGAAGGCTGTTCATTGATTCGTCCAAGTTGATCTTAAAAGCTGTGCTGCTCCATAATGGTAACGTTTTACCAACTGTTCCACTCGGGTATGTGTGGTAATGTTATGAGATGTTAATATGTAAGTGTCAACAGAGTGAGGTCCAGCTGCGTACGTCCCTGAGTCAAATAATTGATAATGATGTATTCTCAGGGTACCTACTTGCCTACCACATTACGATCTCAATCTGTGTCTTATTTTCATGAGATATGTTACTTTATATGGCTTGATGTCTAGGGTTTTGCACGTGTAATTGTGAGTGTCAGACAACAATCACAAATTTAACTTAATGAAAAGTGAATAAACAAGGCTGTGGTTAAAGTTATATTATGTTACAATTTTTAATTTCCTGTACCTCAAATCTTTTGGGTACAGGAATGTTTAAAAACTTAAAATTTGAATGGAAATATATACAGTGTTAAATAAGACTACAGGACATCTTGTCCATAACTGTTAATATAAAAATGTTTATAATATGGAATTTCCTGGTGAAGCACTAAGTCTTATGTCTGGTCACTAATATGAGGAACGATTTTTCTCATCATTTAATAAACTGTTTTAGTCAATGGTGGAGAGTTAATATGAACACTCATTAAGCCCGCAGAACATTTGGCTTAACTGAATTTTTCTTGAGAGATCTGATGACTGTCTCAACAATAGTATATCTCACGACAGTGAAGTCTTGGAGACTGCTTCAGCACTCTTGCTTCATAATATAGGCAAATAAGCACTGTTGCCTCGAACTCTGCAGCTCCAGTATTACTTTGTGGCACACTGAGTGTTATAGGATGTAACCCTGCAATAAGAGGATTAAGGCCTCCTAAGTATTCCATACATATATCTCCATCACTAACAACTAAGCATCATTAAACAGTTTAAGATCAGCTTCCTGTGCTAAACAAATAGCTATCGTCCCTATCTTATTCTGTGACTGCTTCATACTCAGGTAATCTTCAATATCATCAGTTTGATACATTCCTTTCATATGAAATCATAGTTATTTTTCAAAGTCATGTAAAACACTGTGACTTGCCGAAGACGGCCAGTGGTTTGCTGGTCTTAGTCATAATAATATATATTAATTTTTAAACCCTATGTACTTTCATTTGCTCCCTAATGTTACTTAGGCATGCCTGTTGCAAGCTTCCACAATGGAACATGTCGCACAACACAAATTTTTGTGTGGGCGCCTATCTAGGTTTGCCTCTACACATCAATAATACATATACATATCAATAATAATGTTTATCTTACCGCAATCAATGAAATATTACTCAAAAGTAAGGTTAACCGGCGATCAATGGGCACTCTCAGATCGCCTACTGTCCAGAACAGCAAAGGCAATGAGTCATGAATACCTTGCGTCTGATGATAACCTTGGTTAATGAATATATCTTTTCAAGTGGCCCTAAGCTTTAGCAAAAAGTTCGCTATATCCCTTCGTTAGTTATGCTCTCCTAAACCAATCAGATCAGGGTACGCCGGCTTGCCTCTCTCTTCAAAAATACACGTTCCAAAAAAATGTGCCATCCCCGATTTTCAAAGTTGAGTGGATATCACTGTGTCTGTCTTTCTGTCTTTCATTTTTATTTTCTACGATATTTTTGTTAATATCTAAACGATTTTAATGGAGAAAAGCAATTATTACCCAGACGACTGTCTGTCATCTAGCCCTTTGGTTTTTATTTCTCTCTTTATCACAGTTTTCATCTTTATATTTTTCCTCTTTAGTTATTCAAACAACATACTTTTTTCTACAGTACGATAATATCATAATGAGTAATATGATAGTCCTAATAACCAAGTATTATCATTTCAGTTGTCAACTGTCCTTTCTTTTCCTTTATTAGGCAGTTAGAATACAATACTTCATCTACGTTTCTTTTTTCCACCGTTTTCGATACCCTTCTCAATTTAGTTACTTAGTTTCACTTTCACAATGCATACGCTATCTTAGGTTTTCCTCCATGTCAATCCCCTCCCTTATTTTTTTCTTTTCTCTTGCTCGTTCTAAGAAAATGTACCACGCGTTTGGCCGTTCGCCAACCGTGTTTATGTTAGATTTAATTTTCAAGACGGAGAGGGACCAAGGCGGTGCATTAGCAAAGTCAAATGCTTTATTCAAACCTTAACTGTTGGGGAAAAAAATTCGTCTTGACAACCGTCTCTAAGACCACTAGTAGATTTTCAAAAGCCAGCCTCTCGTTTCATTTTGTGTTACCATAAGCAAGTCCTAACGTCAACTGTCGCATTGTGTGCTATTAATAGATTTTTAAAAACGCTTTAGTCAAGGTTGCATTCCTCCTTCTCTCCTCTTTTTTTCTATCACTCTTTTTGGGGACCGAAACACGTGTTATGTTATTGTAAGTTTTTTGACAGAGTAACTAAAAAGCTTGTGGTTTTGGTATCGTTCACTTTGGCGTTAATGCTTTTTTCAAATCCAGCGCGAATCGCAGGCGTGGGCGATGACTTTGGGCAAACACGGGCGGGGTGGTAAATTTACTTGGCTGTATTTGGCGATTGTATCACTGATCTCGCTACAGTATGCAGTCCGCATGAAAGAATCGTACAACAACATGAAACAACTGTTACACACCATCAGCTATGGCAAGCATAAGTGGCAGATTTGTGGTGACCCGAAGGTCATTGCCCTCTTGATGGAGCTACAGCAGGGTTACACAAAGTTTTGCTGTTTCCTCTGTCTGTGGGACAACCGTGCCAGGACTTCCCACTACAAGAAAACGGATTGGCACCAACGACAATCACTTGAACCGGGGAAAAAGAATGTACTTAACGAACGACTTGTAGAATCCCACAAGATCTTGCTCCCTCCTCTCCACATCAAACTTGTACTAATGAAGAATTTTGTAAAGGCCATGGATCGAAATGGGGCAGGATTTTTATACTTTCATGATAAATTTCCAAGACTTAGTGAGGCCAAAATCAAGGAAGGTGTATTTCTCGGTCCACAGATACGTCAGCTCTTCCGAGATCAGCGTTTTGATGATATCCTCACAGGTGATAAAAAGTTAGCTTGGAATACTTTCCAGCACGTGACCACAAACTTTCTAGGAAACAATAAGGCTGACAATTACCAGGTGCTTGTAGAAACCCTCTTGCAGCGCTACGAGAGACTAGGGTGCAACAAGTCTTTGAAATTACACTTTTTACACTCTCATCTGGATTTCTTTCCTGCTAACTGCGGTGCTGTCAGTGACGAGCATGGGGAACGATTTCATCAGGACATTACTACCCTCGAAAAAAGGTACCAAGGGAAATGGAATGCAGCAATGCTAGCAGACTATAGTTGGACCCTTGTGAGAGATGCTCCAGAATCTCATTACAAGCGACAGGCAAAAAGGCGTCACTATGAATCATTTCCGCTATGAGCATTATTATCATATGGTATGTATATGCAAATGTGTAAAACTTGTTTTATCGATATTTAAAAAACTAGAGCTAATCTGGTGTTTTAACGGCCATTTTCATATTCAGCAGCCCAAACAACATAAAGGTAACTTGGTTTAATCTCAGATACACACAAAAAGTCAAAATTTGTTGACCAGTGTAATCCAACAGCAGTTAGAAATCGTAAAGAGTAGGCCCTAAAAATGCTGTCCTGGCAAAATTTAAAAATTAGAAACCTGCTCACTTAATATATTTATAGAATGTGTAATTCCTATATACACACATTGCGATTCTCGCCGGTGCTACGGAATTCGTGTACTGTGCTGAGATCCTCCTTGTGTGATCTAAAGGAGGAGATCTTAGCACTGATGGAGTTGTCCGTGTGCAACGAAGATAGTCCTTAAATAGCTAACGAAACCAAAACAAAAATTAAAGGTGGCTATGTCTGAGATACAGGCTGGCAAAATTAACAGATGATGATGATGATACTGTTATTGTTAATTCAGCTGTAAATTCCAGGGATGGGATAACGATAATTAACATTTAGAATGTTAATCACGTGTACTCACATCTCGTGACGTTTCTTTCCTACATAGTGGTAGACTATCGTTGGAAGGTCGGGAATTTCCCATTTCTGAAATGATAAGAAAAAAATATGGCACGTTTCAGAAATATTTTCTGAAGTAAAAGCAAGGCAAACCACGATGACTTAAAGTGCTTCTCACCTTCATTATTAAATTAATAAATATTGACATCACCGTGGGCGATATATCATTTATCAATTATTGTCAGACAGACAGACAGGCAGTCAAGCAGGCTGATAGATAGATAGATAGATAGATAGATAGATAGATAGATAGATAGATAGATAGATAGATAGATAGATAGATAGATAGATAGATAGATAGATAGATAGATAGATAGATAGATAGATAGATAGATAGATAGATAGATAGATAGATAGATAGATAGATAGATAGATAGATAGATATTGTGCAGGTGAGTGAAAATAAGGGAGATAAGGACATACAAACCTGGGCGAGACTGCTATCGTGAGTTCTTGTAAAGAATATTTCTGGGTCATTAGGAAACGCCTGGGATGCGGCCATAAAGAAAGGAAACAGTATCCTACACCTGGTGCAGGCTGTAGAATCAACAGAGTATGCATAAGTTAACCATGAATCAAACATTTATCACCATCATCATCTCCATCATCATCATAGTCGTCATCATCATCATCACCACCTCCAGTGGAAACACAGACCTTGAATATGTTCATTGCAGGCCTTCCCGTTTTAATCACCTTTACATGTCTTCTTTACCCATGTCATGACTAATTCTAATTCCCTTCCCGTGTGTTTATTTATAATTTTTTACAACTTCGCGCCGTTTGGGGGAGCGGTGGTAGTGAAGTAATAAAAAGATATATGATATATGATCCTGCTGACTGGTAGGTAATAAATAAATATTGGTGATTTCTTTCCGGAAACACAGTTTTTTTTGGGTACCATTTGTAAGCACACATCACGAGAACCACTGAATCGACAGCTATTTATAGTTACAGTAAAACTTAATAATTGATGTTCATGGAATGTTAAGGGAGATGTTATTTTAAGAAGATTTTGAGAACTAGCGTAATTTTTTAGTTGTTATAGGGACCTGAGTATATTAATAGACAAGAATGAAAACAGAGGTTCTCAACTTATTAGATGCTGGTAGAATGTAGAGATGAGAAATGATATTAGTGTACAGTGCAGGCCTCTATATTTCTATATTAATTTCTTATTTGGTAGAGGGAATTTTTATTAATCTTAATAAACAGTTATATCTTTTGTTGGAGTGATCGTCAGTGATTTAGTTAATTGGTGTCAGTGAAACAGTGAGTTGTGTTCGGGACGTGGTGGGCTGATGTCAGTGGATACGTTGGTTATTGTTAATGACTGTGTCGGTGTTCGTCAGTGACGGTTGAAAGATGTACTGTGCGTCAACAAATTGTGTGACGATACGGTTGTGCGATTGTGGCAGTGTTAGTTAATAAGGACTGGGTACGGCATCATTTAACAATCTGTGTTAAATATTTTGGGCTAATTGAGTTTGGTTTACTTGTATATTCCTAGTTAGAACTTTACTGGCTTAGAGTCCGCGAGAGATATAAATTTCTTGGTTTCAATCTTTTTATAACCGAAGTGGGTTCGTTCCTCTTAAGGTGTGTTTGTGTGAGACAGTAGTGGGGATGATGATTGGTACAGCACAATACTTGAAATAGATTCACAACTAAGGGTCTATAAAATATTCCCAGCAACTCCTTTGATAAACATCAAGATTTATTGAACCGTGGAAGCTTTTCCACAAAACAGCAACATTTCTAAAATTCACTAGTTATAATGGTTCTCAAGTACAGAATCCGTTTCTTGTAATAAAAATCTTCCACTTTTTTGCTTCAATCCTACAGGGATTATAATATTCCTTTACATCAGTATTGTCTTCAGCTGTCTTTATTGAAGTTATTCTAGTACAGGGCGCCTTAGGTGGAGGGTGGGGGAGCTCTCTACTTGTACATCTCTACTTCCACTAGTTTCATTTGTAGCCTTACTTAATCGTAGCATGTCTTTGACTTAGGCTGAAATAAAAAGTTTGTTCGAGCTACTTACTTGTGTACCATAAAGTAGGAAAATCTGTTTCATACAGATTTTTCTTAATATTCTTCTTCTTCTTCCTCGTTCGCCCTGAAAAGGACGGTGGTTGCGTTGTGTCTGTTTACGCCTAAGCTGTGATATCTGCACCTTTCGGTCGACACATCCGACTTCAGCACGGCATTTTTTAAGGACCGGGTTTGCCTTCCCATTGCGATCCGCACTCGCTCAGCCAGACTGCACTGCTGCAGACTGTTTCCAGGACCACCACGTGGAGGGTGGGTGCGGTCTTGACCAGCTCTGGTTCGCTGGTTCCTGATGCAAGCAGTTACAGCTATGGGTCGCTGACTGCATTCACTATTGCTGCATCTTGGGGTCCCTTTTCTTAATATGAAGGAAATACTCTCTTGCGTCTGCAAATACTTGAAGAGTAAGGAAATACACTAAGTTTCTTGTTGAATATCTCAACATAGGAGCCTGGGACTTTTGTGACAGACCGGGGGAACGCCAGGCTGTTCACCACGCAAAGTTAGAATCACGCCCTTTATGCAATGGCTCTTTTCTACAACTGACTTTCATAAAATTTTTTCTGAGCGTCTTTCGGTGGGAGCGCGATTCTGGCTATCGTTTCATTGGACAAACTTTTATTTTGTTTAATTTATTTACTGGTCATTCTATCAAGCGATCTTACAGGGAGTAAGGCTATTCTCATTTACGTCACTATTTTCTATGACAACCCCCGCCGATGTTAGCGTGGCTATGCCATGCTTGACATAGTTTCAGTACATTTATGTCATTCTATACTCAATGTATCTCGTATTTATGATTCACTACGAGATGTCGTAACTGCACTGTTTACTTTCTTTAGTAGTTAACAGTAATTTCTATTATTTTATAATAACTAGTTTCTAGCACGAATAAATGA